>OZ038505.1:69495906-69508406 GCA_964036315.1 Acanthosepion esculentum
GGCAAATAGTTAACACCCAAACTTGTGTAAAAATAGGTTTTAATACCAGAAATACTTTGTAATAAAAAATATTAGAAGCGATAATTTTTGAAGGAAAATTATTATTAGCAATATTTAAAAAAAAAAACAGCAATACAAACAGCTATACATTCTTTGAAAAATATATGGCCAGGCACAGATTTCTTCAAGGAAAAATATTTCCAGAAATATATTTTTGAAGAAAAACATTACCAGCAATAAACATTTTGTCTGCATTAAATAACCCATTTAGGTTGATATGTCGTAAAACAAAACAAAACAATCTAATCTAAACCAAAGAATACATATTCTATTCATACAAATCTATCCTAAAAATGTTGTCGGCATTAAATAACCCATTGAGGTTGATATGCCGTAAAACAAACCAAGCAAACATTCCAATATTATATTTATTTTATTTTGAATTTGAGCTTTGAATGTGCGTTTAAATTAGTGTTCCCCCCTCAGACCCAGTATATATGATTTTTTAAAAATCAAAAGTAATAATTCGTGCCTTATGCGTTGGTAGAACAACGTAACTTAAGCTGCACTTCGAACGTAGGTATATATATATATATATATATATATATATATATATATATATATATATATATATATATATATATATATATATTTCTTAGCTCTGCTCTTTTTACCCACATTGAGCACGGTTTTGTTTACACCTTAAAACAAATTGAGAAAATTTATTCGCGCACCTCTGTATGTACTCTAACGCACATATATACGGTTGCTAATATCTAGTTATCTGATTTATCCACGTCAATACCCATATATATATATATATATATATATATATATATATATATATATATATATATATATATATATATATTTACAAATATATATATATGTATATATATATATATTTCACAATAATCATTTACAAAGAGACCTTAATGCAAACCAAATGAAAACATCTACCTGTAATTGCAGGGCAGGATCAAATTGCCCAGTAGAGGGAATATGCATGGCAGAAAACGTGATATACAAAGCTACAATTTTCCCCAAGAAAAATATAAAACAGAAAAGGATATATATATATAGGAATATCTGCGGTAAATTGGAAGCAACGGTTTTATAACCATCGCCAGTCCTTCACAAATGGATCTAAAAAACACCAAGAAGCCCTATGAAAATATTACTGAAATTTGTTGGAAAACGGCTTAACCCAACAAGTAAATTGGAAAATCGACTCTAGTGCTCGAACTCCAATAAATTTCAGAGACCAATGCGACCTGTTCATGAAAGAGAAGATCCTAATGATAAAGCATATAGATGCTGATATATTACTAAACCAACACAACGAGTTAATTCTTAAATGTAGACAAAAAAACCATCTCAACCTAACCCAATATATTTAGAAAAAGTTGTATACGAAGGTATATATTGTGTTATTTTTGGATTTGGAAATGACTGTATGCACACATGGATACATAATTTTATATATACAGATGTGTAGATGGACTTGGAAATAGATATGTGGATTTATGGGTATATCTATATGCGTTTGTATAAGTATATATATATATACATATATAGGTGTATATATATTGTAGGCGCATATGTAAAAAAATATATATGTGTTAATGTGTATTCGTAATTTTAGGTAGGTATATGTATATATATATATATCGAGTCATGTATATAGGATTGCTTGTGGTCTGAATATGTACTAGTATGTAGATATATATAAATATTTGTGAGTTCGTATATGTAATATGTGTGAATATATATATATATGGCATATAGTAATATGAATATATATGCATATTTAGGTATATATGGGTATAGATTTGTCTTAAAGAATTTAATTTGTCTTTAAAGAATTCTAATAGAAGGACATAAAATTATTATATTTTTAATGTTTAATTTTACTTTATCTTTAAATATTTTCTAATTAGAATTGTAGGATTGAAATTTCTAATCATCTGGAGATAATTTCATTTTAAATTGATAATTTAATTTAAATTTATAGATATTACTCTTTAACTATTAGTCTTGATAGTAAAAGTATTAAAATTAGAAATAACTTTTTTTTTAAAATTTAAACACTTAATTCACCACCTAACGCTAAACGTTAAATGAAAAAATTACCGAAAAATTTAAATAAATATAAATATGAATTTGTGTAAATATTTGTAAATGTATGTGTAAGTATTCATATATGAATATGCATAGGTACCTGTGCATTTCGATACATATGTGTGTGCTTATGTGTGTAATTGCACCTGTAAATGAACGTATGTATATGGGAGATTTACATAAGTGTATATGTGCTATATATATGAAAAAATAAATTCTTTAATATTACCTTCAAATATTACTCTATCTTAATTTGAAACCTAAACTTTAAGTAAGAAAGATTACCCATCTAAAAATAGTTACAAATTACATTCCTGAATTAGACTCAAACTGGTAAGGATGTTACCTTAACAGACATTTACAATATAAAAAGATTACTATTAGAAAATCTTATATTTTAATTCTTAGTTTTTTTTTTATTAATGTGTTTTTAAATATAGTATTTAACTTAAATATTTAAATTGCTAACAAGCATTAAATTACATTCTTCGTGGATTTTTTAAACATTTAAATTACTATCAAACGTTAAAATCCTTTTTTTTACCTAAATCGCTAAAACTATACCAACCCTCTCCTACCTCCGTAAAGCCTAAATACATCTCCTTTTTCTTTACTTGCCTCTTTTTCATTTTTTCTTTTTTTTCTTTTTCTTTTTCTCACTTCTCTCCTTCCCTTTCAACATATCATTTCCGTTGAATTGACCGATTTAATAGGTCAATGCCTGATCCTTACCCCCTCCTTCCTCAATATTAAGTATGGTAGAAAGAAATATCAAAATAAAGCTCTCTAAACTAGACCATGTCTCTCATATCACTCCTCGCTACCTTCTCCGTTAAATTACATAAACTTAATACTACCCGTCAATAGTGTAAATTTTCATTTCATTTTTCGTTTCACCTTTTGAAAGTGATGTCTGATGATCCAGAGTACTTTAAAAGGTCTCTGGTGAAATAAACTATTACAATGGAGTCTTAAAGTAAAGTGGTCTGGTTTTCTTTAATATATATATATATATATATATATATATATATATATATATATATATATATATATATATATATATATATATATATATATATGCATGATAATAAGAATATAAATATAAGTAATTATACTCGTCTGGAAAAACCTTAGGTGTTTTGGCTTGTAAATGAAGAAACCAATACACAATGAAAAATAAGGAATAAAAAAGTGTTATGGGTCCTTACCTATAACTACAGAATGATCTCTTCCTAACACAATGTATACTACGCCTCTCAAGAGAGAGAGTTACGAATCGAGTCGAGCCGATAGTAGTTCACTCCAAACCAGACTGACAGTCATACTAACACCTTCCACATCTTGTATTATTATTCCGTGTAATATATCTTCGTTATTTCTAATTTTGAGTTCCTGTTGTTCTTCCTTGGTTCTAACCTCTGTGCGTGCGTGCGTGCGTGCGTGCGCGTCGTGTGTGTGCAGAAAATTAGGAAAGAACACGTTAGGTAAATAATCCGGAGTTCTTTAGTATTTTTGTTTTTATTTTTAAAAAGACAGTGCTCCATACAGAAGTAGAGCTTATATTATAACATTTTTAAAAAATATATGGTTCCTTCGCTACATAAGAGTTCTCATGTTTCAAAAACGAGAGCCGAAACCCTCAATATAATTATTAAAATTAAATTGAATTAAGGTATCGAGTCCCGTTTCATCCTCAAGCGAATTTCCTAAATTTTCGCTTGAGGATTAAACGGGACTCGATACCGTAATTCAACTTAATTTCAATAATTATATTGAGGGTCTCGGCTCTCGTTTTTGAAACATGAACACTCTTATGTAGCGAAGGAATCATTTGATTTGATTTTTACCACATAACCTCCACATACAAACATACACACACATGCACGCACACATATATGTGGTTTGATAAAAAATTATCGGAACTTGTATAAAAAGAAAATTGCATCACATACCCATTTGCCATTTAACCATTTGAGCTCTGACCATTACTTTACTGGAGGTAGAGAAAAATGACGTAATGCCCAGCCACCGGTTGAACAGTGGTAGAGAAAAATGACTTAATGCCCAGCCACCGATTGAACGGTGGGTAAACACTTGTAACTATTTTTTGTATCTACCGTGAAACATTATATACCAATTATTTGCGAATTTTGACACCGGAGCTCAGGCAGAAGGTTTAAAGTTTTTCAGGAACTCTGTGCTCAAAGGGTTAATCTACTTCGAAGTAGCCCCCTTCTGAAGTTACACACATTATCCAAGGTTGTTTCCACTAATAGAAACACTCTTGGAACTCCTGTTTTTAGGATCGCAAGCAGCTGTCTCGTCGCATTCTCTTGGATGGCCTTGTCTTGTCATCGTGTTGCTTTCCGTGGGATTTGATTTTGGAAAGAGAAAAGTCGCAAGGAGGGAGATCTGGGGAATATAGGGGTTGTCCAACTTTTCTTGTTCTTTGCAAAAACCTGGTCGCTGGTGAAAATTCTTTGGTGTGGTGATACGACCACACTCTGCACACTTCCCTTCCAAGCATTGACATAAATAATGAAAGTGAGCAAGAATGTCATAACGTAGTGAGCATGTGCGAAAAGTTTCAACGTCAATCTGAGCCGAGTGGCTTCGCTCTGCATACCTTTGCTATGTTACCATAGCAACAGTCCCAATACTTTTTTTGTTTATCAGACCTCATATATTTTATTACTTCACATGTTATTATTAACGGTTACTCGCATTTGAACAAGCGACCCGTTTTGGAAACAGAGTTTATTTCGTTATATCGCATGCGCACTCGAGAAAACTTTGTAAAGAAAACGCGCCATTTTAGTCTGTAGCACTCTCCCAGAGATTTACAGTGTAAGAGACGCATTTTGTGCGGATATGTGGGAAATATAACGGTTAAGTCGAGACTTGAAAAGGTTGAGATTATAGTGATCGGCGTTGAGTCAGTTCCAGAAAGCAGCAGTTTGTAGAAAGAAGCTGCTCACCAATGAAATACGAAGGGAATAAGAGTGGTTCGCTGCAATGTTCGTCTCATGGCGTGTAAGTATGAAGGTTAAAACTGGTGGAGCTAAGAAAAGTAGTTCGTCTGAACAATGTCAATGGGAATAGCGTTAGAATATTGAGAGGATTATGTTGCTTCGTCTGTTGGAAAGGAGTTGTAGGGTGGAAAATAATTCGTCACCCAAAAAGGATGCAGAGACGCTTTGGGCCTCGTTTGAGCCTGGAAAGTGAGGACCGGTAATGTCGTGTGCCCATATGGCAACCGTACACCAATTTCGATCTGATCTGGTTCTTGTAAAAGTAGAGGATAGCAAGAGTGGTCAGATATCAACTGGAGAGGCATCTTTAGCGATGGATCGTATGTACGCGTTCCATTTATGGTCAGTGTTGACTTTAAGTCCCAATATGCATTCAAGGTACAAAGACTAGCAGATTCTTCACGATTGGTGAACGTTCTTGGTTCGATCAGCGATGATAGAATGTCTTTACTTTGCTTTTCGAGGCATTGAAGTGATCACCCTATTACCCCCCGCCCCCCTGAAACATTAGAACTGGTATATTGGAGAGATTGGTTACGAATCTCTGGTCATCTAGAGCTTTGGTGTGTGTGTGTGTGTGTCTGTGTGACATCCGTCGATCTCGAGAGACCATGGACCTGAGTCCATTAAGTTATGCCTCAGCTACTGATGGCGGCTCAGCGGTCTGGTATGGCTGTACAGGCCCACACGAGAGTGACAGTCTTGACTGCAACAAATGCCTGTGAAGACGCTCTCCCTCGATGTCTCCTTCTTGTTTTCTTTCCTTCGAGCACGCTTTATCTCGGTGGCAAGCCTAAATTTCCTCTCTAACCTCGTTGAAAACCTCGATGTAAATTGCGTCTCCAGCGTGAACGATCGTTACCGATATCTTCCCATCATTCCCATGTCCATCGATTTCATGTCACTTTTTCAAACGCTCTTGAAGCGAAGATGAGGTCGCCCTAGTGCCCTCTTGTCGCTGGCTAGTTACCCTGTAGAGAAAGCCCTTCGGAATCCTCCCATAAGTAAACTGTTGCTTCCCGTGTTTTGCCGTCGCAGTGGGGCGACACTGGAGTTTTATGAGAGATCGGTGGTTTCCCATGCAACACGTCTCCTCTCTCCACGCCACTGATTTTGTGCACCCAGATAGCGTTGTATCATCAGCAGAGATATTCACAAATGATCGAAGTATACTCTTAGGCAGATCATTTATGCAAAGTAGAGAGAAGCTTAAATCAAGAATCGAACATTGGGAGACTCCTGCGTTCATGCCTCGGGACTCGGAGGAATAGACTCAGAGACGTATCCATTAGGAGGGACTTTATAACTGAAATACTCTTCAAATGATTTCATGAGTAACTATATAAAGAATCATTTTTACATTGTATCAGTACAAAACCGATCCAAATCCCGTCTAGCTCGTCATATTCAGTTACACCCAAATACCCTTGGGAACGGTATGAATGCACCTCTTCACCCCCTAATTAATTAATTAGTAACTAAGGCGGCTAGCTAATCCACATTGCAGACGCCTGCTCGGGCACATTTCTTTTAGTGAAACACCCACAGAACCCACCTGTTGTTTATACTGCAACTATTCTGAGAGGAACTTAGTTACAGTTTATGGGTTTATGCATGTCATCTAGCGTGATCAAAAGTTAGAACAAGTCCGGAACACTCAAACCCTCGGTCACGATGAGTTGTAACATCTTGCTAGCACAATCACCGACGAAGATAAAAGACTCCTTATGTGTGTATCCGTTCGCGTGTGCGTTTGTGCATTTTCACACATATGTGCTTGTGCTTTTATGCATCTATGTGAGTTTGTTCTGGTACCTATTTTTTTTCTGCGTTAATTTTATTTTATTTTTGTTACTATTGTTCACTCAGTACATGGCAAAGAGCCATTCAATGAAGAAGATTAAAAACGGGGTCGTTGTAAGTGCGTACAAGGAGGAAGCATGAGGTGGTTAGAGGTGGTTAAAATTAAAAGTAATTCTATAATTTTAAACTTAATAGAGATTAGATTTAGATTTCTAAATAGGTATTTTTTTACTTTTAATTTCAAATTTTATAAATCTTTTAATATCTATGATAACCTTGCTTCGTTGTCAATTTTTTTGAATTCTCATATACTTGTATTTTGATTGGTCATTCTTGCTTATGTAACAGCGTTTACCCCTAGCGAAGGATCGTTAATTAATTTGAAACTTTTAAAACCATTTATTCTACATTCAACATCATCACTTGATAAGACACCAGAAGTGTTGAAACAAAATGGCTATTTTTGTAGAGATTATATAACATATTTATGTTATAATATTTAAATAAAGAATTATACACACACACACACACACACACACACACACATATATATATATATATATATATATATATATATATATATATATATGTATATGTATATGTATATATATATAAAGATATGATAATATATATATATATATATATATATATATATATATATATATATATAAAGATATTATGATAAAATTAGCGGGTCTCTGAAGAAAGACTAGTTTTAAAATTTGAGATTATTGTGGAGCACGCGGTTTGGCTAACGACCTCTTACTTCGCTTGCAACACGGTAGCTATTTTAAAGGAAATTCGAGCCGATTTTCTCTGGTAATATTTCAAATATATTTCGAAAATATGCTTGTTTTATTTTGATTTTTATCGATAATCCTCCGTTGTTAGTAAATATCATTTTAAAAAATACAAAGACTTTTTTTTTATATAATAAAGGTCGCTTTTGCCGAAATCGGCTTAACGGAATAACATTTGAATGTACGAATTCCGTTGAAATCTCTCATCAAATATATTCCAGTTAGGAGTTCACCGTCTCACATGCGGACACACAGCCACAGTAGTGTATCCGCTTTACGCACACAATTTCCAGCGAGAAGGAAAAGGGCGCACACAGTGAAAAGCAAGAATTGTTTTTCGATATTCATATAATAATATTGATGTAAGTTTATAACAGTAATTTTCTATAAAATATATACGCGTATTTTGCTTATAGATTTTGTGCCGAGTGGTGCATCGGTTAGAATTTGTAAAACTTCATATTAAAGTAGAGATTCTAATCGATAAGACGGTTCTCCATTTCAGCTATGAATATATATTTATCTCTGCTTGAAAAATACATACATACCCCCCATATATATATATATATATATATATATATATATATATATATATATATATATATATACATATATATATATATGATGGATAAAGTCCGACAATTATTTTAAGTCATTTTTATGTTTATACATTCTTTTTATAGATACAAGTATTTAAGTAAATGCGCTGTTTTATAATAAAATGACTATTTCTCGGACATTCAGGCCGGTAAATGTTATTAATACTGTTTATTATAAAAACACAGCATTTACTTAAATATTTGTATCTATAAAAAGAATGTATAAACATAAAAATGTCTTAACATATATATATATATATATATATATATATATATATATATACATATATATATATATATATATATATATATATATATATATATATATATATATATATATATATATGTGTGTGTGTGTGTGTGTGTGTGTGTGTGCGTGCGTGTGTGTGTATTTCGCAGCATGTTTTCACTAAGCCTTGTTTCGTTGAATAATTTAGACATGTTCTGTCTACTTATTTTCGACAGGATCCTTTCATATTCACGGATAAGCTTTTTGGTGTTATTATTGAACGACGAGAGAAAATCGCCCTGTTGTTACATATTTCTCTTATTTCAGAGTACTTTCGATATAAGGCAATGTCGTCATCCGGGTATTGTTTATCTCAGAAATAAATATTGTTGCGTTCATTATTGTGATGAACTAAAAATAAAATTTCTTATATGTGGAGTGAGAAGCGCTGAGTCAGAGAGTGCTCACTTTGAGTTATTGCTCTGCCTTTATTTATTTATTAAACAGTGTGTTTATTTAATTACATCCACCGACCTGAATATTCGAGAAATCTTACTAGAAAAAATATATCCTGCCGGAGGACGCATATTTCTCTAACGAGATTTTTCGAAAATACATCCCGGTAGATGGAAATAAATCAATACACTGTTCAATAAACAAATAAAAACAGAGCATCTATTCAAATATGAGTAACCATTAAGCCAATGAATTAATAATAATGATATATATATATATATATATATATATATATATATATATATATATATATATATATATATATATATTAGGAAGTCAAAAGTGTTGTGAGCGACTGGCTGAGACATCAGTCCAAAGATTTTTACGCTGAGGGAATACGGAAGCTTGTGCACAGATGGGAAAAGTGTGTGACAGTGCTGGGAGACTACGTTGAAAAAAAAAGTTTCTATCTGTATTAGAAGTCCTTATAACGAAAAAATTCACCTTATTTATTGAATGACCCTCGTATATGATTCCGCTACCTTGTTTTCCAACTTTGGAAGATACCGAAAGGTGGAAACCAAGGTCGAGGAATCGGCTGATCTCCTAATTTTTTTATAATTAAAAGCTCTACATTTTTATTTTATTTTATATGTGTATTGAGCACTTTTTAATACTACAATTTCCTGGTCTAATTCAGCTCTGACCATTATTTTTTTATCATATATATACATATATATATATATATATATATATATATATATATATATATATATATATATATATATATATATATATATATTATAATTTTTTCATATAGACAAAAACAATTTACTCTATATTAAAAAAGTCTAGTAAATATAATTATTGGTGTACTGTCGGTATTGGGTCCTCTTTTGAATTAATGAACGTTAGAATTTATCTTTTATTTTTGTTCTCATTATATATATATATATATATATATATATATATATATATATATATATATATATATATATATATATATGACTGAAGTCGAAATGCCAAGCGAGGATGGATTACATTACAGATCCTTCTTTGGATTTTGTCAAGAACCTCGAGATGAATAGCAGGAACACCAGACCAAGTATGGCAGCAGTATTCAATGCACAGACGAATGGTAGATTTATAAATGTGGCAGATGGATTCTGACTAGGAAGATTTTCTGCCACGACACAGTGAGCCAACTTTCCTTGCAGCAGATGCAGTTATTAATTCGATGTAGTCGCTCTAAGTCAGTTTAAACCGTGAGGACAACAAGGTGAAGTGTGTGGCTCTCCAGGAATCGAACATCATCCATTCTGATGGCAGACCGAAAAAAGATTCTCTATGGTGGCTAAATGAGACCAGTTTTCTTTTGGACGACTTAAAATATACAAACCATATCCTGTCCTACTGATTGGAAGTCCTTTTCAAAAGTAGCAGCCAGATTTACTTTCTCTGCTCTGACGGATTTGCTATCGATCAGGAGTAAATGGTAGTGTCATCTGCATAAATACCTACTTGGTAACTGATGATACGAGATGATTGATGAAGAAGAAAAACAGCGTAGGATTCAAGATAGTTCGTGTGAAAGGATCTGGAAGCGTGCCCGTTCAAAACGATCTTCATTTTACAATTTGATGATTGGATTAAACCAGACAATCGTCTTCTAATACCATAATCCTGAAGCTTAAATGCATGCAGTTGGGGCACCAGTGGAAATAGCTCATCAGAGCAGTTTCTAGAAAAGACAGACGGAATCGACATCACGTCTGTAAGAATTTGACTGCAGACGAGATGCCAGGTCAGGCCCTATCACATTACATATTCGTCTCTAGATTTTGTCTAGGACCTCGAGAACAGTATAACGTTGTAATATGAAATTTATGATAATGTGAGGACAATAAATTTAACTCTGTCGCTTATTCTATATTTCAATTTAGCCCTTGTCTTGGTGACCTGTTTTCTCCAGGGCGTAAGTGATCATAGCTCTCCACATATTCCTATTCCTTATTATTTGTAAATTACCATGACTTCTTGTAAAATATAGTGGATTGGCTTTCTGTTGTGTTCTCCACGCTTCTGAATTCAAAGATGTCCTCGAAGTCGAACTGCCAACCAAAGCCATAAAGCTCATTCTTCCCTGTTATTAAACTCATATAAGTGATTGATGCCTTTCTTTCCCAAGGGCAATAATGAGAAAGTGAATGCATTAGACTAAGCTGGAATTTGTACTCGGACTGCTGATTCGACGTTGCGAATTGAAAGCCGTTACACTATGTCCTAGTTAGCGGATTTAATACCAAATTTGAATATTTTTCTGCTGTTATTTAAATCCGCATTAAAATCAAAAAAGTGAAAAAATATCGACGGGGACTTTAAATTGTGTGTTAAATAAAAGAATATAATCAAATGATATTATTTATTTTCTCCTTTCAAGGGTGTTTGTGCCAGTAGCAGATTTGGATAGATATATATATATATTATTGATATTATTATTATTATTATTTAATATTTTTATTGTAATAACTTACAATAAAAACATTTTAAATCCGAACTAAAAACAAACTAGCGATGACCCGGCTGAGAGACGAAAGAGGGGAAGACAACATTATTATGTTCGCCTCAAGATTGTTAACCAACACCCGTTTTCTACAAGGAAGAATATACAATATTTGGCTTATTTGGCGCAGTGGCCAAGACCTCCCTAGGAGAGAGGGAATATGCAACAATAATTGTATCAATAATTAGGTTTAGTTCACGGCAAACAAAGAAGTTTATCGAGAAACTCTAACATTTATGTGTATATAAAATAGTTCCTCGTGTCAGACCTTTTATTAACACACACACACACACACACACACACACACACACACACACACTAATATATATATATATATATATATATATATATATATATATATATATATATATATATACATATATATATATATATATATTGATAATATTAGTGTTCAGTATATATTTCCAAGAGGAAGATCTCTATGTACAAGACATAGCAAGAATATAATATAAAAGGCTCAAATTCTAATATTTCCTGATTATATATATATATATATATAATTTGTGTATTTAGGCAGGAATTCTTCTTTCATTGAATACGACACACAAGGTGCTATTATTTAGTTTTTTATACAATTTGTCATGCGATCTATTTTTCTTTTCTTTTCGGATGATAAATTATATAAAAACTGTCCGAATATTCTTTTTATCCTTGAAAATGGCTAAATGTATAGCCGAAAGCGCTCGGATAAAAAGAACATTCAAAAAGTTTTCATAAAATTTATCATTCGAAAACAGAAGAAATTATTAGATCGCATGAGAAATTGTATAAAAAACTAAATAAAACCACCTTGTCGGTCGTATTCAATGAAATGTGCATATATATATATATATATATATATATATATATATATATATATATATATATATATATATA
>OZ038505.1:69523406-69525906 GCA_964036315.1 Acanthosepion esculentum
ATGTATGTATGTATGTATGTGTGTTTAGAGATAAACGAATGCGACTAAGAAAAGGATGAAAAAAAAGTATGTATAGAAGAAAGGAAAATGGAAAGAAAGATATACGAAAAGAAGGACATTCGAAATAAATGCAAGGAATGAATCGGGGAAAAAGAAAACATTGCGAAAAAAGAAATGAAGTGAAAATTATCCACGGGAAGATAGAAGTGTGAAAATAAAGAATGAATGAATGCATATGAATATAGAACAAAAGAAAAAAGAGAGAAAGAAAATGAATGTAAACTTATTGTTAGTAAGAAATGAAAGTGAAAAGAATAAAGTGCGTTTTGCTGGAAAGAATGCGTGGAAAAGTGTGAAAAGAAAAATATAGGGAAAGAAATAAAATGAGAAAGAATTATTTATAGAATGAAAAGAGAGGTAAATAGAGGGAAAAGAATGATGCCCGCAAAAAGAAAAGAAAAGAAAAAAAGACAGCACGAAAGAAAATGTGTAAAAATAGATAGAAAGGACGAAAGGAAAAAAAAGGGAAAAATTAGCCTGAAATAATGAACGCAATTAAAAGAAAGAAAGAAAGAAAGAAAGAAACAGAGACAAATCTCACATAATCAAACACAATAAAAAAAGTCACGTATCTATACAGGAGCAAATCGGACAGAATAAAAGAAATGTAAAAAAGAAAATAAAGAAAGAAGCGGATAAAGTAGTGTGGAAAGAAAGAAAGAAAGAAAGAAAGAAAGAAAGAAAGAAAGAAAGGAGGAAATGAAGGAAAAAGGAAAAGGTCGACAGAATCGAAACAAAGAAAGAATATAAAACATAACAGTAAAAGTGGCCTTACGGAGAAAGAAAGAAAGAAAGAAAGAAAGAAATAAGGAAAGACAGAAAGAAAAACTAAATAAATAAATAAATAAATAAAGAATGAATGAAAGAAAGAGAAATGTTGAATGAAGCGAATAAAGATATAAATGTTTGAATAAGGCGAAGAAAGGAAGAGGGAAAGGAAAGAAAATAGGTAGAAAAGGGTCGAATGAAGCGAAAAAAGAAAGAAAAAAGAAAGAAAGAAAAGGAAGAAAGAAAGGAGGAAATGAAGGAAAAAGGAAAAGGTCGACAGAATCGAAACAAAGAAAAAATATAAAAGATAACAGTGAAAGTGGCCTTACGGAGAAAGAAGGAAAGAAAGAAAGAAAGAAAGAAGGAAAGAAAGAAAGAAGAAAAGAAATAAAGAAAGAATGAAAGAAAGAAAGAAAAAGAAATAGATAGAGAGATGGAGAGATAGAGCAAGAGAGAGAGAGAGAGTGTGTGTGTGTGTGTGTGTGAGAGAGAGAGAGAGAGAGAGAGAAAGCAACAGACACAAATCTCACTTAACCAAACACAAAAAAATAAAACACCTATCTATGCAAATCGGATTAAAAAAAAGAATTTAAAAAAGAAAAAAAAGAAAGAAGCGCATAAAAATAGTGTGAAAACAAATAAATAAATAAGGAGAGAAAGAAAGAAAGAAAAAAGAAAGAAAGAAAGAAAGGAAGGAACAAAGAAAAAAAGTAAGAAAGAAAAAGAACGAAAGAAAGAAACAAGGAAAGAAAAGAAAGAAAGAAATAGATACAAAAGATACAAAAATAAATTAAAAAATCGTATCTCTGCTGGTACAAATCGGATCCAAAATTTTCGGATAAGCATTGTCGCTATTATTATTATTATTATTATTATTATTATTATTAATATTATTATTATTATTATTATTATCATACTCCATTTGTGTTTACGCATCATTACACAAAAGGCATACAATTTAAAATTCCGAACACAAAGATATTCACCTGCACTTGTGTCAATATTAGCATTACATAATTCATTTCTCTTCCTTATACAATTTAAATTTTTTTCTATTCTTTTATTTAACATCGTGTATTCTCCTTGCACACTCGTCATATATTAATAATATTAGTGATACGATAAAAATGCTTCCCCCCCTATCAAAATGTGTTTTCATATGAAACTCTTTTAATCAATCAAGCGTCTATTTATTTATTTATCAAATAAATAAATAAAAATCGAAATGGATTAAATCTAAAATTAATGAATTAAGTAAATTTTCAATTTTCAATGACATTTATTCTCTATCAGTCGCTTTCATCTGCGAAAATTTTATATCGTCCATTCGTGGATCGATATATATTTGTAATACTTGAACTGTATTAGTTAATAATTTTCACGTCAATACAAGTTTCCAGAGAATTTTGTTAAACGTTTTAAATCAAAAGCCGATATTTCAAAAAGGCAATAACGATTTATGTGTATTGTCAGTTATTTTTGTTTATTGAACCATAAGTTCGAGACTGTTCAGTAACAGGAATGATTCGGCTGCATGTATGGATGTACAAAATTGAAATAATCGATTAACTCGCCAATATATCAATTTAACTGATTTTTCGGCAAATAAAATTCAAATCGATTTCTGGAATATGGTTATAATATTATCCAAATATACGAAAATTCAAAATAT
>OZ038505.1:69528406-69535906 GCA_964036315.1 Acanthosepion esculentum
CAGCTTGTAGAATATATTCTTCCTGGTCAGGCGTACGAGCGGATCTTGGTCTTCCTCGATCCATAGTTTGTAGTGCCACAGATCCTGTCTCAACGATGCGTCGATAAAACGCAGTGAAGGTTGGATGACTCGGCTGCCTTCAGCCTGGAAGCACAATTTGATACAGCCGTACAGCCTCGCGTCCATTAGCATTCGCGCGGCCGTATGTGAAAATGCTATCTGCCTGCCGACGAGATGAATATCCTGCCATTGTTAAACGAAACACTTCACGGTTAACTCACTACTACACACGTTAAACGTTAAAGACAGACTAGACATAAATGTACACGAATGGCAAATGTAACCTAGTCTACATAACAACACAGCGTCATCTACCGGAAACTTTCTTTAAACTTATTAACTCAAAAACGAAGGATTTGCAGACATATGTTTATACGAACTTTTATCCTTGATTTCGTGTGAGGAAAAAAATGTGTGTGTCTGTGCGTTTGTGTGTGCGTGTGTGCTAATTTACCCAAAATATCGATTCGTCCCTCTTATCCTAATGCGACCATACTTAAGAATATTTTTTTAACTCATTCATGGTTTGATTACTAAGTCTATTATAGCAGATTAGAAATTATATTTTTTTTTTAAATCATTAAAAGTAAAAATATCTCACGAAAGATAGCATGAAACAAAAAATAATAATTTTCCTTTTTAATCCAGTGAATTCGTAGCATGTTCCTTCTTGGCGTTGCGTTATTTCCCCATTCTCCATAACACCGGAATATCTCATTATCATAAATTCCTGTAAGAAGATTACATATATATATATATATATATATATATATATATATATATATATATATATATATATATGTGTGTGTGTGTGTGTGTGTGTGTGTATTTAGCCAGTAATCCTTCTTTCATGCACATTTTATTGAAAAACGACAGACAAGGTACTTTTATTTAGTTTTTATACAATTTCTCATGAGATCTAATCATTTTTTTTTCTTTTCGGATGATAACTTATAAAAAAACTGTCCGAATGTTCTTTTTATCCGAGCGCTTTTGACTATACATTTAGCCATTTTCAAGAACTGTATTTTAACTGTTAAAATAAGAAATAGTTTGTTGTATGTATGTTTTAGAATTCAACTCAGAGAACAAAATTAAATAGGGCAAATATTATTTACGAATTTAAATGCCCATTAAGGAATTATATTCCTGATCACTCAAAATTCGTAAATAATTATATAGGCCACACTACAACATGTTTGACACGCAGACTCACTCTACACCTTTCTGACCATAGCTCAATTAGATCTCATTTAAATATTCATGGAGACCTACCTATATTTTTTTATATTCCAGTAAATAAAGTTGATAAGGCTGGGACGAAACCGGTTGTTCTTCTTTAGCTTTTTAAAAATGCCATATAAATTTTGCTTATTCCAATATATATATATATATATATATATATATATATATATATATATATATATATATATATATATATATATATATAAATACTTGATAATAAACTTGATAAGGTTGGGACGAAACCGGCTGTTCATTTTTAGCTTTTTACTCGGTAACCAAAAAAGTTCTGTCCGTTTTTTTGATTAGTAAGTGAATGAAGTTGAAATATATACGAAATGCGTGTAGCATTTGTTTTCAAATTCGGACAGCCGCAAGTAGGAACTTCGGAAGTTATAAAAAAACACGCGCACCGTGCCGGGCCATCAGTTATAAGCCGGAAAACTGTGAGAAGGATGGAAGTGTCTAGAGATCTCGTTCGGGGCTGTTTGCTTTACTACTTCAAAGTGGGCTCATCAGCAGCTGCATCAAGTCGCCGCATATGCCAAGCGTTTGGGGATAGTGCTGTGGATGAACGTACTGCAAGGCGTTGGTTTCGAAAATTCAAGTCGGGAGATTTGTCTCTCCATGATGAGCCTCGCAGTGGACGACCACAGGTCTTGAATGACGGACTTCTGAAGGCGGCCATTGAAGAGGACAGTAGTCTAACGTGTGGGGAACTTGCAAGACAGTTCAACGTTTCCGATGAAACAATTAGACATCACCTGCACCGCGTAGGTAAGACGTACAAACTGAGCAAGTGGGTTCCGCAAACGCTGTTGGAGGTCCACAAGGGACAACGAGTGGCAGCCTGCGTATCGCTGCTTTCTCGCCACCGTACCGCATCCTTATTCAATCGAGTGCTTACCAGTGATGAAAAGTGGGTTCTGTACGAAACTCCCAAGCGTTCCAGACATTGGTTGCCTCCTCAGGATGCTGTCCCTCACACCGCAAGACCGCCTATGCACACACGCAAGATTATGCTTTGTGTCTGGTGGACAGGTCGTCAAGTGGTTCATTATGAACTGCTACCAACGGGCCAAACGGTCACTGGAGACCTATACTCGCAGAAATTGAAACGTGTGCAACAGTCATTGCGCCAGAAGGAGCCAGCACTGGTGAATCGCAAAGGTGTACTTTTCCTCCATGACAACGCCAGGCCTCATGTCGCGCGAATGGCCAGAGATACCATACAGCAACTTGGGTGGGAGACTTTGTGCCATCCACCTTATTCACCTGGCCTTGCGCCATCCGATTAAAACCTCTTCCACTTCCTGGATAATCATCTTCGTGGGAAATCCTTCACGTTTGAAGTAGAATTGCGTAAAGCCCTCACGGACTTATTTGCGTCACCCCCCACCCCCCGAGTTCTACCGCAAGGGCATTGAACAGCTGGAGATACGTTGGCAGGTGCTGGATGCCGATGGCGATTACTTCGAAGTCTTAATATAAATTACACATATGGTGAAGCGTTTTCTTTTTTTACCTTTAAAAACGGACAGAACTTTTTTGGTTACCTTGTAAAAATGGCTTATAAATTTTGCTTATTCCTATATATATATATATATATATATATATATATATATATATATATATATATATATATATATATATATATGCATACTGTTTTTAATTTACTTTAGCAGTGAAATTAATACCAACCAGTCTAGAATGAGTATACATACTAAATATGTCCTCCAGAATTAAGTCGGACCTCTAGAATGGTGTACAAAGATGAAGAGGAACTTTAAGCAACAGAAATGTGGTTCTACAGAAGGATGCTGAGAATACAATGGACAGAATTAACGACGGAATTTTGGAGAAAAATGGAAAACGAAAAGGAAAGTCACATGTAACACCAGGAAGAGAAAGTTGCAATGTCTAGGTCACATGATAAGGAAAGAGGGCTTGAATCTGATACTCGCAGCTCAGACTGAAGGTAGGCAGGACATAGAAAAACAATGTAGAGCATATGTAATGAGTTTGGGTAAATGGATGGAGGGACAAGGTTTAGGAAAAATAACAAAAAGAAAATATTTATTAAGAGCTACAAAGGAGAGAGAAATGTGGAGAGCCATGATCGCCTTCGTTCTGAATTAAGACAGACATACAAAAGAAGAAGATTCACTATTTTTTCCACCAGACACAACGCCGAAGTATGCAATTGCTAATTTAGTTAGTCAGTTATGCGTTATACACGCTTAGGCGATCATATATCTTTCGATACATGACTGACGAGGCAGATTTTTCCACCAGACACAACGCCGAAGTGTGCAATTGCTAATTTAGTCAGTCAGTTATGCGTTATACACGCTTAGGCGATCATATATCTTTCGATACATGACTGACGAGGCAGATTTTTCCACCAGACACAACGCCGAAGTGTGCAATTGCTAATTTAGTCAGTCAGTTATGCGTTATACACGCTTGGGCGATCATATATCTTTCGATACATGACTGACGAGGCAGATTTTTCCCGCAGTAGGTTGTCATTTCTTTCTGCGGTAGAGGAGCTACCATCCAAGGCTATAGAACCCGGTCTGTCCTGCTATTTACCTATAACTGGGGAGGGGGGGAAAAGAAGAATAGGATCCATCCCTTTCCGAAGAGTATTAGCACGTATGTGAATGTAATGGATTCGACTGTAATACGAACTCGGCTCTCAATGCAAGCCGCAGTCCGTTACTCCAACGTACCTCCAGTTGAATGTATCGAAAGATACATGATCGCCTAAGCGTGTATCATGCATGACTGACTTACTAATTAGTCTACGGGAAACTGTCATGGTAAGACAGCACAATTATATACTTAAGTATACCGCTCGCTAAGACATTTCGAACTCTGTATCACAGTAATTTTTATATTGATTATTTTTTAATCTAGCGTTTAGAGGTCAAATTTTGATACTTTATTTAATACCGATTTTCTTTTTATATACGACACCTGGTGAGCATCCAACCTAGTAGTAATGAACGATAAGATTAGTCTTGCTGTTATGCTTCATTGAAGCATCGTCTTTTATTATTATCATCAGTTCGTAAGTTGTTTCGTAGAACTATCGGATCAAAGCATAGCCGACCAATACTGACAGAGAGCAGCTTACTACGTGCACAGTATATAAAGAAAAGAAAACTGTATCTGTATTATTGATTACGAAGCGCCAAGCGATGTATATCATGGTTTTGATGAATCGTCAATCAATTTTAGCCATTAAAAATTCTATTAGAAGATGAAAAGAGACGGAACGAAAGATAAGACGGTGGAAATCAAGTACGAAATTTGTTTCTTCAGTTCTCTAAGAGTAAAAGAACAGATTTTAATAGACCCAAATTATTGTCAAAAGCTATGGAAAAAAACCCAATAAAAATGCTAGTATAAAATCATTACAATGGGCTGATTTAAAATCTATTGGAAACCAACGGCCCTAATATATATATATATATATATATATATATATATATATATATATATATATATATATTAAGCTTTTTATTTAATTTTTCTTTGTTCGAATAAGTGTTTTGCTTTCTGGACACAAAGTGTGTAAAAACTGAGGGTGGTTGATGGAATACCTTTTGTCTGACAACAGGACTCAGCACCATGACATATAAAGGGCTGATTTAAAATCTAATAGAAACCAACGGCTTTAATGTATATATATATATATACACCCAATTTTGTTTCATTTATTTTATCCAGATATTATATATATATATATATAATATATATGGTATAGATAAATTTTTTTATTTTATCTTTCTTTGTTCGAACAAGTGTTTTGTTTTCTGGACACAAAGTGTGTAAACACTGAGGGTGGCTGATGGAAGACCCTTTGTCAGGGGAATGATCACTAGTGATGCCGAGGCTATGCCTCCATTAATATTCTCACAGGGCATCAGGTTCAACACGGAGGCCTACATCGTCTTGAGGAGGTAGTGCTTCCTGGGTCAAGAGGGTGACTGCTGTAAGACCCTATATCTGGCAACAAGACTCTGCACTATTCCACACAAGCAGAAGAATCAAGTCATTTATGCGACCACATCAACCTTCACATCTGGCCAACTAACTCCCCAGATTGCAACCCCCTTGATTATTATGCGTGGGTCGCAGTTGAGCGAGAGAGCGACAAAACTCCTTGTGACACCAGAGATGAACTGAAGGCAATTATTATGGGAACTTTAAACATCTTAAACAAAAAGACCGTCTAGAGGAGATACCAGGAGATTCGGACGTCGTCTAGAGGCTGGGATTGAATCCAATGGTGATTTTATTGAATACATTTACTATTGAATATTTTCAGATATTTTTGTGTGATTTTGGTAAATATATCTGATAAAATTTAGATGTTTGTTAGTGTTTTCTTTTCATTTTTGCATCATTTAGACGACAGTTTATCTATCGCATCCTGTTTATAGAAATGCATGAATTCACTATTCTTTGAAAATCGCATTCGTATAAATCCAGTAAAAACATTTTAGAAAGGTCATCATTTAAATATTATCTTAATATGAAATCGATTTTAAAATTATATAATTGATTGATTCTTAATTTTTTTTTCGTTTATTTTTATTCTTATTTTTATTGCAATTTCTTTTTTTTGTTATCAACTATCGACAATTGCTGTTACATGAAAATCTATTCCTGATAAGACAATTGATTTAGTTTCTTTTATGAGAAGAAGAAAAGAAAATTCCAGATTATTCAGCCGCTACGTAGTTCCGCTTGTATATCAGTTCACCTATATTAGAGCGAATGCTGAACCATATCTCTCATGCTGAAACATATCTCTCATGCAGGAGACTGCATTCTATTTTTTTTTTGTTTTTTTTCTTATAGTTAGTCCCACCTAGCTTTCTTTTCTTATCCAAAACAGTATTCAGTTTCCTTTTCGAGTTTGGAATCAGATCAGTGTCATCAACATATCGTAAGATGATAAGATTGTGTCCATCAATAATAACTCTTAAGATCATTGCAATATATAGGTTAAATATATCCGGTGAGAAAATGCATCCTTGTGTTTTTAGGGCGCATAGCAGACATAGAAAGGTAACTACAAGAACTGATATAGGAGGTAGTGAAGGAAAGCAAGAAGAAAGGACTAAACACCAATTGCAAGAAGACGGAATGCTTGGTTGTTAGCAAAAGGGACAGACCAACAAGCAAATTACAAATTGGGGATTTCAAAATTTAAATATCTGGGAAATCTTTTAACAGAAAACCGGAAGTGCAAATACAGAAATTCCAAGACGTAAAGGCATAGCGAAAGATGACTTCCGAAATCTAAGCAAAGTATTAAGAAACAGAAAAATATATCGTTAGAAAATAGGTAAAGAGTACTGAACTGTTATGTAATATCAGTTTTCCTGTTTGGAAGTGAATACTGGATAAATTCCTCACAGATGGAGAAGTGACTTGAAGCAACAGAAACATAGAAAAGAGTATTGAACTGTTATGTAATATCAGTCTTCCTGTATGGCAGTGAATATTGGATAAATTCCTCACAGATGAAGAAGTGACTTGAAGCAAAAGAAACAAAGAAAAGTTTACTGAACTGTTATGTAATATCTGTCCTGGTGCATGGCAGTGAATACTGGACAATATCCCCAGAGATGAAGAAGTGACTTGAAGCAACAGAAACAAAGAAAAGAGTACAGAACTGTTATACAATATCTGTTCTCCTGTATGGCAGTCAATACTGGATAATCTCTCCACAGATGAAGAAGTGACTTGAAGCAACAGAAACCAAGAAAGGAGAACTGAACTGCTATGTAATATCAGCCCTCCTGTATGGCAGTGAATACTGCATAGACTTCTCACAGATGAAGAAGAGGCTTGGAGAAGTAGAAACAAAGAAAAGAGTACTGAACTGTTGTGTAATATTTGTCCTCCTTTATTGCAGTGACTGCCGGACAATCTCTTCACTTATGAAGAAGAGACTTGAAGCAAGAGAAATGTGATTCTACAGAAGGATACTGGAAATACTATGGACGTATAGTATAATCAATGCGGAAGCGGAGAATGGAAAAAAAATACTTCTCATTAAAATCAGAGAGCTGAAATTTCTAGAACACATAATATTGATTGATTTGTGTTTTTTACGGCTTCTCAACACTTTTCAGGGTATTTAAAGACAGACACTATTTTTAGATTGTAAGAATT
>OZ038505.1:69540906-69543406 GCA_964036315.1 Acanthosepion esculentum
TAACTGCTTGGGTAGAGCTCATATAATGAAAATTTCACGTTTCATAACCTATTGGGATTGACAATTATCTATCTATCTATCTATCTATCTATCTATCTATCTATCTATCTATCATATAATATATATGCCAACCTGTTCATATAATATATATCTATCCCAAACTATTCATATCTATCTATCTATCTATCTATCTATCTATCTATCTATCTATCTATCTATCTATCTATCTATCTATCTATCTATCTATCTATTCTAACCTTCTCATATAATATCTATCCCAACCTGTTCATATAATATACATCTATCCCAAACTATTCATATCAATCTATCTATCTATCTATCTATCTACCTATCTATCTATCTATCTATCTATCTATCTATCTATCTATCTATCTATCTATCTGTTCTAACCTGTTCATATATCTGTCTATTCAAACCTGTTCATATACCTATCCCAACCTGTTCATCTATCTATCTATCTATATATCTATCTATCTATCTGTTCCAACCTGTTCATATAATATCTATGCCAACCTGTTCATATAATATATATCTATCGCAAACTATTCATATCTATCTATCTATCTATCTATCTATCTATCTATCTATCTATCTATCTATCTATCTATCTATCTATCTATCTATCTATTCCAACCTGCTCATATAATATCTATCCCAACCTGTTCATATAATATACACCTATCCCAAACTATTCATATCTATCTATCTATCTATCTATCTATCTATCTATCTATCTATCTATCTATCTATCTATCTATCTATCTATCTATCTATTCTAACCTGTTCATATATCTGTCTATTCAAACCTGTTCATATACCTATCCCAACCTGTTCATCTATCTATCTATCTATCTATCTATCTATCTATCTATCTATCTATCTATCTATCTATCTATCTATCTATCTATCTATCTATCTATCCGTTCCAACCTGTTCAAATAATATCTATCCCAGCCTGTTCATATAATATATATCTATCCCAACTGTTCATATAATATATATCTATCCCAAACTATTCATATCTATCTATCTATCTATCTATCTATCTATCTATCTATCTATCTATCTATCTATATATCTATCTATCAGTCTTTTCCAACCTGTTCATATATCTATCTATCCCAACTGTTCATATAATATATATCTATCCCAAACTATTCATATCTATCTATCTATCTATCTATCTATCTATCTATCTATCTATCTATCTATCTATCTATCTATCTATCTATCTATCTATCAGTCTTTTCCAACCTGTTCATATAATATCTATCCCAACTGTTCATATAATATATATCTATCCCAAACTATTCATATCTATCTATCTATCTATCTATCTATCTATCTATCTATCTATCTATCTATCTATCTATCTATCTAAGTGTTCATTTCATATAAGAGAAGAGAGCTTCAGAAACTACTGCCACTGCTGCTATAAGATACAGTAGTAAAATTCTATCCAAGCGTAAACAGTTAACAGTCGCCAGAGGTTGGATAATATATGTATATCTGTTAATATATAAGTAGGAAAAAAATATAATTACATATATGCTAAGCTCTGATCACACAGGCGCGCGAAAACATACACATGCACATATGTAAGTTTTAGTCTGTGAAATACAAAGTGGCAAATTTTTCTTGTAATGCGTTTCGTCCTTATCTAAAGGACAACAACGAGATACTGGAAAACGTTTTCCATTTTGTCATACTATGTTCCTCTCTCTCTCTCTCGCTCTCTCTCTCTCTCTACACACACACACACACACACACACACACATATATATATATATATATATATTAATACATGTTTCATTAAATAATATAGATAAGTGTTGTCTATATATTTTATGTAAGTTTTTTAAAATGCTGCCTAAATACACACAATTTAAATATATATATATATATATATATATATATATATATATATATATATATATGCATGTGCGAGATTTATATATTCGTAAGTTTTTGTATCAACGCACATCGTTTCTCATATGCATATATATTGGCAAAATATATTGAATAATGCTAATGGAAATTTACTCTTTACAAATTTATCTCTTATCTAACTTTTCTATATATATATATATATATATATATATATATATATATATATATATATATATATATATATATATATATGTACACATATGTAATTATATATATGATATATAAATTTAAATATATCAGCAAAATATTAGCATACACACACACACACACACACACATACACACACACACATATATTATAAATCAACTGATTCAAAAATATGGTTCCATACACAGGAATGTCCATGTTTCAAAAACAGAAACTAAAAACTTCAAATTCAATTATATAATTAAATTAAAAGCAATATTTCTGTTTAAAGTTCAGGCGAATTTTGGAATAACTTATTTTGAAATTTACTGAGTTTTAAAAGCACACACATTTTTTATTAACTATTATTGTATCAATTATGAGTTAAGTCTAGGTAGGGTAG
>OZ038505.1:69553406-69570906 GCA_964036315.1 Acanthosepion esculentum
AAATTCCAACGACCGCGAATTAATTAACTGCATGCCTGTGACAGGCATGACTTTTAAGACCGGCACGAGAATTTCCCAAAAGACCACCAACTGTACAGGAGAATGTATTGTATCCAAGTGAAGCAGGAACACTGTTAGCTGTATTATTTTGCTTTCTCGTTTCATGTAGTCGACTAATGTTTACTGCTCAGCGCAGCTATATCAATGTTGTACTTCTTTAGCTCCATTGGGACCAGAGCTGTTTTTCTTTCTGGTGTTGGGTTGTTGTCCTGGAGAGTTCGTACATTCCAAGTGCCAAGATGAAGTTGATGTTGTTTCGTAGAGTTTTTCGCAGTAGCCGGATATGTGTGGAACTAATTAGATGTAGATGTCAGAAAACCAACACAATGATTTGTTTCAAGTGGTGAAGGCTTGTGTCAGACCATCCACACTTTTTGGATCTGTTGATAAAAAAGTAACGTACAAAAGACTTTCCACGGAAACTCCGAACGATAATATTCATGTGTTATTATGGATGAGTTTAACCTCTCCGGATCACAGTCAATATCAGCCGATACACGCATCTCGGCAGACATACGCAATATAATCACCGGGTTAAGCTGTCATAAGTTTTCCTTCCCATCTGATGTCTTCTTATCGTGAAACCAACACTAAACGAATTGCTAACCAAATCTCAGAGAGACTCCTTTCACCCTCATCAAGGGCAGCTATCCTCAACATCTATCTTTACATAAGTTTTAGTTCTAAATTTAGTCCTGGATTAATATACCAATAGAATGAAAACCTTACATAACTTTCTTATTATTATTACTATTGTTATTGTTTTTTTTCCTTTGATTTCTGTTGTGTACGCATTTCTTTCTGGGTCCCAACCAGAGACCTAAGGTCAGAAATGTCATCATGACATTTTCTACTGACCAATTAAAAAAAAAAACAACACAAATTTTACATACATAAAGTCTTTCGTAAGGTGTCGGCTGTACTCGTGAGAACAATTATTATTATTATTATTATTATTAGTGTATCCCAGCCGTCAAAAATGTCGGCAATTGTTAGTAAGTTATAACAGTGAGATGTAATAAAAAAAAAGTCTTGAAACAATGTATTGAAATTCAATAACGCAGCGATGAAGTAATCGCAAATAAAACAGTGGTCAATGAACCGATAATTTAATCGTTTCCTTTAGATCTTTTACCCGTTCAATGGTATCTACGATTCATTGATTAATCTTGTTAGTATAAAAAAATCGCTTTTGGCTCAATATATTCTCATACACTATTTATATTATTCGCACTATTGTCCTCATATTTGTCGCCATATTTATTAAAACGTTTCGGCCGTTGTACGCTCCGGCTTTCTTCAGGTGATTGGAATGTTGAACTGAACCCTTTATTTCGCTCACTGGGGTAGACTGTTCTAGTTCCACGTGCCACGTTTAATGGATGTCAGTTATCAGTTATCTCCTGCTATATCCCCTCCCTTAGTTCTCCACTGCCTTAACCGGGTACTGAACTCACACTCTTTGGGTTCTGTCACTGGATCTAACCAACGCCTTTATCCAATGTGCCTTGAGGACATCTGTGTATGAATTTCTGGGTATTATAAACCTAATGTTTTCAGCAAACTTTTTTACCAGTGCTCATATTGCAATTTTTGCTGTTATCATTTTATGTGTTTACAGGAGTTCATATTGTGATTTTTGCTGTTATTATCGCTTTTCTCTGGCACTCCTTATTACTGGTTCCCACATTGTATTCATTTCTATGCTTGGTCGGCTCAGGAGATTTTTGTGGCCTAGCATATGTGCTGATTCCTAAAGTTTATGAATTTTCTAATGGTACTCTTTCTCTATGATCACAACCTGATCCTACAGAGGGCGGTGATCTCCCTTTTCTCTCCATATGTGGTCAGCCACGCCTGATTTTTCCACTTCCCCTCGTGTTACAGCTTTCTGGTGTTCTTGAAGCCTTACCTTAAGGGGGTGGCCTGTCTCCCCTTTATATTTCTTTCCACAGCTGCACAGGGTAGCCTACACACAGTCTTTAATCATGTTATCCACTAAATATAGATATATATATTCTCATATTTAAAATGTTATGTTTAATATAATAGTGAAATGGAGATATCTATCGGAAAAAAAGAAACGACAAAAACGGTGACGACAAAGAACAAGTTGAAGTGAGGCAATCACTTTTTAAGGTATGTGAGTGCTTCACATGAAAAGCTTGAAAAAATAAGGCTGCAATCTAATAAACGGTTCATTTTGCAAGGGAACTAATTTTATTTAAATGCTGATAAATATTTTGTTTGTTTAGTTTATCAAAACGATCAAGGGAATTAATTGATCATAATTTTACTAACTTAAGAGGATTTATACCCCTTTTCACCGTGGAGAGGACAGAAAATATGTAAACAAATACACATTGATAATTATTTGCACTATTTACGTTAGGATATTGTCCTCATCTTTGCTGTAATGACAATGTTTCGATCGTTGTGTTCTCCCGCCTTCTTCAGATGTATATCGATCTGGGTAACATACAGGAACTACTGAAATAAACACTTATTTTAATCTTTTTGAATATTTTAACATCAAGCAAGGCGGGAATGCCACTAGGATGCAGCGGTTTACAGAGAGTAAAAGTGAAAGAGAAGACTGAGAATAGGGTGGATTGAAGAAAGGACAAAAGATGAAGAGGATTCAAGAAGACAGAAGATGGCGATTGAAGTTGCATTTCGAACATTGAAGATTGTAGGTATCAGGGAAGCATCTAAACGGAAGTGAGTTCCACAGGCGAAAAGTGCGAGAAAAGAAACTGTAGGAGTAGAAGTGGCGGTTGCGTTTAACTATTTCAACAATAAAAGGATGGACCTTATATACCTATATAAAAACACGCATACATTCATGTTGTTGGGGTACAAGGGATTTTTAGAAAAGGCAAAGGGAAGCTACGTCACGTCGGTGTGAAAGTGACTGAAGTCGAGATGCCAAGTCAGGATCTATTATATTGCAGATCCTTCTTTTGGATTTTGCCAAGAATCTCGTGATGAATAGCTGGACGATTTGATTGGCTTTTTACTCATTTTTCTGAAATTTCTTCCCTCCGTGTTTTCTCCGTTTTACTCTATCATTCCGTTCATTAAAGTGCATGTTTTGACTGTGGTCTATAGGTTATATCCACGAAATATTTAATTACAGAGCCAAAAAATTATTATTATTATTATTATTATTATTATTATTATTATTATTATTATTGCCGTGAAAATATTTGTAGAAAAGACAGAGAGAAGTTAGCTCACGTCGGTGAGAAATTGATTGAAGTCGAGATGCCTGGTCAAGATCGATTATATTACACATCCTTCTTTCGTTTTTGTGAAGAATCTCAAGATGTCTATGGCAGTAAACTGTTCTTGTTTCACTGCCCACGTCTATGGATATCTCATCTAGTTCTTATTCATAGTACTGCTCACCTGTTACATTTATAATCACTATATATTAGTATTAGTATTACTATTCCATCTTATGTATACCTGTGCTGTTGGCATAACTTCGACATCGTCTGTTCATTGATCTACGTTGGGATAAGCAGAGACGTTGGCTTTGTACAGTAGAATCATATGAAATGTTTATCCTGTCACGAGGAGCAGTCATTAAAAACAAAGATAATATGATGAATTAAAATGAATAATAATAATAATAATAATAATAATAATAATAATAATAATAATAATAATAATAATAATAATAATAATAATAAAAAGAATAAAGGCTGTATCAATTCAGTGATTTTACTCATTCCTATCTAGAATCCGTTTATATCAACAGACGAACAGCTGCATTGCCACTGTTCGCCTGTAAATATACCAAATGTTGCACAATATATATATATATATATATATATATATATATATATATATATATATATATACGTATGTATATGTTTTTCGAGGCACCTGTACGTATGTATATATTCTGTGTGGCACCTGTTGGTCATGAGAAACCTTGAATCTGTGGCCAAAGATTTATGACTCAGCTGCTGATGTTGGAGATGCATTTATTATGGAACTTTCTCTCATTCTCACCATCTCTCTATCTCTCTCTCTCTCTCTCTCTCTCTCTATATATATATATATATATATATATATATATATATATATAGTGTATATTATATATATATATATATATATAGAATAATGAGAAGCCACGTATACTTTCTTAATATGTATATAATATAGAAAAGTTGTTTTTTCTATATTATATATATATATATATATATATATATAGATAGATAGATAGATAGATAGATAATGAACAGTACGAAATAGATAGTGACTGATAGATAGATAGATATATAATGAACAGTACGAAATAGATAGATAGATAGATAGATAGATTGTATATTATTATATTTGTGCAGGTAGGAAGTCGTCTTTTGTGCTGGTTTCATTTAACATGACGAATATTTTGGAACTGATTTCTTCATTTTTGTGTTTATTTTGACATGTAGATTGTTGATTTTAATAGTTTGGTGTTGTGTCAGCTATTTAAATTTACGGAGCAATGATTATCTGTGTTCGGTGTATAGTTCAGTTATTATTTAGACGCTCTTCCCGAAACGTAATAGATGTTGTGGAATATTCCATTGTGAATTTGATGGCGTCGTGGAAATTGTTGATGTGGTTTTAAAAGTCTTGAAGACTGTGCTTTACTTGTAAAAAATCATATTCTTCATCCAATGTTTACGCATAAAACGTATCCTTTCACAAAATAGGGATTGTAAAAACATATAGGACAATTATTGAGTTACATTCTTAATAGGAATTACCCACTTAAATCTATTGAAATATCAATTACTATGCCTTTCAAACAAATTAGAAATACTCTAACCTATGTAACAAAAAAAGTTCCAGAATTCCCTTGAATTTTTATGTTTAATTACAATATTCACAAGCTTCTTTTCTCATTTAAATATTTCCAGTATTTAAAACTCGACCAAACAATTAGAAAAAATATTCACCAGGCGTCGCCACCCACCCCAATTTACACATATTCCTAACATCATTCGGTATACACAATTCACCACCTCACCAAGAAAATATCACCTCCAATAAACCCCGATGCTAAGTCACTAGGCATATTATCACTGATAGCAATTTCGCACACCTTGGCACTCACGTAGTATTCAAATCACCGGCTCTGAATTGTGACTGTTCAACATTTATATATTTACTTTTCTACCACAAATGCAAAAAGGAAATTTTGTTGTAGAAACTGGAGAATTCCGTCCACGGTTCAATAACCATAAAACAAAACCATCAGTGACAACAATAAAAATTCAACTGTCGCTGCACACTTCAACCACCAGTTTCATAGCCTTGACGACATCAGCTTTTATCTCTATATTCAACAGCCGACAGGAAAGATGCATATCGGAGTTGAAATTTATTTTCAAAGTAAATTCACACATTGAGGGATTAAACGGGAATTTGGGCTTACTCAAAGAGTATAATTTCCACAGGGAGACCTCTAAGAACTTTCATCGGAAGAGAAAGGCCCTCGCCTTTATTCATTGACAAAGAACACAGGCATGTTCGAAAATTCCGTCTTCAAAATCTTTCTCTTCTTGCTTCAATTTAATCAAAAGTTTAATATATAATAAATATCAACTTTGTTTCGTTGGCTTTTCATCCTTTAAATTTTATTAAGCGTCCTATTAAATCTACATATTGTAAGAAGCACAGGTGGACCACCTTTCGTTTAAATCATACATACATATACGTACATATATATATATATATATATATATATATATATATATATATATATATATATATATATATATATATATATAATTAAGTAATTCATTGAGTCTGAAAGAAACCTCAACAGAATGCAGAAAGCACTGGACGGCCGTTTCGTCCTATATTTCGAACTCATCAACAGTGCGCATCCACTACCGAGAATTGAAACCCTGACAGTTAAGTTCTCTTCGTCACCGAGGCCCGTTGGAACAGTTGGTATGGTGTTTGCATGACAACCTAACTGTCAATTCTCGGTAGTGGATGCGCACTGCTGATGAGTCCCAAATATAGGACGAAACGGCCGTCCAGTGCTTTCTGCGTTCTGTTGATGTTTCTTTCAGACTCAATGAATTACTTAATTATAATTATCAAATCCTCCTTACAATTTCTGTCATATATATAATGAGTTTAATTTTCATATCTATTTTCATTTACATATTATTATTATTATTATTATTATTATTATTATTATTATTATTTTCTTTGATTTCTGTTGTATACATATGTATTCCTTACGGATCCCGACCGGAGACGTAATGTAGGAAAGGCTTCAAGATATTTTCCACTGATTAATTTTGTACAAAAAAAACCCCCTTATGATCATACACATTTTAAATAGATAAATCTTTTCGTAATATGGGAGCTGTACTTGTGAGTACAATTTGTTGTATTTCTTTAAGGAATGAGCTAGCAGGAATCCCTTTAATTTGACGATGAGGACATTTTCCATTCAATCTATGGGGTTCAACTACCACAGTAAATTGTTGATGTTTTTACGTGCCACAATCTTTAGATTTCCATTTCTAAATTCTTGTACTTTGATAGTTTCTTGAAGAATTTCAAAGATACATTCCAATCTGCAACGCCAACCATGCCAATAAGAAAGCACATTCTGTTTTTTGAGGTCTTTAATCACGATATCTGGCCGATTAGTTTGACTATTCTGTCTGTGTGTGTATTGTAAAATACCATAAAATTGTTACAGGTCGTATTAGTGGAATCGGGTCTTTGTGATATTCATACCACTTTCTTTCAGTTTCCTTTATTATTATCATTATTATTATTATTATTATTATCATTATTATTATTATTATTATTATTATTGATGATATCTGGCGTTTACACATTTCTTTCCGGATCCCACCCAGGGACCTAAGGTTAGAAATGGCATCATGACACTTTCCACTGCAAAAAAAAAAAATAAATAAAAGACAAAAAACAAATATTACATAGATAAAGCCCTTCGTAAAGTGTGGGATGTACATGTCAGAATAATTTTTTGTGCCAGATTTTTGAGATTTCTATTTCAAGGTCCTTGTATTTTGACAGTTTTTCGAATGTCTTCAAAGATACATTGCAGTCTGCAGGGACTACCATATCAATAAGGAGGCACTTATTTTGTTTGTGGTCTTTACTAACAATGTCTGGGCGGTTGGCTTTGATTGTTCTGTCAGTGTGTATTGTGTAGTCCCATAGAATTGTAACAGGTCCTATCTCCGTAACCTGGTCAGGATGGTGTTCGTACCAGTTTCTTTCAGTTTCCTTCACGTAGAAGTTGCAAATTTTCCAGTGCAGAAATTGGCCCACTCTGTCATGCCGGTTTTTATATTCAGTGGGTGCCAATATCATGCAACCTGATACAAGATGATAGATGATGATGATGATGATTATTATTATTATTATTATTATTATTATTATTATTATTATTACTACTACTACTACTACTACTACTACTACTGCAACACGACATCAGTGAACACATTGAACCAAAAATATCCCCGTTTTAAAGAGATTTTCCCAACACGCCTATCGTTTCTTTCAAAAGAAATAAAAACATGAAACAAATTTTAACAAATGTAAGTGTCGACACACAAAATATCATTGGTGTTTCGGAGTGATGTAAACACTCATAGAAGAAAGAAAGCCTTATTCGTTTTGCAACAATTGGAGTCAAATCATTTCTATCACAAATTGAAAGAGAAACATCACGATTTTTACAGAGGGTAGAAGTTGTACTGATTCCTATTTGATATACGCCGCGTAATGTACTATACATGATTTTATTTATGTGGGTTGCACAACGGAAAAATTAAATAAAAGATTTAATGGAGACAGGTATGAAGTCAAACTCAACAATGTGACATCATCGGAGCTTGTAGAACATTAAACATTCGACAAGCATAAAAAAATATTAAGAATTTACCGACCTTTTTGATCGTTAAAACACACGAGGATAATTACATATGGAAATTACTAACTTCTTACCCCGGGGGAATGAACAGCAGAGTTCCATAAAATTTGTACTAAGCTGTTTAGTAACTAATGAACTAACGGAAAATTCCAAGATGAACAAGATCGCCATCATATCACGCACGTTTCAATTGCATGTCTTCACACTGACAACGTTTCATTTCTTTTGACGGGTTCATTATCAATACAGTCGTTTTTGTTTTCATTGCAAGACAAGTGGCGGATTATCTCAGCAACCCTGAGTTTTCGCTTACCTGGCGATTTGTTCGGAATAGGCTACCACCCAATGAGGTATATTCAGAATCCACCGACCTTTCGGCCCTTAAAACTCATGAGGATAGTTACGTATGCAAACTACTAACTTACCGCGCCTGAGGGTAATGAAAAGAATGACAACAAAGTTCCAGAAGATCTATACTAAGCGTTTGATGAATTCTTCTTAGTAATTAATCAACTAGCGGAAAATTCCAAAATGAACAAGACCACCATCATATTAAGCACGTTCCAATTGCATGCCTTCACACTGACAACGTTTCATTCCTTTTGACGTGTTCATTATCAATACAGCTGTTTTTGTTTTCGTTGCAAGACAAGTGGCGGATTATCACAGCAACCCTGAGTTTTTGCTTACCTGGCGATTGGTTCAGAATAGGCTACACCTCATTCAGAATCTATCCTCATTCGTTTTAACGAGTCTATCGACTCGTTAAAACGAATGAGGATAGTTACGTATGCAAACTACTAACTTCTCGCCCCGAGATAAGGAAAAGATAGACAAGAGAGTTCCAAAAGGTTTATACTAAGCTGTTTGATTAATTCTTCTTAGTCACTAGCGGAAAATTCCAAAATGAACAAGACCACCAACATATTAAGCACGTTCCAATTGCATGCCTTCACGCTGGCAGAATTTAATTCGTTTTGACTCGTTCTTAACAAAGACAGCCATTTTTTCACTACAAGATAAGAGTGAGCAATCTCAACTCCATTCCCTCCTTTTCTGTCTTGTGCAACTATTGTGTATTTTACGCAATAAATCATTACAAGACAAGAGTGACCGTACATGGGGTTTCCGTAGATATCAGCGAGGACATGATATTCATTGGGTTATTATTATTATTATTAGTAGTAGTAGTAGTAGTCGTAATAGTAACACTCCCGCCCTAGCAGAATGAACAGAATAACGAGAGAGTTCCATAAAATTTATACTATGCTGTTTGATTAATTCCTCTTAGTAATTAATCAACAAATGGAAAATTCCAAGATGAACAAGATCCACCATCATATTAAGCATATTTCACTTTCATGCCATTCACATTCATTCGTTTTTTTTTTAAAATATATAACTTGAAGAAGACAGACATACTGCCGAAGTATTGTTTACCACTGTCAATCATTGCGTTTTTTCTTCTCTTAATTATTACTATTATTTATTTCCTTTGATATCTGGCGTTTACACATTTCTTTCCGGGTCCCGCCCAGGGACCTAAGGTTAGAAAGTGTATCATGACACTTTCCACTGCAAAAAACAAAAAAAATATTACATAGATAAAGCCCTTCGTACAGTGTGGGCTGTACTTGTCAGAATACTTTTTTGTATCTCTTTGAGGCATGGACTTCCAGGGATCCCTTCAATTAGCCTACTGGAATCTTTACCAACCAATCCAAGGGCACCAACTACAACAGGGATTGTTGATGTTTCCATGTGCCACATTTTTGAGATTTCTATTTCAAGGTCCTTGTATTTTGACAGTTTATTATTATTATTATTATTATTATTATTATTATTTTACAACTAGTATTTTATCTTATCTATGGTGTTTTTCTTCAAATACCGGATATCAATATACTCTTCATTGTAAACGTTTTGATTAGTTTCATTAGATCAATTATTTTTATTCAAACACCCTGGCTTAATAAACATCGATCTTCATTATTTCCAATGTTTTAATAATGATACTTATTACGCCCAAATCGATAAATATATTATTCATTTTTCATATTATATAAATACAAGCTGTATCCCACTTTATCGCTCTTCTTGCATGGGCCCTATCCCTTCAGAACCTGGGCGTTCATATTTCTGCAAAATTTCCTGTTCTTTGTAGCTCATAGTAAAGTTTATCTTTAGGGCTATACCTTCTAATCCCTGTTCTTTCACTCATATAAATAAACTTAGGTTACACTTTGCTTTCCTCTCTCCCCTTTTCTTTCAATATGCCCTGTGAGTTTCAAATTTTCCAAACCCTCTTTCCTCATTAGGTGACCTGGAAATTTCAACTGTCTCATTCTATATATTCCTTTTTGTGGCTATTTTCTATAAAATATTGATCGCTGCTCACATGTTCGGTCGATTCGTTACACTGATTACTGTCGCTTTTTATCACGACAGTCAGGGTCAATAATCTCTTCGATCACTTGATCAACAACGCAAAATTACATGCGACCAAAACGTGTTGCTCCCGAGATCATCTTTCAAGGATGCGCTCCTTCGATCTTTTAGGCATACGGATGCTTAACCGGAAAAAAATATCTGTAAACATCACGCCACCCTTTTCTCTTCGATGATTGCCTCTAATTTAGAAGAATAGTTATTTCTGTGATTGAAATGGTCACACTGACGTCCATGAACTAGACATTTCCGATGTGTAGAATCAAAAATTTGAGTCAAGTGACAGGTGGATGGTTGCTTGAAATGGAACTTGTCGGAATTATATTTTTCTTGACAATGAGGTTTACCCTGTACAAGGGCGTAAGAGCCACTCGCGGTAGAGCGTTACAAAGTAAGAGGTAGACTTTATGAAGATATTAGGGGAAGATAACCTTGGACTTGACCAAGTTAAGAATGTAGTGATCTTGGAAGTGGGTTCAAAAAAAGCAGCGGTTCGTGGAAAACGGCTGTTCGAGTGGAACTTGCATTTCACTAAAGGAATAGGAAACGAATGGGTGTGAATCGCTACAATGTGCGTGATACTGTCGATCCGAGCCGTGAAGTTTAGATCTGGCGAAAATATGGAACGTAGTTCGTCTGAACACTTTACATGGAAACAACAAACAAGGTGGTCTGAAAGTGTCGTCATTTCTACATAACATAATTTTCTGTTTTAGACGGTTGACGCGATCTCCTTCAGTTTGGAAAGGAGTATTCGGTCTTATGGTATATGGAGGATTGACTGGCGATGGATGAGTTTTTGTGGAAGAATATGTAAATTGTAACATATGAATGGGTCGTGAATCGGATTCGCTAGTTATAGGATAGTAAATCAAAAATATTATCCATTCTCGTAAATACGAGTACCAATTAACTTCTGGTTTGAGCTTGTGCCCCAATAGGAGCTCAAGTTACGGAACCACCCTGAGAGAACACCCATTCATTGCGATAGGTGAAAATTAATGTTCCGTTCGCGGTTGATGGAACGTACCTTGTTTGATTTTCTAGGGATTGAATGTGACCAGCCATATGTTCCCCTTTTAATGTTAGGCCAGTGCAGAGAAAGACTACTAGGCTCTTGTCTTCTAGAGTTTGGGAGGTGCATACCGATATCGTTCTATCATCAGAATGTTAGAAAATAATAATAATAATAATAATATAAGAATAATACTGACCACCTGTTAATCGTTTTCAAGGAAAGAAACAGCCAGTGTAGCAATTGCATAGTTAGTTTGAAATGAGCGTATATTCTCTTGCGTTTGATATGTAACATCAATTTGCAACATGGCAAAATTTGATTGGTTTGGTTTAATCTGTTTTACGATATATCAACCTCAATGTGTTATTTTTTGTCGACAAGATTTTTATTGATGATAATATTTTTGGTTTTGTTCCGTTTGTTTTGTTTTAATATGGTTATTTAATTCCGATGAGATTTTTATTGATGATAATATATTTGCTTTACTTATGATAATATTTATGGTTTGGTTTCGTTTGGTTTGTTTTGTTTTAGGGCATATCAAACTCAATATGGTTATTTAATACTGATAAGTATTTTATTGATGATAATATTTTAGGTTTGATTTGGTATGTTTGTTTTACTGCATATCAAACTCAATATAGTAATTTAATACCGATAAGATTTTTATTGATGATAATATTGTTGGTTTGGTTTGGTTTGTTTTGTTTTGCGGCATATCAACCTGAATATGGTTATTTAATACCGATAAGTATTTTATTGATGACTAGCAGCATGGCCCGGCGTTGCCCGTGCTTGATTAAAAAATCGTACGACTCATAGCAATAGCTATCACTTGACTTAAAATATTTTTGCCCTTCCTTGCTTTTAAAGGAGTGCCCTTTGCCGTGCTGATGTTGCTACATGCCTTACTTCTTGCCTATCTCACACTGCGAATTTTTTTCTAAGCTCTATACTAAACATTAAATCTGTTATGAAAAAAGAATTAAACAAAAGGAACACAAAACGATCAGCATTAAAAAAGGACTCGTAACTGGGAAAAAAAATTGAAAAAGAATGTTAACAACAAATATTTTTTCACACCCAACCCAGTTCTGCGGAATCAGAATCAACGTTGACTTTAAGCAAGCGAATGAGCCAATTGGAGTAAAGTGCCATGCAGATTTAAATTTTTCCCACTAGTGACGAATGCAGCTATCGATTTTTTTTGCATGTTAGCATGCTAGTTAACATTCGTGTCAGTCAGCTGTTGGCTCTCACGCTGGCCAATAGAATCTTCCTTCCTATTCGTGGCAGCCAGCTATAGGCTTTCACACTGGCCAGTAGAAAATGGCCGCAAACTACATGAAAACTGTCGATGAAGCATGAAAAAATCGATTATTTCCATTATCGATGGGAGTTGGGAAATGCAAAGTCGGTCTTAGACTTCTCACTAACTTGGAGTATGTGCATGTAAATTGTGGTGCAAATCCCTCGAAAATTGCGACCGTGAATTCGTTACGCAGACACACACACACATCCTGTTTTTATAGATAGAGATCATATTTTTAGTTTGGTTTGGTTTGTTTTACGGCATATCAACCTCAATGGGTTATTTAATGCCGACAAGATTTTTAATGCTGGTAATATTTAATGCCGGCATATAGCTAGTCGGTTCCTATGTCAATTTATTCTTATCTATCTATCTATCTATCTATCTATCTACACACACACACATATATATATATATATATATATATATATATATATATATATATATATATATATATATATATATATATATACATGCATGTGTGTGATCGTGTGTTTGTGCGTGTGTTGACTTGTCGGCCCATCTGATAAATAAACGTCGAATCCACCTCTAAGAAATTTTCTGATTTAATTTCGTTGTATTTTGAAGTTTGAAAAAAAAAAAATATTCAGACGCCTTTTTCGTTTTATCTTTTTTTTTTTCGTCCCACAAGAATTTTCTCCCTCGTTAATTCCCTTTGATTTTGTCTGCATGCTTCTCTTTGTCTTCTTTTTTATTTCATTTCTCTACATACTTGTTGTTTTTGTTTTGCCTCCCTTTATTTTTACGCTTTATTACTCGAATCGATTATTTGGCTTTTATGCAGAATGGATTGACTCTGGGAACGAAAACCTTTCGAACTAAAAAAAAAGTAATGGATATGCGAATGAGGCAAAATAAACAACCATATATATATATATATATATACATATATATATATATATATATATATATACCGAGTGTGTAACAGCAAATTTTTTCAAATAGTGTAACAGCATAATTGTCTATCTCACAAAATGTTTATGATTATATCACTGTATGCCCGTGCGAAGCCTTGATGGGTGCTAGGTAGGTTTTTTTTGTTGTTTTTTTTATACAAAATTTGGCTATTTGGTCTATTCATGGTGCTTTCCAGTTTGGGGTTTTTCCAGATGGCAGCGGTTGTTTCAGTGATATTAATATCCGTCCATTTTTGGCACTGTATATGTGTGTGTGTTGTTCCTGTTGTTGCTTGATCCGTGTAGCCATTTCGTTTTGCATTTTGCAATTTTCCCACATCTTACCCCAGGGAGGATCATCATAATAATAATAATAATAATAATAATTATTATTATTATTATTATTATTATTATCATAATCATCATCATCATCATTATTATTATTATTATTATTATTATTATTATTATTATTATCATCATCTTTTTCCGTGCGGTTTTTATTTTAAAACAGTAATCCTGCGTTATGGGTGTTATCCATCAAGTCATGCACCTCTAACAAAAAAATTTCAGAGCAAAATAATACAGGCTTCTGAAGTGTGGGATCTTAAGATTTATTACTATTATTATTATTATTATTATTATTATTATTATTATTATTATTATTATTATTATTATTTCCTTGGATTTCTGTTGCATATATATTTTCTTCCGGGTCCCAACCAGAGACCTAAGATCAGAAATGGTATTTTCCACTAATCCTTTTTGCACACATTTTGCATTGATTATTATTATTATTATTATTATTATTATTATTATTATTATTATTATTATTATTATTATTATTATTATTATTATTATTATTATTATTATTAAATACCGTGTTCTATATACTGCCTTGTGGCTTTAACTAATAATGTTTTTATTCTCCTTTTTCAAATTCAAACTCTATCTGAAGTTTTTCTCCATTTATAAACTAAAGTGCAAATGACATAATTTAACGAAGACGTCTAGAATGCCATTGAGTTAAAAACGAAGAAAAATAAAATACACTTGATTTGCCGTCTTTTTATTTCTTGGTGCAAAACGCTAAGAAAGTAAACGAGGAAACGCACCCACCCACCCAGGGAACCCACCCACTCATACACTCGCCGCTGCCAAGCCGTAAATGAACACCTTTCAACTCAACGATTTTTCCCTATTAAGCACAATGATCTTTTTATTAAATCTCATAAATACTTATTTATTTTCATTTAACAAAATTCCCCCCCACTCCCAGCACTGACGTATTTTCTCGTCTTTTAAAGTCTTCGTCTTTCTTTTCGTAGTTGGCCTTGTATATTACACATTTCAAAGCCATCTGTCGCTTGGCGGATAACAAGAAACGCGGAAATCGAAAGCGAGGCTGCCTTAGGTCTTCTTCGTTTGTACAAATGGCGTTCGGAGTTGCTTTTGTATTATCAGCTTGTGAAATAAGAAAAAAAAGACATACGCAAACATGTATGTCATATAGAAATTCATTTTTACTCTTTCAGGATTGAACATTAATATTTAATTTTTATTTTTATTTAATGACTCAGTTTAAATATTTATCATTCATTGATAAAAGCTATATTTAGAAAATGCGTATTAAGTATTTGAAATTTGACTCGCATACCTAACTTTATTCAATGATTTTCTTTTAAAGAGTAATACAATATCAGGATGAATTATGCCACCTATACAAGCTCTCTTGAACCAGCATATCGTACCAGGGTTTATTATCCTACCAGGATATCCTATCAGGATTTATTATTGGTGGGTACAGTCTTAATATAAAGTACAGCGTTTGTGTATGTGTTTGTGCGTGTGTCCCAGCAACTTCTCCGCTCCCACTGTTCAGATTTCAATGATTCATAGTTTATTCAAAAGCCCTAAGTTAGGCGCAGGCAACGATTTTCGTTGAGCTCAGATTAAGGGTTGTCAGATTATGCGAGGTTAAATATATATATTAATATATTATACTAGCCATAATCGTTGCTTGCATGGTTCAAGCGCACGTTTTATTATAAACTAGCTTAAAACATTTAAGCTAGCTCATGTGGAGGGTTCTTAGTTAGGCCATCATCACAATAGCTATGGAGAAGTAGATGCGATAGACATCAATAAACTACAGAAAAACTCAAAATTGATCACTGCATTTAAGTATTGAATTAATGTTTAAGCTTAACTTTTAAAAGTTCAATGATAATTCTTCTACTGCCATTTAATTTAAAGGCAATTTGATGTACGTAGATCCTTATTTTCCGTACAAACAATTATTTTTATTTAATGTTTGACAGAACAGGGGAAAATTTATGAGATCATATTAATATAGTGTAAAGGTGGGAAAATAGAAATAAGTTATAAATTCAACATGTGAAGACTTAGAGAAACATAATCGCTAATTAAGTAAAACCTATATTATGGAATTCATAAGAAATAGGAGTTAAATTCTTCCACAAATTCTGAGGTAAAAAAAACCTCCAGCTCTACTTTATAGTAATTTACGCGGTGTTTACTCATTCCCCCACGAGAATGAGATGTGACACAAGGTCTTTTTAAAGTGGGGCCCCGAGTGCGTGCACCCGGGCGGGGACAAAAATTGCCCACAGCCCTCGCAACCGATTCAGTGATTCATAGCTCATTCAAAAGCCCTAGAAATGTTTAGCTCAGATTCAGGGTTGCCAGATTATGCGAGGTTAGAAATTCATATTAATATATTATACTAGCCATTATCATTGCTTTCATGGTTCAAGAGGAGTAACTCTTATTTTCCTTGTGTATCCCAAATTGCAGCAAGCTTAAAACTGCCCTATCAGTTTGGCTATCATCACAAGAGCTATGGAGGAGTAGAGGTGATAGGCATCAATAAACTACAGAAGAACTCAAAATTGATCACTGCATTTAAATATTGAATTAATGTTTAAGCTTACCTTTTAAAAGTTCAACGATAATTTTTCTGCTGCCACTTAATTAAAAGGCGATTGCATGTACGTAGATCCTTATTTTCCGTATAATTATTTTTATAAAATGGGTGACAAAACAATCGACAATTTATAAGATCAAATTAATATAGTGTAAAGATGGGAAAATAGAAATTAGTTATACCTTCAACATTTGAAGAGTTAGAGAAACATAATCGCTAATTAAGTAAAACCTATATTATGGAATTCATAAGAAATTGGAGTTAAATTTTTCCACAAATTCTGAGATAAAAAAAAAACAGCTCTATTTACGCGGTGTTTACTCATTCCCCCACGAGATATATTATACTAGGCATTATCGTTGCTTTCATGGTTCACGTGGAGTAACTCTTATTATCCTTTTGTATCCAAAATTCAGTGCACGTTTTATCATTAAACTAGCTTAAAAGTCAATCTATCGGGCGACATTCAAGCTACCTCCTATGGGGGATTTTTCGTTTGACCATTATCACAATAGCTAGGGAAGAGTAGATGCGATAGGCATCAATAAATAAAATCGATCCTTATTTTCCGTACAAACAATTATTTTTATTTCATGGGTGAGAGAACAGGGGAAAATTACTATAGTGTAAAGATGGTAAAATAAAAATTAGAATTAGTTATACATTCAACTATTGAAGAGTTAGAGAAACATAATAGCTAATTAAGTAAAACCTATATTATGGAATCTACATGAATAAATGTGAAATTGCAGCTCAAATCTCTCACGAATTCTGGAGTTAAAAAAAGACCCAACTCTACTTTGTAGTAATTTATATGGTGTTTACTCATTCCCCCACGAGAATGAGATGTGACACAAGGTCTTTTTAA
>OZ038505.1:69575906-69650906 GCA_964036315.1 Acanthosepion esculentum
TAGCGACACTGATAAGCTGTGAAACAGCTTAACAGTCTGTCTGTGGATGACAAAAATATTGGCTCCTGAAAAATTAATTTCGGTTGAGCTCTCTGGTTTGAGGTGTGGGTTTATAAACTATTTAAGCTAATATTATTTAAGCTAATATTGCACGATTCTTCGCCAGAATTGAGTCACTGTCAGCCACTGTGTGTTCATCTAAATCTAAATATAAACACACTAAAATTCACTTTCATCCCTGCCGTGCGCCGACGCCCTACTGGTAGAATTTCCGACTGACGCCAATTCAGTCGGGTTTCGATCCTGGCTGGGGGCAACCGGACGTCTAGCCACACTGATGACCTGCGAAACAGTCTGACTGTGGATGATATATATATATATATATATATATATATATATATATATATATATATATATATATATATATATATACAGAGAGAGGCAGAGGGGAGTAATTGATAGCGGCTCGGATTGAGGAGTCGAATACTTTTTATTCATTTACGTTGTAATTGCCCTAGGAAAGCTATGAATCCTCTTCTCCTCCACAGGCCTAGGAGGAGGACAGCAAATCTTGATCTTCCAGATTGGAGGTTGTGCAATAGGATAACAAGCTACTCACTTAAAAACCTGGCTTGTTATAGAAGCCGCAACGATATCTTGCGGCCCTATGTTCCTCAAGGATATATATACAGGGTGTAACAGCTAAATTGCCCAAATCCTGTGACCTTATGGGATAATTAATCCATCCCGCGAAATGTTTATTATCTAAGAAACCACTTAACTAACTGAGTTTCTCATTTTTCCAGGTTTTCGGATAAAACGTTTAGCCATCTTGACACCATTTTCTGTGAGAATCACTGAAAAACCTTTTGAGTTATTCAGCGAGAAAGAGAACAGGTTAAAATCAGCCCCACTATATTTTTCCAACTGAGCAATGGTGAGACGAAAAAGATTATTCAGGCCTTCGGCAATGCTACCAACATTCATAATCTGGCTTCCATCTTCAAAGTTCATTCAAGAACAATCGAGAGAACTGTGAATATGTTTTAAAAAAAGGGAACAGTAGAGAGGAAAACTGGACCAGGAGATCACACCAGCAACAGGGGTCATCGTTTCAACTTAGGGATAAATAGATTTTTATTGTTCAAAGTAGAATCCAATAGTGCTATAAAAGCATTGGATAATTCCAGTAAGGTATCTTTAATCATTTCTAAGATAGAACAGTTCAAAATTTAATCTAACTATTGGACAATTTTGCTGTTACACGATTTGTAAAATTTTGCATTTACGCACGATATATATATATATATATATATATATATATATATATATATATATATATATATGTGCGTTTGTGTGTGTGTGTGTGTGTGTGTGAGTTAGAGTGTGTCGCTGTGTGTGTGTATGAAAGCGTGTGTGTAGAAATCTTGAGATAGTAGATTTAAACGATAAATACACGTCTTCTGAATTGTTTAGTTGAGCTAAAGGCAAATAAGTCTACTTCCGTTTCTTGGGTGTTAGTTTTAAATTTGACCAGGAAATTACAGCTGATCAGTTCAAGAGAATTGTTGGCACTAAACAATGCCGACTAAAGTAAAATAAAAGAGAATTAAAAATGAATAAACATACGTGTATATAATTGTGTGGGTTATGGACATCGAATATACAAAGCTCAAAGTTTGCTTGTGTATGTCTGTCCGCACTCTAGCACATAAAATGGAAAGGTTGTGGGTCAGTTCATTGGAAACTCTGAAAATACTTGAAATATATGAATTTGTTCGTCTCTTCATCGCTGTGTGAATCTCAGTGTGTAAATATGTCATAAAATTATGGGTATGAAATAGCTGTGGTTCGATATAGTTTATAAATCAGTATAGTTTTATATCTTACCAACTTACCGTTTCTTGCTTGCTCAAGCCAAATAATTTGCATATTTAATTTTAAATGTGTTTCTTTTATATCTGTGTCTTTTTATTCCTTTTCAATCTGATCACTTGTGATTATTTTTAACACAATGTAAATCTAGGCTCAGTTTTTATCTATCCACCATAGCCTCGTAATCTTCACTTCCTGTTTACTCTTCTTGCGCTAAGTGAGCACACCTCATTCAGTAATCATCTCGCTTGAGTGGATCATCAGTTTTGTATTGAGTGATTTTTAATAAATAAAGAATATTCTGCCTTGATAATATTAATAACCGTGACATTTTGATCACAGCTTGGCGGTAAAGAAAAGTATGATATGGGTAAAAAGAATTAAATAATTCTGGCATTTTGATCACAGCTTGGCGGTAAAGGAAAGTATGATATGGGTCAAAAGAATTAAGTAATACTGGCAGTTTTCATACGGTATATGGAAAGTATTTTAAATCCTTATTTTCATTTCTTAAATATTTATTTTTAAGTTATAATAATAATAATAATAATAATAATAATAATAATTATAATAATAATAATCTTAAGAATAATCTTAGAGCTAAAAAATCTATAAAAATACAAGGATCTTCAAATGGAAATCTAAAAAATGTGGGACATGTATGTATGTATGTATGTATAGCTGGCTACTCGTATTCGAGGATACGCGTCTACTAAGGAGGCTAGCCAATCCCTATTGCAGACGCTTGCTCAGGCGCATTTGTATTTATTTATCTGGGAAGACCTTACTTACTGACCTTCCGTACAGTTTGAGCGTGCTATTTAGCGTGATCAACAATTTGAACAAGGTCAGCATGCCCAAGACCTCGGCCACGATGACTTGTGACTTCGTGCTAGCACAGCTATCGACGGCACCCAACCGTTCCGTCTACCCAATTTCACTCACAAGACTTTTGGACAACTCGTGATATGGTTCACTTTCCAAAGACGCACGCTGGGATAGATCCCCCAGTCTTCATGATAAATTGGCTATGATGAGATTCGAACCGGGATCTCATGGTCAGAATGCGAACGTTTTAACCACTCGGGCATGAGGATTTCAATAATTCCAGTCATTATTAGATCCCTGCGATTGATTGGAAAAGGTTCTGATAGATTCATTGAAAGGATTCCTGGTAGTCCCTGCATTAAAAAAGATACAAAATATTGTACACACGAATACAGATTACACATTATCAAGATCATTATCTATGTAAAATCTGACCTCAGGATTAAAAAAAAAAACAAAAAAAAAAACGATCAGTGGAAAATCTCATGAAACCATTTCTGACCTTAGGTCCCTGGTTGCCACCCTGAAGGAAATACAGTGATGTTCGATAAAAGTGACACACCTGACTTTACTTAAAAAAATTTTCGCCTATTGTTTTGGGGGTCAAACTAATTTTAATCATACTAATATAAAAACACCTTCTCGACCACCTAGTAAAAAGGTTTACTCACCCTAAGGTATTCTATTGATAATTATAATTTTGGATATAAATGAGATTTAGGGAAAAACTCTGTGCAAAAAAAAGTGATTCACTTATTTCCTGCAACTAGTAATCAGTAGAAACATAACCGAACAGCTTTAAATAAAGAATAATAGAGGTGTAATTTATTTATAATAGGTAATATAGTTCGAAATATTTAATAATCTATGGGTCCTCCTTTATTTTGAATTACCTTTTCAACCCTTTTTGGCATTGACTTGATTAGGTTCTGGCAAATCGCATCTCCAAGCATTGAATTCCATTCGGATATGAAATTCACAATCAAATCCTCTTTGTTGCTCACCTGCTTTCTCGAGAGCTTCTACTTTATAATGCTCCATAAGTTTTCTATGTGGTTGCGGTCAGGAGATTGGGGCGGCCATGTCATATCATGCACCTGCTTCTCATCAAAGTATTCCTTCGTCAATTTTGATTTGTGACAGGGAGCATTATCCTGCATAAAAATGAGCTTGGTGGGGTCGATTTGCACCCTTTCAGCAGAAGGGAGCAGACAAGACTCTAAAATTCTCTTGTACTGTTCGCTCCTGAGGGTCTTTTCAATAGGTTTTAAGAAACCAGTTCCATGAAAAGAAAAGCATCCCCAGAACATTATACTGAACGGATGCTTGACAATATTTACTATTAAATTCAAAGAGCTTTCAAAGCTTCTTCTTCGGATTTTAGATCGCTTATCCTTTAAATTTAGCTCAACTTTCTTTTCATCGGAGAAGAGAACATTTAGTGAAAAAAAATCAGGTGAATCACTTTTATCGAACAGCACTGTACGTACATAACACAGATCAAAGGAAATAATAATAATAATTATTATTATTATTATTATTATAGAAAATTAGGTTAATTCGAAATGCTAATTCTGTGATAAATATCCAGAAACAATTGACCATCTTTTATCAGGTTGCACGGTGTTAGCATCAACTTAATATAAAACTCGGCATTAGACCAATATCTGCATTGGAAAATATGCAATTTTTTCAGAAGGAAATTCCAATAAACTGGTATGTATATCACCCAGGCCCGGTTAGAGAGATAGGACTTGTAACAATTTTATGGGACTTTACAATACACACAGACAGAACAATCAAAGCCAATTGCCAAGTCATCTTGATCAAAGACAATAAAAAACGGAATGTAATTTATTAATAACATAGCAGTCCCTGCAGTTGGAATGTGTCGTTGAAGATCTTCAAAAATCTATCAAAATACAAGCATCTTGAAGTGAAAAATCTAAAAAAAATGTGGCGCATAAGGACATCAGTTGTAGTTGGAACACTCACATTGTTTGAAAAATGGCCTGAAAGACTCATTGACGTGATTGTTTGTAGCCTTGAAGAAATACAACAAATTGTAGTCACATGTACAGGTCATACATTACGAAGATCTTTATCTATGTAAAATGCGTGTGATCTTCTTAGGTGTTTTTTGTACGGGAGGAACATTGTATAAAAATAAATCTGCCTGAATAAAATACCCGACGATCAAACCACCCTGATAAAATTAAATTTCTCCCATGGTGGTCAGCAACATATTCTCATAAACTAAGCCATTTACGTCTTATACATACTACTCACACAACGCACTCTTTCATTAACCCTCTACACCAAGTGGCACTAAGGTCTTGTTTAAGGGGAACATTAGGAAAAAAAAAAGGCAGATAATGAACTGCTGCTGCTACTGCTACTACTACTACTACTACTACTACGAAGAAGAAGAAGAAGAAGAAGAATATACGACAATTATAATATTAATGAGATTTTCTTTATTTAATAATAGCCCACTCTGCGAACTAAAGAAAGGATAGGGCAAATCAGTTAATCTGAAAAAATAATTTAAATGCAATATATGTCGTCTTACCATTAACCTTAAAAAATAGCGTAGAAGGTGTCTTATCCTCCAGATATAACATGTGAACATGTAAATCCTGCGGTTTATGGTAAGTTGTTAGCTTGGGGGATGTGTGTCAAAACAAGCTGTTTAAAGATCACATTCAAGTCTAGTGAAACAAATGGATTTTTACCGGGTAAGAGCCATCCAGGCTACCGTAATAGCCTACCGAAAATACAGCTCCACCTCATGAGGTATCGTAGATTCTGGTAGTTAATTGACAATATCACCCCCACCGTGTTTTCATTAAAATTTGAGTGAAAAGAAAGTATATATTTACTGAATTTATTTAATAAATTAAATACAACAGATTTTAAAATACGATATTAGGGGAATAGTCTTGTACGGCGAATATAGCCTGAAACCTACTTGAAACTTTGGGGGTCGTCTTATACGTTCAATCGCCTTGTATACTTGGTTATTTTTATTTTAGTGGCATGTCAATCTTTATGGGTAATTTAATGCCAAAATCTGAACGGTTTTTGTACACAGTTTTATTTTTGAGATAATAATGGTTTAGCGATACAAGTTCAACTAGTTAACCCATAGATAGAGGGAGTCGGTGGATTCATATATTTCGCAAGAGTATTTTGCGCAAGTGAATATAACGAACCCGGCTGGAATTGGAAATCGGTTCTCCGATTAACAATCCCAAGTTATTATCTATTACACAGACCACACATCCATGCTGACAGAACATAAAATTCCCAAGCGGTCACCCATCTAGATACTGACCAGGCTTGGCGTTGCTTAACTTCGGTGATCGGACGAGAACCGGTGTTTCAACGTAAGCAACAAGAAAGTGATAAGGTTAGGAAGTAAAACGTAAGTTGAATAAACAAATTAAAATGAAGCATATGATACGCTATAAACGACAAAGAATGATAACCTAAAAAATAGATAGAAAGCACAAAGAATTGTCGACAGGAAAGAAAAAAAAATAAAAGAAAGAAGTAAGGCGTAAACAAAGATTCGTGTTAATGGCAGAATTATCAATGGTAGTAGAGAGCAAGGATCAGGAAAAACGGAGAGTAAGGCGAAAGGAGATTAAGAAAAAGACAAGGAACTGTGAGTACATCGCTCATCAACCAAGAAGCGAAAGGCGGGGGCTTACACGAATGACGGTAGAGATCATTCAGTCGAACCCAGTGACAAATCAGGGGAGCAAGGCTAAGCACTTACGTTGGTACTTTGGCTCATTATTGAGTCGCCACTGTCAGATCAGCCGTGACATCTCGTCTGACACGGCGTATTTATTGATAGTTGAAGCCACGGGCGTTGATATCGATTTTGAAACCCTTCTTGCAACCTTTTCCCACTCATCTTAAAGTTTTTCTTGGTCTAGTCAGTTCTTTTATATAACATTCTTAGACATCAGACTATTAATCATCATATCATCCTATCTATCTATCTATCTATCTATCTGTCTGTCTGTCTGTCTGTCAAAGTGGGCATACACACTCGACTTCTCCGGAGAGAGTAAAATGATAATCTATCTATCTATCTATCTATCTGTCAAAGTGGCCATACACACTCGACTTCTCCAGATTGAGTAAAAGGATAATCTATCTATCTATCTATCTCTCTCTCTCTCTCTCTCTCTCTCTCTCTCTATATATATATATATATATATATATATATATATATATATATATATATATATATATATATATAAGTTACCATAGACAATCGACTTCTATCTCTCTCCTTATTCATACAGACACACATAGATATACACACACACACAAATACATATATATATATATATATATATATATATATATATATATATATATATATATATATATATATATATATATATATATATATTATTCTGCTCATTTATCACACACACAAGTAATCATTATGCATATACGTCCCTACATATATAAAATATATGGTGGCTGCTTCTGATCGCACTATACCAATTCCACAGTAAAGACAGGACTAAGTTTTTTGTGCTCAGCCAACTACCCACACACTGTACCACATCGTTATTAAGTTTCATTGTGTTTGAGATTCGTTTTTGGGGAGAAAGGAAGCCATCTCGTTAAACACGCAAATTCTCTTGTGATGTTACTTGCAATAAGCATTGTGTGTTCTTGAAGCTTTTAAAAAAAATGTAAAGCCTTGTACTGGACCAAGCATATATACACATATAGATTAAACCAAAGTTCGGGCTGCAGTTGTGAAAAACAGTACACTTCTGAAACAGAATGTGGAGGTTATTTACGTGACATCATCTACCGTAATTAGACCAATAAAAAATTCCAAATGATATATTGTCATATAAAGAAACAATCAAATCTAGTAAAGAATGACTATTACACATTTTTTCGCATGTAGTGCGAAACTTGGAACATTCTGTGTTAATCCATATATATACATATATATATATATATATATATATATATATATATATATATATATATATATATATATATATATATATATATACTAGCTGAATTGCCTGCGCCTTGCTGTCAAACATTTTTTGTATGAAAATGATAATTGATTTTAAATCATAATTTGTGGAGATAAATGATGCATTTCAGTATTACTCAATGATCTTGTCGATGTGACCTCCATCTTCTGGCTTTCTCCTTTTATATTTTCGCTAGGAATCATTCCCTTGTTCAAACTTAAATTTAATTTAAATCAAAAGGAAAAAAAATACACTGAGATGTTTGCGACCCCAGGAGTCCTCCTTAGATCAAAATGAAATATACTTCCCTGGTTCAAATTTAAATTTAGTTTATATCAAAAATTCACTGAAGGGTGTACCCACTGGAACACCCCTTTATTCATGATGAAAATTCCTTATCCAAGTATCCTGGGTAATTCAGTTTCACAATATATATATGGTTATTAGGGTCTATCTCCAAAACCCTTGGAGGAGTTCGATAACTGAGAGACAGATGCTACAACTATATGCATATATATACACAGACACACAGACAGACAGACACACACACACACACACACACACACACACACACACACATATACACATACATATATATACATACAGGGTTATTCTAAAATATAGAGTAGATTCCGAAAATGTAATACAAACAAATGCTATGAGACAAAACATATTCAAAACATTACTAGATAGAAAGAGTTTAACATTGCTATTTAATTCTTTGTATAAATACTTTCTTTAGGATATAAACTATAAGCCCAGTGGATAAAGGCGTTGCTTAGATCCAGTAACAGGACCCAAAGAGTGTGAGTTCAATACCCGGTTAAGGCAGTGGAGAAACTTCAGATGGAAATTAACAGGAGATAACTGATAATTAAAACATGACACGTAGAATTAGAAAAGTCTACCCCACTGAACGAAATAAAGGGTTCAGTTCGACATTACAACCACCTGAAGAAGGCCGGAGTGTACAAAGGTTGAAACGTTGTGATAAACATGGCGACAAAGATGAGGACAATATTTTGAATAATGTAAATAATGTACATAATACCTCATCTCAGAAATATAGACAGATATTGAAAATATAAGCTGCACACTCTAATATATTTACGATATCAGATCCGCAGCTCAGTAATAATCAGGATTTCAAATTCAGTGGAAAACTACTAAGACATTTTTACTCGACTAATTGGATTATACTAAGTCCATTTCAATTTAACAGATACATACATATAACAAGAAAATTTCGTGGACTGGTAACTTTTCAAAATTCAAGCAACATTCTTACTTAATCGATTTGAACAAGACCTTTAACTTCGCGATATAGCACGTTCCAAAAGATACATTCAACTCTCAATGAATAGCATAACTTAAAAAAAAAACATCTTTCGATCTACATATATTTCGTCTTAGTGTTTGCCTCTGCAAGAGAAAATTACGCCCTGAAGAAGACAAATTGTCGAAAGTACTTGGCATGACACATGCCAAGTACTATCGACAATTCCATCTGAAAACAACTCGAATATAAGGATAGTATTATTCAAGGAATTTAAGATAATGTCCAATTAAGCCCTGTTAGGGAATTAATTTCGCCATTAATCACATTAACATTACTATTTAATTCTTTGTATGAATTCGTTCTTTATGACATAAAATATGTGTGTGTGTGCGTATTTGTGTATGTTCGTTTGTTTGCGTGCACGTGTCTTCATATCTCTGAAAATATATAGATATATAATTTAAACGTTGCGTTCAACTCAACCGACAAAAGCTCTGTCTGTATATTTTAGGAATTTTTCTAATTTTCGAATATATTGTTGCATAAAAATTCGTTTCTTTAATTTGACATGAGAAATGGACCCTCCAGAAATATGGTTTTCCAGATGGATGCTGGGAATATAAGGGAGGAACGCGTAAGCAACGAATATGTCGTAACGGATATGGAAACCAAAGGGCAATATACCTAGAATCAGAAGCAGACGACTGATATAACTTGAACACAAAATGAGGAAGGAAGGCTTGGAGAATTTGACCCTCACAGGATATATCGAAGGAAAAACCAACAGAGAAAGGTACGGGGCCACTTACTTGATAAACGTTTGTGAATGAATTGTAGAACAGGTCTGGTTTGGTTTATTTTGTTTTATGGCATATCAACCCCAATGGGTTATTTAATACCGACATTTTTTTTTATTGCTGATAATATTTTGTTTTGACAAAAACTGTTTCTCGTAATATTTTTCCTTCAAAATTGTATTGCTTGTAATAATTTTTTTTTCAAAAAAGTATTGCTGCTAATAGTTAACTATTTGCCCATAGCTGGGACCCTAACAGGTGCTACCACCGGCGGTCAGTGTGGACCTGGGAACACCAGCAATTAAGAGGTGGTTCGGTTCCACGCTCCTCAAAACCTCCTGATCAGAGGCTTTGCTGCTGGATATAGTTTATCGTCTTACACATGACGCGCATGTAGTTTAACGTCTTACCCAGGATGAAAATGGTAGAACAGGGGTGGAAGATATGAAAAGAGCTAAAAAAAAGTTAGGAGTGGACGGCATTGATCGCCCACGTCATGTAGGAACATGACACATAATATAATCTGTCGGTCATAGAGTATACTTTATTTGCAGAAGAGTTAGACATACTCAAATGGGTCATCCTTCAATATGGCTACTTGCATACCTTATAAGTTAAGCAACGTCGAGTCTGGTCAGTACCTAGATGGGTGAATCTTGGGAATAAAAAAAAATGCTGTCAGCTTGGATGTGCCGGTGGTGTGATGGATAATGGTTCAGAAGTTTTAATCGGATAGTCAAGTTCAAAACCAGGTTCGTTATATTCACTTACGCGCAAATACCCTTGGGAAAGGTATGCATCTACTGCTTCCCTCCAGCTATGGGTTAATTAGTAAGACATCTGTCACTAGAATATTATTATTTAGGAAAAGAATTCTTACAATCTACATATATTTTCATGGCTTTAAATAAGCAGAAAAAGAGTTCATGAACCGTAGAAAACGAATCATTAAACCCATTTAATTATATCTATTTTTTATCGCCCAAAACGAACCAATGTCTTTTTGACTTTAGTGTAAACAGAGCCTATGTCTGCCGTTCTGAACGATTTCATCGAGCTTGATATCGGATATTTCTTGTATTTTATAAATAGGTTAAACGCATATTAAGATAATGTCTATTTATGAAACGGACAAAGTCCGGCAATTATTTTAAGACATTTTTCTGTTTATACATTCTTTTTATGGATACAAATATTTAAGTAAATGCTCTGTTTTTATAATAAACAGTATTAATAACATTTACCGGCCTGAATATTCGAGAAATATTTGTATCTATAAAAAGAATGTATAAACATAAAAATGTCTTAAAATAATTATCGGACTTTGTCCATTTCATAATGTGTGACGTCATTTATTTACATTTGGATACGCTTTAAGCAGATCTGAATGTACGTGAGAGATTCATGGAAGATTGAAGTTTAAAAGCACTAACATCGACATTGCTAATCGAACGATTCTCTGTGGCTCGATCGGTTAAGGCACGTCAGGCTATGTGACGGTTCTGTATAGGATAGAGTTTCGATTCCGGTCGGAGGACCCATATTTTCTATTTTCTTTAAATAATGTCTATTGTAGTGAAAGATATTATAATGCAAGTTGCTTCATTCGTATAAGAATAAGTTCGGGTATTTGGAACCTGTCTTTGGTGTTTTATTTTAATGATTGCACTTTGGATAGCTGCGAGGTGATGGTCAAAATGTAAAACAAATTGCACTATCTATCTATCTATCTATCTATCTATCTATCTCTCTATATATATACATATATATGCAATTTATATATATATTATTTATATATGCGCGACACTCAATATCAGTCATAGAGCTAACATATTTAGTTGGATTGATGTGAATGTTTGACCCTGTATTTCACCATCTTTGCGATCGTCAGACTTACATAGTAATATATATATATATATATATATATATATATATATATATATATATATATATATATATATATATATATATCTGCACAGAGAGATAGATAGATAGATAGATAGATAGATAGATAGATAGATAGATAGATAGATAGATAGATAGATATGAACAGGTTGGGATAGATAGACATTATATGAACAGGTTGGGACAGACAGATAGATAGATAGATAGAGAAGATAGATAGATAGATAGATAGATAGATAGATAGATAGATAGATAGATAGATAGATAGATAGATGAAAACAGTTTGGATTAGACAGACAGACAGATAGATAGATAGATAGATAGATAGATAGATAGATAGATATTAAATGAATTGGCTGGAAAAGAAAGAAAGAAAGAAAGAAAGAAAGAAAGAAAGAAAGAAAGAAAGAAAGAAAGAAAGAAGTGAAGATTGGTGGAAAGACGGATGTAATACCCACCGGAGAAGGGGAGATTGGAGAAATGCTGAGAAACGTTGCTTCCTTTCTCTCTTCCACCAATGCATCTACAAATAAATGTGCTGTACCCATGTCCAGAGGAACCTCCTTACGTTTAGTTCTAAGCTATAATTTTTACCCGTCGTCCTTACGACCCGACCAGTGAACACCCTAAATAACGAAAACCATAATTACGGGCACATAAACGTTCCGAGCGAGCAAATAATATACAACAGGCACGTTTAAGGAGCCAATCACATTGATAGACAGGATTTTGTGGCCACAGCCGACAGCCTGAATTTGAGATAACCTTAGACAAGGAGATAAATCGGAATTCAGTAAAAAATAAGAAAACAAAACAAAATACAAAATACACCCATATACAAAAATGTAAAATTCCATAAAATGATAAGCTATCTATCTATCTATCTATCTATCTATCTATCTATCTATCTATCTATCTATATCACTCAGGTCATTATCTATCTATCTATCTATCTATCTATCTATCTATCTATATCACTCAGGTCATTATCTATCTATCTATCTATCTATCTATCTATCTATATCACTCAGGTCATTATCTATCTATCTATCTATCTATCTATCTATCTATCTATCTATCTATCTATCTATCTATCTCACTCTGTTCATATCTATCTATGACAGTCTGTTCATATGTATACGTCTATCTCAGTTTGTTCATATCTATCTATCTATCTATCTATCTATCTATCTATCTATCTATCCATCTTAGTCTTTTCATATCTATCTATCTATCTATTTCTGTTCCTATCTATCTATCTATCTATCTATCTATCTATCTATCTATCTATCTATCTATTTCTGTTCATATCTATCTATCTATCTATCTATCTATCTATCTATCTATTTCTGTTCATATCTATCTATCTATCTATCTATCTATCTATCTATTTCTGTTCATATCTATCTATCTATCTATCTATCTATCTATCTATCTATCTATTTCTGTTCATATCTATCTATCTATCTATCTATCTATTTCTGTTCATATCTATCTATCTATCTATCTATCTATCTATCTATTTCTGTTCATATCTATCTATCTATCTATTTCTGTTCATATCTATCTATCTATCTATCTATCTATCTATTTCTGTTCATATCTATCTATCTATCTATCTATTTCTGTTCATATATATCTATCTATCTAGCTAGCCAGCTATTTCCCTTTGTTTATATATATCGACCTGTTATGTACCTCAATCTCTTTCTTTCATAATTCTTTTAATGCAACACGACTTTACAGATATATACGTATTCGGCGAGGGAATCTTATTAAAAAGGCAGGAATATAAATCATGTTTTCTGCCACGATATCCTGCATACTTTGAAATGTTAGCATGTTACCATTGTTACTAGAGAATTATGCCAGATATATGTAAACTCCATACACACCAACATCTATCTATCTATCTATCTATCTATCTATCTATCTATCTATCTATCTATCTATCTATCTATCTATCTAACTATCTATCTATCTAAGTGACCATAGACCGTGCGATAAGACAAATTAACCTTTATCACTCAGTATGTAACTTTATTTGCTGTACAAAAATTTATCCTGTTACTGAAGATGATTGATCCCTGAACAATAGTCCGTTTGCGTTTCATAGTTGTGTTGTCATATCCTGCTATGTAAACAGTAAGCAACTTTGAGTGAAATTAACAGTATGGATACTGCAATTGACAGGCCTTGAAAAAGAATACAGTGGAAAGTGAAGAACTGATATTCTAAGCTTAGCTTGGATGTGGCACAAGGCCAAAAATATGACTAGGATTCTAACATTCTCTAGAATCTTTGACCAGACTCAAATGATCCGAAAGTACTTAGGTTTTACGTAGAAAATTATGAAATCGGTGTTTATTTAGTTGATCAGAAATCTACATTATACGAACCGGACTCTATACTATCGAATATATATATATATATATATATATATATATATATATATATATATATATATATATATATATATATATATATGATAAATTTATTAATTTAAAAATATGGTTCCGTCGCTACAAAGGAATTACTATGTTTCAAAAACAAAACTAAAAGCTTCAAATTTAATTTTAGAATTAAATTAAAATTTAATTGTAGAATTTACTTAAAATTTAATTATAGAATTAAAATCCTAGTAGAGTCAGTACTGTACTAGGGACTTTAATTTAATTCTATAATTAAATTTGAAATTTTTAGTGTATATATATATATATATATATATATATATATATATATATGTATGTATGTATATATAGGTAACTATACTCGTGTCGAAAAACCTTCGAATTCTTGATTTACCAATAGTTAAATCAATCTCGAAGGAAAAAAAAAACGGTTTTAAAAAAGAAAGAGCCAGGAACATGAAGATCTGTCGAAAATAATCGCACAGATACAGGTTCAAGGCCCAAAGAAAAAATCCCGATACGAGTAAACAACTAACTAAAGAGCTCGATACAAACGTTGAGTAGACCTGGTCAAAACTAATGAGCCAGAAAAACCTACCAAGGTTTCACTTAGGCAGATCGTCAGGGTCAGCTGGCTGACGATCTGCCTAATTGAAACCTTGGTGGGTTTGTCTGGCTCATTAGGTTTGACTATATATATATATATATATATATATATATATATATATATATATATATATATATATATATATATATAATTATGAAAGCGTAGACTTTAGAAATCCATGGTAATATTTTATTTCGCGAAACTGATTGTGTTTTAGTCTCTTGGCGAATCATAAACAAACTGAAGTAACAGTTAGTAAACACTGTAGTTACACGCGATTAAAATTTAAATAAATAACTCATTTAAAATTAAATTTAAATATCGAACAAAGTGAAAGATGTATAACGCAATTCTTCATTAAAGATTAACTCGCTAGATGCAATCGTCAGGCCGGTGTTTAGCATGAAACAGCCTGTCGCCTCTGAGTGTTGACTTCAATGTTCCCTTTTATATTTATATTTACATGCGCTCTATCTCTGATATTGGGCATTTTATCCCATAAATATACCACACCTTAAAACTATACCCCTTCATATATATATATATATATATATATATATATATATATATATATATATATATATATATAATTACGAACCTAAGGAGCCAGTCAAACCTACCTAGGTTTCACCTACGCGGATCGTCAGGGTACGCTTGGCCCAAGCGTACCCTGGCGATCCGCGTAGGTGAAACCTAGGTAGGTTTGACTGGCTCTTTAGGTTCGTAATTAGATTTGCTCTGATTAGTGCATTGAGCACTTTGCTCAGTTATTTTTGTATTATTCGTGTTGGAGTTTTTTTTTTCTTTGGACTCTGAGCTTGGATTCTGGACGATTGTTTTCGCCTGAAGTACATGTTCTTAGTTCTTTCTTTTTTATTCCTTATTTTTCCTTGTGTTTTTGGTTTCTTCATTTAAAAGCCAAAACACCTAAGGTTTTTCCAGACGAGTATATTTACTTATATTTATAAGATTATATCTATCTATCTATCTATCTATCTATCTATCTATCTATCTATCTATCTATGTGTGTGTGTGTGTGTGTGTGTGTGTGTGTGTGTGTGTGTGTGTGTGTGTGTGTGTGCGCGCGCGTGTGTGTGTGTTGGTGAAACATTTTCTTTTAAATAACATTTTTTGTAAGAGTTTACCCTAATTTTGTCAGACAAACCAAATATATAATTTAAATGTATATATAAAAAGAAATAAATCAGTTTGGAATTTTAGTCAATAATTAAAGAACTAGTAATTGATTAGACGAGAGTGTCGCGACAAACAAGTTTGGAAAACTCTAATCTCTGCCTACACATTGTGTGTCTCCTACATTTTATTTTCATTATATGAAAATAATTTACAACCTTTCCTATTTGTTGAAGAGATTGCGGATGTATTACCCACCATCAGTCTATCAAGGCTGCCCACTGTGGCTACTAATTCATATCTATCACTGTGATTGACTCCTTAAAAGTGTCGATTCTCTTTCTGCGCACACAGGCATAGAAAAACGCGAACGGCTCTAAATGAGAGCGCCTTTTCGACAGAATTTATATTTATACATAACAGAACGAAACAAAACCCAACAGTAGTGTGAAATGTCTAAACAAACAACTATATGCAATTAAAAAACTAGAAGTTAAACAACCATTATTCAGATTTTAAACATTGGCGCTACAGTATCACAAAGAACTTAACCAAATAAGAAAAATTACAGAAACTTCCAAAAGCAGCAACAGCTAAAAAGGATAGCACTTGTAACCCACAGTTAAGCGCCATTCGTGATATAAAATGATCGAGTAAACAGATGATTTCCCGCTACCGATTCTTTCTACGGTAGACTGGTTGACAACCAAGGCTATAGGACTCAGTTTGTTCTTCTATTCCATACATAACTGGAAGAGGGACAAGAGATGAATTTGAAATCTTTACCAAGTGTATTTGTCTATAAGCGAATATTACAAACCCGACTGGCATTTTCATTCTCGTGTATACATTAAATTAAACCGCACATCTATATAGCTAAAAGGAGAAGTTATGATGTAATCAAGATATTGGCTTTCCACACAGCTGTAAACAAAAGTTTAGGACAGAAACTTCCATCAGTATTAAGGAGTGCGGTAACCGTCATTGAACCGGAGAAGATTATTTTCTTGAAAAGCTGATTTAAGATTAATCATTTTGTAAATTGCAACCAAAGTAAATTCTAAGAGTCCAGTCAATGAAAGCCCAATGTCCGTCCTGGGTATGACGATAAACTACATCCGACACTAAATTCTTTCATCAGAAGGTTTTCAGGAATGTGAACCCAGCTCCTAATTGCTGTTGTTCCCAGGTCCACCCTGATCTGGCGTGGTAGCACCTGTTAAGTTCCTAGCTATTGGCAAATAGCTAGTCCACCAAAAAAAAAAAAAATAAAATAATGGGGGCAATACATTTTTAGAAACATATTATTACCAGCAATATATTTTTGGAGAAAAAAATAATATCATTAAGGTTGATATGCCGTAAAAGAAAACAAACCAAATCAAAAATAATGCCAGCAATAAAAATCTTGTCGGCATTAAATAACCCATTGAGGTTGATTTGCCGTAAAACAAACCAAACCAAATATAAAATATTAGCAGCAATAAAAAACTTCTCGGCATTAAATAACCCATTGAGGTTGATATGCCGTAAAATTAAACAAACCAAACCAAAAATATTACCAGCAATATAAATCTTATTGGCATTAAATAACCCATTGAGGTTGATATGCCGTAAAATTAAACAAACCAAACCAAAAATATTAGCAGCAATAAAAATCTTGGCATTAAATAACCCATTGAGGTTGATATGCCGTAAAATTAAACAAACCAAACCAAAAATATTACCAGCAATATAAATCTTATTGGCATTAAATAACCCATTGAGGTTGATATGCCGTAAAATTAAACAAACCAAACCAAAAATATTAGCAGCAATAAAAATCTTGGCATTAAATAACCCATTGAGGTTGATATGCCGTAAAATTAAACAAACCAAACCAAAAATATTACCAGCAATATAAATCTTATTGGCATTAAATAACCCATTGAGGTTGATATGCCGTAAAATTAAACAAACCAAACCAAAAATATTAGCAGCAATAAAAATCTTGGCATTAAATAACCCATTGAGGTTGATATGCCGTAAAATTAAACAAACCAAACCAAAAATATTACCAGCAATATAAATCTTATTGGCATTAAATAACCCATTGAGGTTGATATGCCGTAAAATTAAACAAACCAAACCAAAAATATTAGCAGCAATAAAAATCTTGGCATTAAATAACCCATTGAGGTTGATATGCCGTAAAATTAAACAAACCAAACCAAAAATATTAGCAGCAATATAAATCTTATTGGCATTAAATAACCCATTGAGGTTGATATGCCGTAAAATTAAACAAACCAAACCAAAAATATTACCAGCAATATAAATCTTATTGGCATTAAATAACCCATTGAGGTTGATATGCCGTAAAATTAAACAAACCAAACCAAATATATTAGCAGGAATAAAAATCTTGGCATTAAATAACCCATTGAGGTTGATATGCCGTAAAATTAAACAAACCAAACCAAAAATATTAGCAGCAATAAAAATCTTGGCATTAAATAACCCATTGAGGTTGATATGCCGTAAAATTAAACAAACCAAACCAAAAATATTAGCAGCAATAAAAATCTTGTCGGCATTAAATAACCCATTGAGGTTGATATGCCGTAAAACAAACCAAACCAAACCAAAAATATTAGCAGCAATAAAAAACTTCTCGGCATTAAATAACCCATTGAGGTAGATATGCCGTAAAAGAAAAAACAAATAGTTCATCTTTTAACAAACTATTAGTGTGTGATATAATCCCCTGTTAGATATGGCGTGAACAATATCGTAGATAATGTTTCAGTATATTTCTAAATGTAAAGCTTTTTGCCTTTGTTCTTGGGAATGTTGCTTTTTTTTACATTTAATTTTCTTTTTTCTGCATTTCGACTTCTTTTTTGCTACTTTTATTTTTATATTTTAGTTTTTTTTCTTATTTTTGATCTTTTGACGTTTGACTTTTTTGTCTTCATTTCTGTATTTGAATTAATTATTTTTTTTGCTTCATTCTTTCTTATCTCATTTTACTCTCGGTAACTTTTTCATTAGTCAGTTGTCTGTAAAATTATTCTAAAAATTGTTTGTTTCATGTTTTCTCTAAAAATCTGTTGTTTCCTTTTATCTTTTATTCTTTGTATTAAAAGTTAAAGTCTCTTTAACTCTTCTCTTTTCAAACTATTGAAATATATCTTTTTTCCCTATTTTTCTACGTTATTTTCTCTTCTTTATTTCATGTCTTTATTTGTTATTTTTTTTGTATTCTTTTTTTATTTACAGTTATTGGAACAATTCTTTCTTCTTTTCTTTCTTCTACTTTCCTTTCTTTATTCTCCTTTCCTTTCTTTTTTTCTACCTTCTTTCATTTTTGTTATTTCTATTTGTTGCAATTATTGAAAATTTCTTTATTTTTGCATTCGTTTTATTGCAATTATTAAACATTGTGTTCTCTCTTTCTTTCTTTCTTTCTGTCTTCATGTCTTTCTTTCTTTCTGTCTTTCTTTCTTATTTGTTGTACTCCTTTTATAGATATTATTTAAAGCACTTTATTTCTTTTTCTTTTTTCTTTTCTTCTTTTCTTTCTTTCTCTTTTTTTATTCCTTTTTATTGAATTCATTTAAAGCGCCTTTCTTTCTTCTTTCTTTTCTTTCCTTATTTTTTCTTTCTTTCTTTCTTTCTTTCTTTCTTTATCATTTTTGTATTCCTTTTTATTGAAATTATTTAATGCATCTTTCTTTCTTTGTCTTTTTCTTTCTTTCTTTCTTTCTTTCTTTATTTATTTATTTCTCTCTTTATTTCTTTCTTTCTTTCTTTTGCATTTCATCATTCTTTTCTTCTTTTTCTACATTTATTTGAAACTTTCCTCCACTTTTCATTCAAATTATTATCTAAAAAAATGCAAAATGGCCGCTCTACATCCCGCCAACGTTCATTTGAAGTATCTTCAGTTTTTCTTTGTTTTTATTTATCACATTAGCCAAAGGGTCTATCATCTCAGCGTGTTTCCTTGTTTTCTCTTCACGGCAATCCATTAACACCACAGGGTGACTCCAAAAAGACTCGTGCCAAACGCGAATATTAAAACGATTGACAAAAACAGAATTCAATCGGTACGATGGCCTAAACGGACAAAAAGAATGATAAAAGGTAATGAAAATCAAACTGCTTTTTTTTCTTTTTTGGAACGACTTGCCAAGGTGAACTGGTTGTAAACATGTGTATCACTGATTTTACAAGCATAGAGACAAATGTAAATCATGCTACAATGTTTATTCCACCAGGAAATGCATTTTTCCTAAAAATTGAATATCCGTCGTTATTTTGCAACTGAGTCGAGTGGTAAAGTATTTTTCTACTGCTAATTGTCGTCTTTTTATGGGTACACCGACGCATTCATATCATTTACAAGACCTGGTGCAGTATTGAGGGCCGGTGCGTACAATCCCCCGACGGGTGGTAGGGCAAGCCTGATTAGAGGCCACGCACAAAGCGCTGTGACTCTCGCTATCTTATCAACATTTTCTTTTTTCTACCTAGATTTGTACTTTAAACTAAACGCAGCTATTAAAGGATGAACAATTTTCGCGGATGTTGATTTCATCCTAGCGTCTTTTTTTTGCGTCCATATCTATGGATTTGTTTTGCATATGATAAGTCGCGAAAAAACGATCTATAAAATTCACTATATTTTATCCATAATTTTGAATGTGTTAAATTATTAAACTTTTACGAAGACAAAATTGAAGTTGCTGTTAAAAATGGCTGTTGACTTATTTTTAATGAAATGAGCTCTTATGATAGGTCTCTAATTTTATGTAGATGTGTTTATTTCCAATTTGTCTAGTTTAAGTGTTCAGCTATATTGCATACTGTCCTTTATTGCACATGATTAGGTTGCAATAAAATTTGTATTTTATATGTATACTCCCTTATGAAAATTGAGATGTAGTAGAGTGAGGGGCCCTGTATAATATATTCGGGGATATCGTAGATTTGAGGAGTATCATAGATTCGCGGGAAGCACGGGGCTTTTGCACCGGTCCTGATGTTATTGATTCCTTCTTTTTTCTTTTTCCTGTTTCTCTGGCTCAGTCATTCTTTCTTTCTTTCTTTCTTTCTTTCTTTCTTTCTTTCTTTCTTTCTTTCTTTCTTTCTTTCTCCTTTTATTGTTGGTTTCCATCTTTATACTTCATCTTTCTTTTTCCTGTTTCTCTTTAGCACGGTCTTTCTTTCTTTCTTTCTTTCTTTATTTTTCCTTTTGTTACTGTTTTCCTTGTTCTTTGTACTTTATCTTTCTTTTTCCAGCTTCTCTTTGGCACAGTCTTTCTTTTTTCTTTTTCCTTTTGTTGTTTTTCCTTCTTTTTATACTTTAGCTCTCTTTTTTTCTGTTTCTCTTTGACACAGTCTTTCTTCCTTTCTTTCCTTCTTTCTTTCTTTCTTTTGTTGTTGTTGTTGTTGTTGTTGTTTTTCTTCTTCTTTATACGTTATCTTTTCCCCCATTTCTTTTTGGCACAGTCTTTCTTTCTTTCTTTCTTTCTTTCTTTCTTTCTTTCTTTCTTTCTTTCTTCGTTATATTCTGCTATCTCTATATTTTCCCTTTGATTTCCCTCACTATTTATTCTTCAATTTTATTCCATTTGTCTCGTTCGTTCGTTCATTCTATCCTTCTGCAAACCTCCACCCATTAAAAGAATATTTTAAAGATCTCCAAAAGACATAAGTTAAGGGCTATCGAGAATCAATGTTTGAATCAAAGTGATGTAGATATTAATAAATACAGTCGTTTCCACCTCATAACAATTCAACACGCGTATATTTCCTCAATGATTCGCAAACACAAAAACATATACGAGTGACTGAAAAGGAAAGGGAATAGTGTCACAAACATTTCTTTTTTAATTCCAAACAACAAACGACATGGTTTTCCCTTCAAAGTAATCCTTCTCGAGTCTAATGCGCTTTTCCAAACTTCTTTGTCACGCTTCTATACCCGGCTGGAAGAATTCTTCTTGGATGCCCCTCAACTCCGTCGTTACGACCGTTTTTGTAGCCTCCACACGTCCAAAACGGGTTCCCTTGATGATCCCCTTGAGGCTGGTGAAAAGGAAAAAGTCACACGGAGCTAAATAAGGTGAATAAAGAGGTTGTTTCAGTACGGCGATGTGCTTCTCAGCCAAGAGAACTGCCGGATACTTAGGGCGTTGTGAGCAGGAGCATTGTCGTGGTGAAGATTTGTCCTGTCAGGATCACTCTGTAGACTTACTGACTGAAAGTCTGGCTGTGCGTTGAGAAGAATCCCAGTCCCGTTACTTTTCAGCCAAACCTAGTATATATATATATATATATATATATATATAATATATATATATATATAATCCATTTCATTATATATATATATATATATATATATATATATATATATATATATATATATATATATATATATATATATAATATAATGCATTTCATTTCATATATATATATATATAAATATATATTAAGTCTAACAAGTCCTCGTTAATGTTAAGATACGTTTGAGCAGAATGATTTTTCTTTTTATCTTTCTTTGTTTTTTTTTATCCTTCCTTCAAATCACACTATACCCAGTCTTTTCCCTTACACTCTCTGTAGCCCCTTGCGTACCTTGCTTGAGGTGGAATGCTTTTAAAAAAAAAAAACGGCTTTCCCACCTTAGCTGAAAAAAATATCTATCATTGATAAGTAGGTAAATCGTAACCATCTTTTCCCGGCCTTCTCTTTGTGACTAATGTGTAGTATCTGTTGTCTCTTTCTTTTAATGTTATGAGGGTGGCCTTGTATCGGGGATTCCAGTTCTGCATTAGTATCTCACATATTTCACTAAATTATCAGCTTGTCGTTTTCGCCTGTATGTACGTTTACTTACATAAAAAAAAAAACACATCCTAACACAAGATGTGGGTGAGTAGATAACCTCAGACTGCATTTAATCATCCTTGAAACAGGGACTTCTACTTCCAGAAAATTCACAGAAATGATTTGAATTATTATTTTTTCCTCCTAGTGATTCAAATCTTACAGCAACACCTCCCTTATTGCACCACACGGGGTGAGTTGGTGGATACTGATGCCAACTTGAGACTGCTCGCGCTGTCTGTGTAATTTTGTCCGTTCTTCATCTGTACGCATACTGGCACACAGCCTTAAAGCGACTGTGTCTCATCCTGCCACCGGGGAGATGTCGGTGAATGCAGACCGTCTTTACCGCGTGATGGTCAACGATCAAAGTGTCGTATCTGTTCTGTCCTTTCCAAGCTATAAAAGAAACTGTGACAGCACCTCCCTCATCGCACGCAAAACAGATTTTTTTATTGCCAATGCCAGCCTGATAGCCGATATGGGAATTGGCCAGTTTTGTCGTTGATGCTTATGTATGCTTATGGGCTACGGATGTTAGGCCGGCTATGCGTTACGTTTTACCGCCGTGTTGAGCAAAATAAGCGCGCAGACGTAAGCGATTTGCATAATTCGTTAAAAAATGTTCGTCGATCACTACGCGCTGTGTTGTCCGTGTCATTTCGCCATATTTTCTTTTCTTCATATCGAAATTTTTCTCGAGTTCTTTTCCTTCCCAGATTTCGTTTCTAGATTTCTTTCATTTTTGATTTCACGAGTCGTCGCTTTTCGTTTCCTTCGGGTTGCTTTTTGGCAATCTGTTACCATAACTTATCGTATTTTGTAGTCTTTCCATTCTGACAATCGCCGAATCGACAAGCATTTTTCGTTCTGTGACGTTGTGGAACTTATGCTTCTCGCTTGTAAAATCTATTGTCGTAACTGATTTTCTAAGCGTAGCTAGATGTGGCACAAGGCCGAATGTATGGGGCACCCAGTGAAGATCGAACTCACTCTCCAGTCGTAACTGTGTTTTGGCGGGACAAGATTGCTAACCATTACACCACGTCGAGGCGCCCCTAAGTAATCTAATATAACTGGTTTGTAAAATTCTATTTTACTTGTTAACCTGAAGCTCATGGCGTTCTATATCGCAGGTCTATTAAAGGTGCAACTGACGGCCAGAACTGGAATCGATTTCAAAATGCTTGAATTTCAGAAATGTTAAACAATATTCTTAATAAATTACATTTACTTTAATATTATTGTATCAAACACTTGTATTTTCTTCTATTTTATGCGTTTAATGGTGAATTAAGCTAAAAACAAAAATTCATTTTATAAATACCTTTTTTCAAAGGAAAGCACAAACTAATCATTATTAAAATAATATTTATCATCAGTATATTTGTAGCTAATAATAACAATATTATAGTTTAACTGGTTACTACTATAAATAGTTTCTACAAACTAATTTTATATGAAAACCTCATGGACATGACGTTCTATACAACAGGCCAACTCATGACGCAACTAATTGCCAGAACTAGATGCCTATTTAAAAATGTTTGAATTTAAGAAATTTTGGGAGATATGTAAAAATTTCAACAGCATTCTTCTTAAATACCTCATATAATTATTTTCTAGTAAAACATATTATATTTGTTTTTATTTATAGTAAAGGATGCACAATATTTTTTTAAATATATTTTAGATGAAAAATACAAAAATGAATCATAAAGAATTCATTTTGGGCTTCAAAAATTGTTGTCATGAATATCAATATCGTAGAGAACAATATTAAAAAAATATATGCGTTAAAAAATTTATTTTAAAATAAAGTCTGCAGTGTAAAAACAGAATCAAGAAAATTGTTTTGAAAGTCTCAGGTAAAAATTAAACAACAGACCATGACTAAAAAACAACCTTCTTGGAAGAATCTTTCGAGCATTTGTATCCCTTTGGAGAGTCATTGTAACATTTGCATACAGAAGGATTAGAAACATCGTAATTATTTAAATCAAGTAAAATTAATTTTTTTTTTATTGACCCTCTTCCCCTGCGTAGACACGGGCGAATAAACACATACAATGCATAAGTCGATGTTGATTCTTTTTATGCGCTTCTAAGCTTGAAACGAGTCCACTCAGCAACTCATACACCTTGTAGATGTGTTACTATATTAAAAACCACTAGAGTAGAATCCCTCATATCCGGAATCCCTCATATCCGGAATCCCTCATATCCGGAATCCCGCATATCCGGAATCACTCATATCCGGAATCCGGCATATCCGGAATCACTCATATCCGGAATCCCTCATATCCGGAATCAGTCATATCCGGAATCCCGCATATCCGGAATCCCTCATATCCGGAATCCCTCATATCCGGAATCCCTCATATCCGGAATCACTCATATCCGGAATCCCGCATATCCGGAGTGCCTCGTATCTGGAAATCCCGCATATCCGGACATGATTTTGATGTGGTTATTGAACTATTTGGGTGATATGTGAATGATATGAAATTTGTTTTTTTTTTCCAGAAAATTTACTTGGGACAATTGCTTATGCTTATTTCACCCTAATGGATTTTATTGTTGCAAAAGATGTTAGCAATAAGAGAATAGGATGAAAAATGAGGCAGATCTGCAACAAGATAGCGTCACAAGTCATCGTGACCGAGTTTTTGAGTGTGCTGGCGTTGTTCAGATTGTTGATCATGCTAGATAACACGCTTTCTTCCAGACACTGTAACTAACGTCTGTTCAGCATAGTTGCAGTATAAACCTCAGGTTGGCTCTGTGTTTGTAGAAAAAACACAAATGTGACTGAGCAAGCATCTGCAATAAGGATTGCCTAGCCGCCCTAGTAGATGGGTATCCCTGAATAGGATTGGCCAGCTATTATATATATATATATATATATATATATATATATATTAAAGCATTAAATAATTATTAGTACCTAAGACTGTTGGCAAGTTTTTTGAATTCTCATATACTTGTATTTTGATTGTCATTCCAGCTTATGTAACAGCGTTATCCCTAACGAGGGATGTTTGACCCTTTTAAAACCCTTTATTCTATATTCAACACCATTACTTGATAAAACACCAGAAGTGTTGAAATAAAATGGCTATTTTTGTAGTGATTTTATAACATATTTATGTTATAATTTTCGAATAAATAATTATATTTGCTCTACTCTGTACTGAGCACTCTTAAGAATTTTATTTGTTGGTTATTTGAATTTATTTCGTATACACCAATGCTATACTTGTATATATATATATATATATATATATATATATATATATATATATATATATATATATATATATATATATTGATGCATGTTTCAAATAATATAGACAAGTTTTGTCTATTTTAAGTAAGTTCCTTTCATATTGTCTGATAAGCTTAATAACATTATCATTGAAAGTCGAAAGGAAATTACCATATTGATACATGTTTTAATCCAATCTAAACTTTCGGCTTGCATGAGCCATTATCAAAGATGGCAATTACATTTCAATATATCGAACAATACACGGACGAAACAGTAATGATAGCCTGTTTATGTTGCATGAAAAATTTCAAAGCAAAGACAAACTCGTGTATACGAGACGAGGAAACGAAAATCGCATCGCCGCTCGTGACGTCACACATGACCACGCGAGAGTGAAAACGAGAGTTATTAAAACATATATAAATATATGCACATATATAAATATATGAATTGTACATAAAGTGCTTGATGTTATATAACAGAGCCATAAAGTATATACTTCGAGGAGTGCAAACGTTGTGGGATATATATATTCATTATTATGGAGAGAGAGAGAGAAAGAGAGAGAGAGAGTACGGTAGGGTTCAAAATACTATGAAGCGAAATGTTTTTGAACTTATTTTTGGTCAAATCACTTTGCAGAAGCAAGAATACATGTAATCAGAAAAAAAATGTATTGTGAAATGACGGATAAGGATCTTAGCTTACCAAAGAATATGTCGAACAATAGAATTGAAATGCGATGTTGAACAAATTTAGAGAAAAATAATCATTCAGTAGTATAAAATATTGCCGCATTGAAAATCAATATCAAAAGCTTAAAAATGAGCTGTATTGGGGAAGGAAAATATTTTATATATACTGAACAAGTAAAGATATACTGGTGCTTATGTGGAGGGAATGGCATATCTGGCGCCCGTTGCAGGTTATATATATATATATATATATATATATATATATATATATATATATATATATATATATATATACAATGTAACCCGGATATAAGAGAGTTGTCGGTACCGGATAAGTCTCTTATACCCGGGTTTCTTTTATATCCGGGTTTGGTCTATTATATATACATTAACACAGGCTCTAATTTGGGACCAGAGAAAATCTCTTTTATATCCGGGTCTCTTATACCCGGGTTACACTGTATATATATATATATATATATATATATATATATATATATATATATATATATATATTTGTGAGATGAGGTATTATGTTAGTTAAATCCAGTGACAGGACACAAAGAGTGTGAGTTCAATACCCAGTTAAGGCAGTGGAAAACTTGGAGAGGGAAATTAGCAGGAGATAACTAATAATTGACAACCATTAAATATGGCACGTGGAAATATATATATATATATATATATATATATATATATATATATATTTTTTTTTTTCAGCTGTTGAAATGATCGGACGGTTCGCCTGAATTTTTAATGTCTGGACCCAGAGAAGAGGATTTCTAACAAGCAAAAAGCAAGAAGCAGCAAGTTGTAAACATGACAGTGAACAGGAGCTAATTCAGGGGCACATACCTTAAGGACTCATACAGGGATACCATAAAGACCACATACATAGCGGGCATCCAGTTCAGAGATCACATTAAAAATCATAGACGGAGTTATAGTGGTTAGGTTAGATGTGACACAAGACCGAAAAAATGGAGCAGCCAGTGAATATCAAACTAAACTACTGAGTCATAACTGATCTAGCGAGACAAGTTTTCTAACGACGCTGAAAATGCCCCATAGAGCGAGTTATAGGCATATCACAAAATAGAACCTCAGTTCTATTTGGAAAGTCAGGCAAAGATACGCCAGATGAATCAAAAGGAGAACCGAGAGCGAATTGACTGGCGGAACGTTCTGCGTATCTGCAGAAGATGATAATTGCACAAATAGAGAAAGGAGGGAAAACTTACTCTGCCTGGCCTTGAATTCGGAGGTGGCACTTCCATTCTGCTGTTTAATTAAAAAATCCTTTTTTTTTACTTGTATTATTTACATCATTTCGAGTGTTATGCTCAACTTCGTTGCCATATTCACAATGTTTCGGTCGTTGTACGCACCGGCCGTCTTCAGGTGATTGTAATTTCGAACTGAACACTCTATTTCGTCCACCAGTGAGAGATTGTTCTAGTTCCACGTGCCATGACTCTTCCGGATGTTTCAGTTATTTCCCTTTAACTCAACTCTCCAAGAAACGAAGGAATAAATGTAGAAATATATATATATATATATATATATATATATAAATGAAGAAATATAGATTTAAGGTGTGCTATATATATGGGATAATGTGCTGAATATCAGAGATAGAGCGTATGTAAATATAAATATAAAAGTGAACATTGAAGACACCACTCAGAGTCGACAGGCAGTTTCATCACAATTGCGTCTAGCATGAAAAAGCCTGTTGCCTCTGAGTGTTGACTTCAATGTTCACTTTTTATATATATATATATATATATATACATACGATACAATGAAAAAAAATAGGAAACATCTTCATTTTATCTTCATTTTATCATCCTATCGGTTCCGATCCATATTTTATCTGCATTTGATCTTATATATATATATATATATATATATATATATATATATATAACATTCTGCATATCTGAAGATGATGATAATACCAAATGTAGAATGGAGGTTAAACTTATAGGTTTTGAATTCAAGGGGGTAATTCTATTCTGCTGCTTAATTATAACATTCTTTTTAAAAATCGTTTCACTGCAACGCGATAATTCCTCTAGAACGCGGGGTGGTGTACTCTGAATGAAAGTGAAATTCAACATGAAAACTGAGAATAGGGGGGGGGGGGGTTGAAGAAAGGGCAAAATATGAAGCGCATTCAAGAAGACAGAAGATAGCAATTGACGTTGCATTTCAATTTTTGAAGGTCGTAGTTTTCAGCGAAACATGAAAGCTGAAGAGAATTCAACAGGTGAGAAGTGCGAGAAACGAAACTATCAGAATAGACGTGGTGCTTGTATTTAGCTAGTTAAAATATAAAAGGGTGAAACCTAGTTGCCAGTATAGTAGCGCACTTAAATTCATGTAGTTGAGGCACCAGGGGGGAAAAAGCCCACTGGAACAATTGCCATGAACACATTTATAGATGAGACAGAGGGAAGCCATTTTACGTCGGTGAGAAAGTGATTGAAGTCGAAATGCTTGATCTGAGTCGATTTACGTTACGGAAACTTCTTTGGGTTTTGTCAAGAATTTCGTGATGCACAGCCGAATGCAAGACCAGATATGCCAACAGTATTCAATGCACGGTCGAATGGTAGATTTATAAATGTGCAAAATGGATTCTAGTGAGAAAAAAATATGACTATGACACACATTTTTTCCAATAGATGCAGCTATTTAGATAGATGCAAACAGTAATAGATTGTTTAATATTTTTTTTGTACGGCTTATCAACCCTTGCAAGACATTTTAAGTCATAAATTCATTAAAGTCATTTGAATTGTAAGAAATTTCTAGAGATAATAACGATTTACCGATATTTGTCCAAGTATTCTATCCATAGTCATACACTTCCCAATGTTCTTTGTGCGTAAGTGATATATAACGATGGAATTGGAACACTGGTTACAGCCGTCATCCATTAAAGTATCCGCTCATCCAACTCTATAGAAGGAGTCTGCAATACATTGAATATGTATGGCTTGTCATGGCTTTGGCGGAACAAAACAATGTATTACGTCTGAATACTGTTGTGAATTGTCATTTTGATATTTACCTATAATTTCTTTCATCTTATTAATTAACGCATCTGTCGCAGAGAAGTGTTGTTTATTCAAACCTTTCACCCCAAGCAAAGCGGGAATGCCACTAGTACGCAAGGAGGCAGGGTATTGGGAGTAACAGAGAAAGATAAAAATGAGAATAGGGAGGATTAAGCAAAGAACAAAAGATGATCGGGGATTAAGTCAACCTATTTTTACACTTTCATAGTGTTTTGGCCCCAGTTAAGGGGCTAACTATTTGCCCATAGCTGGGACCCTAACAGGTGCTACAACTCTGCGTCAGGGTGGACCTGCGAACACCAGCAATTAAGATGTATTTCCATGCTCCTCAAAACCTCCTGATCAGAGGCCCTGCTGTTTGATGTAGTCTATCGTCTTACCCAGGACGTAGATTTAGTTTGTCGTCATACTCAGGACGTGGAATACAAAGGAACGAGGAGTATGCAATACATTTTATATGGTATGGCTTGCCATGGCTCAGGTGGAACAAAACAATGTATTACGTCTGAAAACTGTTGTGAATTGTCATTTTGATATTTACCTATAATTTCTTTCGTCTTAGTAATTAACGCATCTGTCGATAAGATTTTTTTTGGTTTAAACATTTCACCCCAAGCAAAGCGGGAATGACACTAGTACGCAGAGGCGGGGTACTGGGAGTAACAGAGAAAGAGAAAACTGAGAATAGGGAGGATTAGGCAAAGCAGAGCAGGATCAAGAAGATGTGCCAGCAGTATTCAATGCACGGACAAATGGTAGATTTGTAAATGTGCAAGATGAACTCTTACGAGAACATTCTCAGGCACGACACAGTGAACCTGTTTTTCTTACAGCAGACGTTGCAGTTGATGTGATATAGTCGCTCCTCTTCATATCAATGGAAAAAGGGAGGCCAACAGGGCGTAGAATGTTGCTTTTCTGGTGTTTAGCATCAGACATGTTGATAGCAGGCAGAAAACGTTCTTAGTCGTAATTAAATGAAAGCAGTTGTGAATTGGGCGTTGAGATTTAAAAGCCATTTCTTGCCCCGATTAACCACTGATTGAATTTCATTTTCAATAGCAGTTGTCAAGTTTAACTTGTCACTTCTGCGATTTAATGACATTAATCCATTTCTGCTGTGATCGGAGAAATGATGATCACAGGAAATTTCCAATGTATATTTTCACGTAAGTGAAAATAAAGATCTCGAACAAAATACGAACTCAGCTCATCGATTTCGTGTGTGAAGCCTCTATCCTTTATACCACATGAGCATGCGTGATCAAACATATCTAAATATAAAATAAAGCCCTTCACTTTCTTCCCAGTAGAGATATGTTTGCATGAATTTTATAATTTGCATAGGAACTTTATTGTCAATCTGTAGAATAGTTGATATATTTTTTTTTAAATATTAGAAATGCTTCGATGGTACAGTAGCAAATATTTTTTTATCGTTAGTAACTTATTAGTAAGTACTCAGCGAACCTTACATTTTTTATCGCCCTGAAACAGGAGAAGAATAAGCGAGAAACTTATATCAGAAAAACGAAAGAGATTCAGAAAAGAAGTTAGAACTGAATATTAAAATGGGCAAGCGAAAAATAAAAGCGCTCTATCCAATCGAAAATTTATCATGAAATCAGGAACTAAAAATCGAAGCGCAATTACTTTTCCAGGTGTAAAACGCCATATATATATATATATATATATATATATATATATATATATATATATATATATATATATATATATATATATATATATATATATATATAATGAAAGTATAAAATATGCAAAGCAAACAACTCTTTCAAATTATACAGCCAAGAAGAAAATAAATCGCTAACCGAATAAATAAATAAGTCCATGCAAAAACAGAAATTTCTTAATACTTCTAACTGAGTATTACTTTCTTTTTATCTTCTCTCTTGTGATTATTGACTTCTGTATTCATTTATTCTTGCATTATTTAGTCTCTTTTTAAGCATTGACATTTTTTATTGACTCTAACGCCTGACGTGTATCGTTATGGATCAATAAGATGATAATGTCTTACTATTTACTGGACTGTATTTCATTGTTATTTTTTGGGAGCTTTTACTGCAGATTGATTTATTTAAAAATCTATCACATACTTTGTACTTGTTTAAACGCACTTCAACCGCAAAATTTACATATAGTATATATATATATATATATATATATATATATATATAGATATATATGTGTGTGTGTGTTGTTAGCTTATTCCAGCTAATCTATTTTGCTTTCATTTTATATATCTGTAAGCGTGCTGTTGTTTTTTAAGGAGTAGTTTATTGTACTTAGCAGGTTTCTTTTCTATCAGCGTCTGGCTTCACCACCAGTAGTGCTTGTGGTGTTTTCTGAAGTTATCTGTCTGGCGAGGAAAAACTTCACCCGGATCAAATGGAAGTATCTGTTTTTCGTATCTCGGCCGTGGTATCTGCTTCCCGGAAAAATCTTTGAATTATCCTTGGTCCCGGTGATTGCACTAAAGAGGAAGGGTTGGAGGATAACAAAACCTGCGTGACAGAGGACGCTTGAGCCGGACATTTTTTGTCCTTAGCGAATATGTACGCGTCTAGGCAGCCACAATTAAAAATGGTCCCGTTTCACATCCCCCAGCAGTGGGCAGGGGTGAATTAATACCGGATCAATGTGATCTATCTGTTATTCACTATTCTCTGTTGTAATGCATTCTTCGGGTGGTCAACAGAAAGGGATTTGAAGTAGGTCTGGTTCTGAACATTCCAACCCTGAGGCAGCACACCCCTCATTGCATTAATGTGGGAGAGTTGGTGGATACCAACACCAGTGTGACAGCGGTCGCCTGAGCCTGACATTTTTTTTTTACCTTGGTTCATATATACGCGTCTGAGCACCCCACATTAAAAATGACCCAGTGTTAAATACCGCCACAAAAAAGCCTGATTTGAAAAGGACTTTACATGAACTTGAAAGGACTCTTCGAGAATCTGGTACTGTAATTGTAGCGGCAAGACATTTTAACTTGTGTAAATTATAAAGTGAAGATGCAAACATACTATACAGCTGGTGCTCTGAAACCCTTCCTGTAAAAATAAGGTATGTGAAAGAAAGTTTTTTTTGTTGTTGAAGGGTGTTGCTGCCAAGAATGTCTTCATAACAGGGTTTCTCCCGATTTCAATAGTAGGCTACATATGGATAATAAGACCCAGTCTTTCCCCGGCAAAATTAAGGTCAGGCTCCCAGACTACTTTTCATCGACATTTTGTTTTCCTACAGTGCAACCTGTATCATCCCTTGTTCAGAGTATGAACGCACAAGATTCATCTGTCACTGTTATCTTTTTACATTTCATACGAACTTTTTTATTTCATTCATTCATTCATTCTTTCTTTTCTTCTTTTCTACTCATCTATGAATTCTTTCGTCCATTCTTTTTTATTTTCTCGTTTAGTTTTCTTTCTTTGTCTCGTTTTGTTTTGCCTCATCTTTCACAAGTTTCTTTTTTATTTTTTTTATTTTTTCTTCTTTCTTCGTAATACTCTCTTCACTGTCTCCTTTTATATCCTTTCTTTGATTTGCCTCACTCGACATTTTTCATTCTTTCTTTCTTTCTTTCTTTCTTTCTTTGTAATGCCCCTTTCTCTGTTATATTTTATATTCTTTCTATGTTTCGATTTTGGCGACCTTTCCCTTTTTCCTTCCTTTCCGCCTTTCTTTCTTCCTTTTCTTCCTTTCTTTCTTTCTTTCTTTCTTTCTTTATTCTTTCTTTCTTTTTTCGCTTCATTCGACGTTTTTCCTTCTGTCATTCTTTGCCTCATTCGACATTTATCATTCGTTCTTTTTTCTTTCTTTCTTTCTTTGCTTCATTCGACCCTTTTCTACCTGTTTTCTTTCCTTTCTCGCTTTCTTCGCTTTATTCAAACATTTCTTTCTTTATTCGATTCGTTCAACCTTACTCTTTCTATCTTTCTTTCTTTCTTTCTTTCTTTGTAATGCCCCTTTCACTGTTATCTTTTATATTCTTCCTTTGTTTCGATTTTGGCGACCTTTTCCTTTTTCAATCCTTTCCGCCTTTCTTTCTTTCTTTCGACGTTTTTCCTTCTGTCATTCTTTGCCTCATTCGACATTTTTCTTTTGTACTTTATCTTTCTTCCTTCTTTCTACTTTGCTTCATTCGCCCCTTTTCTACCTGTTTTCCTTTCTTTCTCTCTTTCTTTCTTTATTCGCTTCATTCAACCTTTCTATTTCTCTCCTCGCTTCATTCAACGTTTCTCTTTTATTCTTTCGTCGCTTCATTCGACCTTATTCTTTCTTTCTTTCGTTCCTCGCTTCATTCGACCTTTCTCTTTGTTTCTTTCTTTCTTTCGTCGCCTCATTCGGCCTTTTTCTTTCTTGCTTTCTTTCTTTCGTTGAAAGAAATGCCCTTTCACTATTATCTTTTTACATTCTTTATTTGTTTCGCATCAGTCGATTTTTTCATTTGTTTTCATTATTTGTTTATTTCTTTCTTTCATTCTTCTTCATGGCTCTTTCGCTGTTGTCATTTTATATTCTTTCTGTTTCACTCCAGTGAACATTTTCTTTCTTTCTTTCTCTCTTTCTTTCTTTCTTTCTTTCTTTCTCTCTTTCTTTCTTTCTTTCTTTTTTCTTTCTTTCTTTCTCTCTTTCTTTATTTCTTTCTTTCTTTCTCTCTTTCTTTCTTTTTTCTTTCTTTCTTTTTCTCTTTCTTTTTTCTTTCTTTCTTTCTCTCTTTCTTTATTTCTTTCTTTCTTTCTTTCTTCTTTCTCTCTTTCTTTTTTTCTTTCTTTCTTTCTCTCTTTCTTTATTTCTTTCTTTATTTCTTTCTTTCTTTCTTTTTTTCTTTCTTTCTTTCTCTCTTTCTTTTTTCTTTCTTTCTTTCTCTCTTTCTTTTTTTCTTTCTTTCTTTCTCTCTTTCTTTTTTTCTTTCTTTCTTTCTTCTTTCTCTCTTTCTTTTTTCTTTCTTTCTTTCTCTCTTTCTTTTTTTCTTTCTTTCTTTCTTTCTCTCTTTCTTTCTTTCTTTCTTTCTTTCTCTCTTTCTTTATTTCTTTCTTTTTTTCTTTCTTTCTTTCTCTCTTTCTCTCTTTCTTTCTCTCTTTCTTTTTTTCTTTCTTTCTTTCTCTCTTTCTTTATTTCTTTCTTTTTTTCTTTCTTTCTCTCTTTCTTTTTTTCTTTCTTTCTTTCTCTTTCTTTTTCTCTTTCTTTCTTTCTCTCTTTCTTTTTTTCTTTCTTTCTTTCTCTCTTTCTTTCTTTCTTTTTTTCTTTCTTTCTTTCTCTCTTTCTTTATTTCTTTCTTTCTCTCTTTCTTTCTGTAGTGTGCTTTCTTTTTTTCTTTCCAATTCTACTTTCCCAGGTCTCTCATTTTATGTTTTAACTTTTCACACTTTTCAAAAATGTCTTCTGTTTAAAGCCTGTCTTTCTTTTAATCTTTTTTGTTGTTCTTATTTTTGCTTAAAACCAACCAGAAAATAATCACTTCTTCTACCTTTCCCACCTGTTCTACGCATCGTCTTTTATTTACACGATGTCATTTTTTTTAAAATTGCCGCTTTTTCCTTCACTGCCAAAATCGCGGTCAGTACCACAACCTCACACCTCTGAGCAATTTTTTCATTTTTGTCCTTTCGATATGATGATAAGATTTTCTGGGATTTCCACGATTTTTTTATCCGCAAAGATAAAATTATATAAAAAAAAAACTATAAAAATATTAAATATAAATCACATTAAATAAAAAAAAAACATGGGAAATCCAAAATAATATACATATCTGTAATATGTGACTTCCATTTTTAAAATGAAAGTCAATCGTTATCTTTTGTCTTTCCTTCTTTTATTGCTCTGTCTGCATTCTTAGTCTTTTCATTTTCTTATATTCTCCCACATTCAGTAACTCCCTGCGTTTTAGAGGCTTTATCACCTTGCTTGTTGTGAAATGATTAAAATAATAAAGAAAGAATGCGATATTTATGTATCTATAATATAAAATACAATGCAATATTATATAATAACCGGTTCACGCGATCTGATCAAATTTTCTTTTTAATAAGATATTCCATTCTTTTAGTACTGGCTAATAGACTGTTATATAGGAATAAAGTGTCACTGCCGACACATGAGTTTGAACATACATCGCCAGTGAGCAAACAGAGGCGATCCCATTATTGAATTTTAGTAGACTACGTGACTATAAAGGAAACGCATATATGTAGCAAGTTGCTAACGACTAACGATCGTTATTTCTAGTCTATTCTCTAATACTATTCGTATCGCCATTTCTAGTTTATCCTCTATTATTACACGGATCGCTATTTCTGTTCTATCCTCTATTATTATACGGACCGCTTATTCCCTACTCACTATACTATTTCCCTATTTAGATCACTAAACGGGTTACTATTTTGAGCGAGTATTATTGAGCAAGCACTATTAGTGTGTTATTCGAAGGCGTCTGACGCCAGTATTGTTCAACGGCGTTACTATAGTTGTATCTCCGATTACAAAGTCTCTACTACAACGAGCATTACGTAAGTGACAACAAGTAATCGTTGACATCACAAAACGAGTATTCGTTGACATCACAAAACAGACTGTAAACTCTGATTTCAAAACCAGTTTGGTCTTGTGCTAATCACTCCCGTACGTATAATCCTACTTCCAAAGAAAACATAGAAACCACAACTGAAAAACCTATTTTGGCGAGGCTGTGGTGCTATAGTCGAATATGATGTAAAACTCGATCCCGACAAGAGAGCATATATATATATATATATATATATATATATATATATATATAATTATTTATTTGAAAATTATAACATAAATATGTTATAAAATCACTACAAAAATTACAAAAATAGCTATTTTGTTTCAACACTTATGTTTTATCAAGTGATAGTGTTGAATCAACACTATCACTTGATAAGTCACCAGAAGTGTTGAAACAAAATGGGTATTTTTGTAATTTTTTATGGTGATTTTATAACATATTTATGTTATAATTTTCGAATAAATAATTATATTTGCTCTACTCTGTATTGAGCACTCGTTTAAGATTAGTATTTGTTGCTTATTGGTATTTATTCCGTATACACCAATCCTATACTTGGGTGTATATATATGTATATATATATATATATATATATATATATATATATATATATATATATATATATATATATATATATATAGCTACCTCCAATAATTCTCTGAAAAACAGCATACCATGATTAAAAAAAGGGCACAAACTTAATAAAAAAACAAATGTTATCGTTAAAATATTCATGTCATTATTAAGTATTTTCTGAATATTTAATTATTTCTTTAAATCCTTTCTTCCACGTTCAAAATCTTGATTAAAAATCTTGTTTTTTCATGCGTCAGAAGGGTCAGAAAAGATTAGGATAAGAAATTTTAACGTCTTTTTTCGCGGTGAAAAATAATACTGATAGATTTTGAAATCTTTGCAAAAATCAAAAAATTGTCGGATTTTAAGGTAATTTTCAGGACTTATTCACAAATGGATGCCATTATTTCCGAAATATTTTTTTGGAAAATCTTGGTAATTCTTGTTTTAAAATCTGTTACCCCAGCTTAGTGACATTTCCAGAAATTCAAATTCTACCTCTTCATATTCATATTAGTTAAAAGTACGACTCCTTGGAGAATTTATCATCAGTTTTTTTCCAAGCAGAAACACCATTAACCGCAAATATGTTCCGAATCGTCAAATGAAAAAATGCAATAAAGATACGAGTGTATTTAATTAGAAAATCTTTTAACTGTTTTTATCATTGTGATATATTAAGGATATTATTGGCTTAAGAAAAAGGTTTTTTCGATGAATAATGCATTTTTACAAGAATTAATTTAATTTAAAAAAAATTAATTCATTTTAATTAGAATAATTTATTAAGTTTTAAATCTTTTAAAATTCTGTGTTAATTACACTCTTTTAGTAGATATTATTAAGTAAAAACTATGTTCACTAATCACAAATGGAAAACATTAATATAACCCACCAAACACCAATATTTGTAAAAGAATTTTTTATGTGTATAAACGTTCCGATTTTCTTATATAAGGACGACCATATACGACATTTTCGGAAAAGAAGTGCGATGACTCTAGTAAATTTACATCCAAATATATTTAAAAAAATCAATAAAACATTAGATTACAAAGAATATTTTCTTAAATTTTTAAGATTGCTGAGTACTTTAAAATTATATATAAAAGGTGCTCACGTTAATTCAATTACTTTTTTTAACGCCTAAAGGAACCATAGAACCACATTAGATAAATATCAATCTGTCATCAAGCTGTCAAAATGACATCGCACTAACACAAATGCACAGTCTACAACAAATCTGAGGAAAATAGTCCGCTGTAAATAATGAAATGTGTCTGCAATTTTATCGGTCCTGTTCTCGCATCTCGGCTTCATTTACTTTCCCAACACCGTAATGTATCTTTCCTCTTCCTTTTTGATATGAATATTTTCATGGCTTTTATTTCTGAGGAGATTTCTTTCTTGGTAACTAAACCGGTTGAATTTTGGCTGCTTGATTCTGTTTGGCTGCATATCAACACCTCTGTGGGTACTTTAATGTCGAATTCTAAATATTCTGTATGTAATTTTATACCTTCAATGTTTTTTAGATATATATTTTGTACATCCTAAGTAGACAGGAACAGACTGTGACTGATAGAAAGAGTGAGACCGACACACACACGCACTCATGCATTCAATTACACACTCACACGAAAAGGCAAACTTACGTTCACTCACACATTGGCGTAGGTACACACACACAAACACGCAATCTACATCAAAGATGAGGAAAATTGTCCCATGTAAATAATGTAAACTGTCTGTAATTTTATCGGTCCCGATCTAGCATCTCGGCTTCATTTATTTCTCTATCGCCGTAACGGATCTTTCCTCTTTTGTTTTTTTTTGTTTGCTACAAATATTTTCCTGACAATTTTTCTGAGGAGTTTTCCTCCTTGGTAGCTCAACTGGATGAATTTTTGGTTGGTTGGTTGGTTGACTTTGTTCCGCGGCATATAAGCACATCTATGGGTCATAAAATCTAAATATTTGCAAGTAATTTTATGCTTTCAACTACAAATATGTTTTACATTATTTTATACCTTCAGAGTAAAGGTATGTTTATATATATATATATATATATATATATATAAGTGGACATGGAAGTCAGCACTTAGAGGCCTCTAAGTGCTGACTTCCATGTCCACTTTTATATTTACACACGCTCTATCTCTGATATTGAGCACTTTATCCCATAAATATAGCACACTTTAAGGCTATATTTCTTCATATATATATATATATATATATATATATATATATATATATATATATATATATATATATATATATTGTAGGTAATAAATTGTATGGATTGTCATTTGGCTATAAGAATGTATTGTTGCGGATTTTATTATAAGAATGTACTGTTGAATTTTGTTTGGGGGTTAACTATTTGCCCATATCTGGACACTAAAAAGTGCTACCACCCTGCAGTTAACAGTTAGCTCCATGCTACTCAACATCTCCAGACACATATGCCGGTTAATTCATCCGTGAGTGTGAGCAACTTAAACTAGATAAATTATCCCCAAACAGATTTAAAGATTTAATTTTAGTTAAATATGATCTCGAATACTTACAAAACTTGAACAGCATTCAAAGTTAACGATACAGACCGTTGAAATTGATAATGTCAGGCACGATATAGCAAAAATCGAGCAAAATGTCACGACAGAAGTAAAATGGTTCAGAAAAAGACAGTAGTGCCAAATAAAAAAAAAAACAGAATAAAAAGTACAGCAAAACTTAATCTATGATATTATTATGGTATGCTGCATTTTAGAAATGACTGTCCATTTAAAACTAATTGTGGAAAAACAGGTCATAAACGGAGCTACGGCAAGTCGAAAAGCAAAAGAAATACACAAAGTAACTTGCTGAAAGTATTGATACCAGCTAAAAAACTGAAAAATTTCAAATAATAGAAACATCATGACAGTAAAAATGAATAACGGTACAATGAGATTTCAATTGGAGACTATATTACAATTTTTGGTGAAAAAACTTGAAAAAGAATTGGAAAGTCTAACTTGAGAAAGAACGACAAAGTTGAAAAAGCAATATCGGGAAAGAAATTAATTTTTCTTGGTTAGAATTATTTGAACTATGGAATTGTCTGATTAATTAAATCTGTGGAAAAAATTGATTGTTCGGCAGCGAAAAAGATTACAGCTAAAGAAACACTGAGTCAACCAAAAAATAAATTCCCGAATATTTCTTCAGAGTAGTTGGGAAAATATACTAATACAAAGCAATTTTTTAAATTGAAATAAAATATGATATCAGTTTTTAAGACTAAACGAAAAGTACCCTTTGCTGCTTTGGTGTGTATGAAAACCGAATTGGATAGGTTAAAAAACACTCGAAGTTACTGAAAAAATAGATTATTCAATATGGGCCACTCTAGTGGTTTAGATTTAAAGAAAAATAAGTTTTGTTTAAGTGCATATTTTTTAACTGGATTGAATGACAGCCTATTACTCTATGCATATCCCCTACGACCTCTAGAGGATATATTTGCCAGAGTAAATGGTGATAATTTTTCTTTTTTCAAAAATCGAGATGTCTGAAGCATATTTTCAAATCTAAGTGGACGAGGAATGCCAGAAATATTTGCCTATTGATACGTATAGAAGACTCTATAAATTTAAGAAATAACGTTTTGACGTAAAACTACGTATCCGGTATATTTCTCGAAATCAATTCCTCGACAATAAATTGCTCGAAATCAATTGCTGGAAAAATAATTTCTCATAACTGCTCGAAAGGCAGTTTGTCCGAAACCTGTGGTTAAAAAAAAAATACATTGTTCTAATATTTACTATAAGATAAAATAATACAACTTTATTGTTGTTAACTGAACAATTAAAATTAAAGAACGAGTACATTTATATAGCAGGTCTTATTTTTTTTTTCTCGAAATGCAGTTTGCTCGAAACCTGTGGTTAAAAAAAAAATAAAACACGTGCTAAGCATTTCCTTTTTTTGCACATTTCACATTTCCAGTAAATCTTATTGTTCACTGTTTTGTCCTTAATATATATATATATATATATATCCATCCAAACCCAACTTCTTTCCTATTTCGCTCTCAACAAAAGTTATGTCCATCACTAGGGTTCGAGATCTCCAAAACTACTGAAAAAGAAATAGAAAACAAATATATAAAAAAAAACAAATAACAGGACTGCTAAAGTTGAGTGTTTTTATATTCAGCTCCGTTGACGTGTCGTGAGACGGCGCAGTTTACGTGGTGCTTCAAGCTTCGAAATTACTTCGAGCAATCTGCCTTTCGAGCAATTGATAGTTCGAGAAATTATTTTTCGAGCAATTTACTGTCGAGCAATTGATATCGAGCAATTTACCTAGATCCGTAAAGCTAGCCCCAGGCTTTCTTGAAAATAATGGATACGATATTGGCTTGACGAGATGGTACCGTCGCTTACATCGATGATATGCTTAAGAGTGCTACGAAAATACAGCAAGTAAAACTGATACAGGAAGAATTTCAAAGACTATATGATGATGGTTTCAATACCAGTTAACAGAAATGTCAGTTCTTTCTGAACAAGATTAAATATCGATGTCAGATAACTGATTAAAATGTTTTTTTACTGAGATGAGTTATTATGTACACTATTTACATTATTCGGACTATTGTCCTCATCTTTGTCGTCATATTTATTACAACGTTTCGACCTTTCAGTATCTGTCTATATTTCTGAGATGAGTTATTATGTACACTATTTACATTATTCGGACTATTGTCCTCATCTTTGTCGCCATATTTATTACAACGTTTCGGCCTTTCAGTATCTGTCAATATTTCTGAGATGAGTTATTATGTACACTATTTACATTATTCAGTCTATTGCCTCATCTTTGTCGCCATATTTATTACAACGTTTCGACCTTTCAGTATCTGTCTATATTTCTGAGATGAGTTATTATGTACACTATTTACATTATTGGGACTATTGTCCTCATCTTTGTCGCCATATTTATTACAACGTTTCGCCCGTTGTACGCTCCGGCCTTCTTCAGATGGTTGGAATGTCGATCTGAACCCTTTATTTCGCTCACTGGGGTAGACTGTTCTAGTTCCACGTGCCATGTTTAATGGATGTTAGTTATCAGTTATCTCCTGTTAATTTCCCTCTGAAATTCTCCACTGCCTTAACCGGGTATTGAACTCACACTCTTTGCGTCCTGTCACTGAATTTAACTAACGCCTTTACGCACTGTGCCATGTCTCCTTGGTTTGGTTTGTTTTACGGTATATCAACCAAAATGGGTTATTTAATGCCGACAATTTTTATTGCTGGTAATGTTTTTTCCTACAAAAATGTATAGCTGGTATTATCCTTTTTCAAAAATGTATTGCTGGTAATAATTTGTTACAAAGTATTTCTTTTATTAAACCTATTTTTATACTTTCATAGTGTTTTGATCCCAGTTTCGGGGTTAACTATTTGCCCATATCTGGGACCGTAACAAGTTCTACCACCCCGGGCTGGACCTTAGAACACCAGCAATTAAGAGGTGGGTTCACACTCCTTAAAATATCCTGATCAGAGGCCTTACTGTTGGACCTAGTTTATCGTCTTACCCGGGACGCGGATGTAGTTTATTATCATACCCAGAACGAGTGATTAAAATGGAAGAAAACCAGATCCCGCTAGAGCAATTTCCATTAAAGACATACCTCTCCAAATTTGGTGAGCCTACAATCATTACAAAATAGGATGTTAAAACAATTCCACGTAGAACACCCGGAAAGGGTGAGAATAAAATCCCCGATAAGAAGCTACGTGTAGTGGCCAAATTTGGCCCAACATATCCAAAATAGAGTTACAAAATATAATTATTGTAATTCAGCCGCAAAATCACCACCTATAAATTATCATGCATGCTCGAGTACTGATAGACTGTGGGCAAGACTAGATATGGACAAAACGGTTCATACTATTTGATTGTGGTCGACAGTTTCAGAAAATGGCCCGAGATATTGATATGTAAACGACCTACTACCGTAATAACAATTAAATTCTTGCACGAAGTTTTTGCAACGTTTGGAGTATCTGATAATGGAATTCAATTTAATTTTTTGTGAGTTTAAAAATGTCTGTAAACTCTACGTGACTAAACATTTGACCACGCCGATTCATCATCTGGGGTCGAATGGTCAAGCGGAACGGTTTGTCATCACCTTCAAAAGAGCATTAAATTAAGCTAAAGGCTTGGAAGCTGAAGAAATGGCATTCCAAGAAGCATTGAGCATGTATAGAATGACGTCAAATGCAAACGTCACCGTGATAATGTCACCTGCAGAGATTATGTTTGCTAGAAAAAAAAATTAGATCCATTTTTGACAAATTACTGCCACGGAATAAGAAGAAAGTTCGACAATTTCTGCCTACCAGATTATTTAAGATCAACGACAGACTTTTTCTGTAAAAGCTCTAAGACCAGAAAAGAAGATTGGCAGGAAGGGAAAATGGTAATATGATGTATATTCTTGAAGGTCGGTGATTTCGTCTTAAGAGACATATTAATCAACTGAGATCCAGATATGCACAGAATGAGCGAGCAGTACAATTTAATTCACTGATGGACATAATTTACGATGCTTTTGAATTACCTATTCCTAAAACTGGAATTACAATACAATGCCAGGGTAAGCGAAAACGTAATGCGTTGGAAGTGGACCTATGTTGGAAAAAGTATCAACTACAGAAAGTGCAGATTTAAAAAGGTGGCTGCGTTGTGGATATGAACACATCTCTTCAGAATAGGAATTGGACTCGACCAAATACATATATACTGATGCTAGGAATCATCAGTCGCAGTAGAAGAAAAAAAAATATATATATAAACATTTTTTTTATGTTTATACGTTCTTTTTACAGATACAAATATTTAAGAAAACGCTCTGTTTATAATAAACAATATTAACGTCATTTACCGGCCTGACAGTCCGGGAAATTTTCATAAAGAATATGCGTCCTCTGACAGAAATACGAACTTGTATCCTATAAGGAATCGTCATATAGCCTGACCTGCTTTTACCTATTGAGCCACAGAGGAGCGTTTCAGTTAGCAAGGTCGATTTTACTGTTTTTAAAATACAATTCTCCATGATTTTCTCTCGTACATTCATATCTGCTCGATGCGTATCTAAATGTAAACAAATGACGTCACGCATTATGAAATGGACAAAGTCCGACAATTATTTTAAGACATTTTAATGTTTAGCATTCTTTTTATCGATACAAATATTTAAGTAAATGCTCTGTTTATAATAAACAGTATTAACGACATTTACCGACCTGACTGTCCGAGAAATTTTCATAAAAAATATGCGTCCTGCGACAGGAAACGAACCTGTATCATATACGGAACCGTCATATAGCCTGACGTGCTTTTACCGATTGAGCCACAGAGGAGCGTTTCGGTTAGCAAGGTTGATTTTACTGCTTTTAAACAAGAATTTATCTGTAGCTCCATCAAGAAGAGGCATAGCACGTAAAACTAGAGCAATCTGCCCTGGTGGGTGAAATAAAGGATTCGGTTCAAAATTCCTTTCACCTGAAGAAGGACCTTTAAAAGGGCGGTGGTGAAATAATTTATTACATGGAACCTTAAAGTGGTATGTTTTTATTTAAATTCTTAGCTCTGATTTACATTGAGCTCCCTGGATTTTATCCTCCTTGGGTCTACCCATACGGATTACCTAGTTTTTCATAAACTATATATATATATATATATAGATATAGATATATAGATAGATAGATAGATATGGGAGTACATCTACGTTGTTTAATGGTTAGCACATTTTTCTGGCTAGATAAAATACGACTGATCGTTGAGTACGTACTATCTGACATATATACAATAATAAATACAGTTCAATCACATACATGCGTATTATACATACATACATATATCTATAAAAGGCAGGATGTCTGTGTAATGAACGCACGGCCGCAAATTTCGACGGATTTGCACCAAAATTTACATGCACATGCTCCAAGTTAGCAGAAAGGCCAAGACCGACTTTGCATTTCCCAACTCCCATCGATAGTGGAAATAATCGATTTTTTTCATGCTTCTACGGTAGTTTTCATGTAGTTTGCGGTCATTTTCTACTGGCTGAGTGAGACCCTATAGTTGGCTGCCACGAATACGCAGGGAGATTCTATTGGCCAGCGTGAGAGCCAGCAGCTGACGGACACGAATGTTAACTATCATGCTAGCATGCAAAAAATCGATAGCTGCATTCATCACAAGTGGGATAAATTTAAATCTGCATGGCACTTTACTCCAATTGGCTCATTCCCTTGCTTAAACTCAACGTTGATTCTGATTCCGCAGAACTGGGTTGGGTATGAAAAAGTATTTGTTGTTAACATTCTTTTTTCATTCGGTTTTTCCAATTACGAGTCCTTTTTTAAAGCTGATCGTTTTGTGTTCATTTTGTTTAGTTCTTTTTTCGTAACAGATTTAATGTTTAGTATAGAGCTTAGAAAGAATTCGCAGTGTGAGATAGGCAAGACATAAGGCATGTAGCAACATCAGCACGGCAAAGGGAACTCCTTTAAAGACAAGGAAGGACAAAAATATTTTAAGTCAAGTGATAGCGATTGCTGTATAAGTCGTACGATTTTGGAATCAAGCACGGGCAACACCGGGCCATGCTGCTAGTATATATATATATATATATATATATATATATATATATATATATATATATATATATATATACGTGGGTGTGTATGTGTATGGATATATATGTGTATATATATGTGTGTGCATGTGTGCTGATATGTGTATGTGTGTGTATGTATATATATATGGATATATAGAATTTTAGAAATGAGGGACTTACAGTTCTGTTATTAATGTTTAGAAATAATGTAGAGATTACATTATAATATTTTTTTAAAAATATGATTCCTTCGCTACATAAGAGTTCTCATGTTTCAAAAACGAGAGCCGAGATCCTCAATATAATTTGGGAACCCAAATTCTCGCTTGACGATGAAGCGAGACCAGACACCTTAATTCAACTTAATTTCAAAAATTATATTGAGGGTCTCGGCTCTCGCTTTTGAAACATGAGAACTCTTACGTAGCGAAGGAATCATATTTAAAAAAATATTATAATATATTATATATATATATATATATATATATATATATATATATATCAGTCTCTTCATTATCCATCTATCTATCTATATATCTATCTATCTATGTATTTATCTATCTATAGATCATTTTTATGATCTTTGCATTTGATAGGAAGAGGTATATTTAAGCCATTTTTAACAGACCACTTGATATAAGGGAGTTAACATCTCGCTGTCCTATTTAAACGAAACTGTTGTAATTAAACTGAAACAGAATTTAAACACTTCAATGTTCTCTTTTTCTTGCTTTCTTATTGGCAGGAGACATTATACACTTTTTTATTTCTTACTTTCCTGCTTTTTTCTTTCTTTTTTTTCGTTATCTATCTATCTATCTATCTATCTATCTATCTATCTATCTATCTATCTGTGTGTGTGTGCCTGTTTGTGTGTTAGTGTGTATTTGAATTGTATTTATAATTGTACATATGTCAGAGAGAAAGTGTGTACCCAAATATAAACTACGTGTTCTCTTTGAGAATAGATTCTTTTTTCTACACAATATGTTTTGCTTTTGGTATTATGAAGATTGCATGTACTTTGCACCAACTTTGTCAGCTGTAACTGCCAAAACCTGTCAGTTGTCTTAGTATATGACATGATGCATCCAGGATTACGATGATGATTTCGAATTTTCACCGCCGCATCAACAGAATCTATTTATAAAGGGAACAGCGAAAACAAAAAAAATAATAAAAAAAGATGCGTATTGATTTTAGCAAGATATATCTTCGGCTATGTCAGTAATGCTAACAAAATAAACAACCCAAAAAATAGTCCCTATTGCCAGATACTTTCCGAAGATCCATAACTGATTTCTAGTATTCAATAAAACGAAATCTAAAGCTGTTTGAAAAACATTCCTTTTTAGAGACGTTTACTCTGAAACATATTTCATATGTACATCAAATATGTACACACACACACACACACACACACACACACACACACACATATATATATATATATATATATATATATATATATAGGAAGAAATATAGTCTTAAGATGTGTTATATTTATGGGATAAAGTGCTCAATATCAGAGATAGAGCGTGTGTAATAGACTTCCTTCCTCATTAGGACTTCTATGTTCACTTTTATATATATATATATATATATATCAGAGTATGTCTATATTTCTGAGATGAGGTATTATGTACAGTATTTACATTATTCGGACTATTGTCCTCATCTTTGTCGCCATATTTGTCACAACGTTTCGGCCGTTGTACGCTCCGGCCTTCTTCAGGTGGTTGGAATTTCGAACCGAACCCTTTATTTCGATCACTGGGGTAGACTGTTCTAGTTCCACCAGCCATGTTTGATGGATGTCAGTTATCAGTTATCTCCTGGTAATTTTTCCCTCTGAAAGTTCTCCACTGCCTGAACCGGGTATTGAACTCACACTCTTTTTGGGTCTGTTACTGGATCTAACCAACGCCTTTATCCACCGTACCATGTGTCCTTGAAAACACATGGTACGGTGGAACAGTCTACCCCAGTGATCGAAATAAAGGGTTCGGTTCGAAATTCCAACCACCTGAAGAAGGCCGGAGCGTACAACAGATTAAACGTTGTAATAAATACGGCAACAATGATAAGGACAATAGTCCGAATAATGTAAATACTATATATATATATATATATATATATATTTTGATGTACCTATGATATATATATATATATATATATATATATATATATATATATATATATATATATATATATATATATATATAACTCCACTATATTAAACATATATATTAAACATAATTTTGTTTTTCAGACCTTTATACCAAATATAAATTTTAATCATTTGGTCCCAGACAAGGCGTTGATGCCACTAGGACACAAGGGATTACTAGGAGTGAATGATAATGAGACGGCCTTTTTTTAGGAGAAAGGGGAATAAAAGAATAGGTTTCAGGAAGACAAATAATTACGATTGGCGTTGCATTTAAATTTTTGAAGATTGTAGATAGCAGGGAAACATCAAACCGGAAGAATGTTCCACGTGACACACCCTTCAGAATATCAGTCTGGCGGCTCCGCTTCTGTCACCTGGCCACCACCGTAAGGTTGCCTCTCTGCACATTTTTTTTACAAATACTCCCATGGAAACTGTTCTGATGAGCTCTTCGCGTTGGAACCTGGACTGTATGCGTTTGAGGGTAATTCTAGACCGGCAACGAGATCATATTGAGTTGAGCTAGCTAGATGTATTAGGTCATCCTATAAGTTCTGTCCGAATTTTAACTTTTTGTTAAAATGAACGAAATTTAAAGAGCATTTTATAATGTCTAATGGAGATGAACATTATTTTTATGTTTAGATGCATTTCAACTGATCAAATTTTATTTTAGAGAACAATAAAATTAAATTTTGTTTGATTAAAACCCTGCTAACATGGAAGAACCCAAGAATCATTTGAGGCACATAATGCTTTAAGTGTTCAAGAAAGGAAACTCAGCAGCCCAAACGGCTAGAAACATTCACTCAGTTTATGGAGAGGAATGTGTGAATGAAAGAACTTGCAGAAGATGGTTTTCAAAATTCAGAGGTGGAGATTTCACCCTTGAAGATGAAGATCGAACCGGATGTCCAGTTGAGTTTGATGAAAAGCTTCTTGAAGCAGCCCTTGAAGAAAATCCTGCTTTATCAGTTGAGGAATTAGCAGTGCTTCTCAGTTCAAACCATACAACTGTTCATCGTCATCTTCAACAACTTGGAAAAGTTCCTAAACTTGGAAAATGGGTGCCTCATGAATTGTCTGAAAACAACCTCAAATCCCGAGTGGACATCTGCTCTTCTCTCCACTCTCGCCAACTTGTTTCACCTTTTTTGATAGACTTGTGACTGGCGACGAAAAATGGATCTTTTATCGAAATGTTAAGCGTCGTAGACAGTGGCTTGGTAAAGGGGAAGAACCCCAGCCACAGCCGAGAAGGGAACTTCATGGGCAAAAGTTTATTCTTTCAATCTGGTGGGATTGCCAAGGAATAATACACTTTGAATTCTTACCACCTAATGCAACAATTAATGCTCAAATATACAGTCAGCAATTAGAGCGTTTGAACCAAGCTTTGAGGAAAAAAGACCTGCTCTAGTGAATCGAAAACGGGTGATGTTTCATCAGGACAATGCGCGACCACACACAGCAAGAATCACGTCACAAAAGATCGAAGAACTTGGTTGGGAGAAAATTCCTCATCCACCTTATTCTCCCGACCTTGCTCCTTCAGACTACCATTTGTTTCGTAGCTTACAGTATCATTTGGAAGAAACAGCTTTTGTAACACAGGAAGAGGTTAAAACTGACATTTGTGAGTTCTTCGAAACAAAACCAAAAGAATTTTACAGTATTGGAATTAGTAAACTTGTTAATAGATGGAAGGAAGTCATAGATAATCAGGGAAAATACATTGTTGATTGAATCTGTAATTAAATGTAACATTTGGTCACTTGTTTTCTTTATTCAAAATTCGGACAGAACTCATGGGATGACCTGATAATCGTAACTCCTACGCTAACAGTTTCTTTTCTCGCACTTCTCAGCTGTGGAACTCCCTTCCAGCTCCATACTTTCCAACCAACTTTAAACGGCAAGAATTTAAAGGCAATGCAAAACGCTATCTACTGTCGTTCTGAATGCTCTTTTTAACTGATTTCTGCTCATTGCTAATGTTTCTGTTCCTAATTCCTCCCCAATTTTTAACTTATTGCGTGTTAGTGGATGTACTGCCTTACTTGGGGTGACTCTGATTTAAATAAATAAATAAAATATGCAGACGACATAGTGTCGACAGAAGACATAGAAAGGAAATTAGAATAATTTTTAGAGAAATTCCTTTACAGAGTTATTTAGAAAGCTATTTGACTAACAATGAAAATTGTATTTGCCACTTGTTAAATATTAAGGAAGAAGGTTTTGCGTTGCGTTAAGAAGCCGGAAACTAAGGGAGAGTTGATATTACTTAATTTGAAAATATAACAGAAACTTATCGGTTCTGTTTACTTTCTAGCTATTGACAAGAATGACCAAACAACACAAGGGCATCTTGGTCAGGCATAGAACCTTTCAACGCCTCCTTTTACAAATTAAGAACGGTTAGTAAATCATTGTCCATCACAAAGATTAATCGGACAGACAGCATCCTACCACAGTTGATATTAACCCAGTTAATATCAGGAACGCCTGTCGAGGGTTGATAACCGTCCTCTCGTCTCTCAACAAACAAATTGCCAGTGAATTTATTGGTCGAACGCGGCTTTTCGCCAAAATTGACTTCGTCTAACAAGTATCTCTTGCACCTGTCCTAGAATGTATATTTCTAGCAAGATTTGAATGAACTTATTAATGATTGTGTCTCTCGTTACACTTCTGGCAATATAAGCCCAGTAAAATATCTATTTGCATACTTGAACATCTTGCAGTCATGGATCACCACAACTTCGTATTTTTTTGTAACGCTTATCTTTTTAAGATTCTTCACACTCCGCGGTCAGCCACCCACTAACGCTGCATGGTCATGGTCCACTACCCCGCCCCTGCCTTCGATAGGGCATGTGATTGTAAATTTTTTGTATGCCTTCCTTCCGTACTCATTATGAGTCCAAGAAAGTTCAGGCCTCGTTCTGATTCTGAGTATAAGTGTCCGATCTGTTTCCATTTTCCATAAGACCTCTTCGTTACTCGACCCGTTTCTGGTATTCTCAGTATCCGCCTGTAGAGCCACATTTCCGTTGCTTCCTGTCTTGTCTGCATCTGTGAAGCGATTGTTCAGTATTCAATGCTGTATAGGAGTCTTCATTCACAGAAAGATACCCCATGACTGTGGTATTTTGTCAGAGTTGATATTGTCCATAATTCATCTACTCGGAGAGCGCGGGTTACTTACTAACTTTCAAAATATTTTTTGAGTTCGGTCCTCACAGAAGTCTCTAGGAAGTGTGTCAAAGTTTTATTAAATATACAAATATCCTTTAAAATAAAGCAATATATATATATATATATATATATATATATATATATACAAAGAAATAATCACGCATAGAATCAATCAGCAATATTAATGCGATTATTGGCGATATCGCATCGCTAGTAGAATATAATGTATACGTTAAAATACTATTATTCCATAGAATGATGTGATCCTCATTCATAAAACTGATTTTGTTGGGAAAATATGCCTGAGGATGAATAAAGGATTATTCGAAAGTACTAGCATTTAAAAAATATAAACTGGAAACAACTGACAACAGTTTTATGAATGAGGATCACATCATTCTATGCATTAACAGTATTTTAATGCATCCATTATATTCTACTAGCGATGTGATATCGCCAATAATCGCATTAATATTGCTGATTGATTCTATGCGTGATTATTTCTTTGTATATAAAATAGATGCTGCCTAATGTTTTATGTTTAAAAAAAATATATATATATATATATACGTATATATATATATACATATATATATAAATATAAAAGTGGACATGGAAGTCAGCACTTAGAGGTGACAGTCTGTTTCATGCTAGAGCAATCGTCAGGCAACTCTAGCAATCGTCAGGCGTGCTCTAGCATGAAACAGACTGTCGCCTCTAAGTGCTGACTTCCATGTCCACTTTTATATTTACACACGCTCTATCTCTGATATTGAGCACTTTATCCCATAAATATAGCACACTTTAAGACTATATTTCTACATATATATATATATATATATATATACACACACACACACACACACACACACACACAAACATATATATATATATAGTTTTAATTTTATTGCCGAATGTTATTATCAGTCATGCGTGATACAAGGTAGTTATTATCATGCCATGCGTGATACACACTTGGCCAATCGTGTATCTTTCGATACATGACTCACGAAGCAGATTTTTTTTCCTGCAGTAGGTTGCCATTTCTTTCTGCTCTAGACCCGGTCTGTCCTGCTATTTACCCGGCGAAGAAGAGGATTCATACCTTTACCAACGGTATTAGAACGTAACTAATGGATTAGACTGGAATTAGAACACGTCTCTCCTCAACCCGAGCCGCTATCCATTATTCCACCCTGCCTCCTGAACAATAAATTAGATTAAATGTTATTACAGTGAATGATAAATTCGTTTAAATATTATTAAAGTTAATGATAAATTTGATTAAAAATATTATTATAGCAAATGATGAATTGGATTAAATAATTTATTTGATCGAATGATAAATTTGATTTTAATGTTATAATTACAGTGAATGATAAATTTAATTAAATGTAATTATTAAAGTGAACGACAAATTTGATAAAATGTTTTTATTATAGTGAATGAAAATATGATTGTATTTTGCTCTTATAATGAATGATATAATTTGATTAAATGTTATTATTACAATGATTGATAAATATGATTAAACGTTTTATTGGTGTGAATGCTAAATATTATAAATTGTTATTATAGCAGCGAACGATAAATTTGATTAAATGTTATTACAATGATTGATAAATATGATTAAACGTTTTATTAGTATGAATACTAAATATTATAAATTGTTATTATAGCAGCGAATGATAAATTTGATTAAATGTTATTACAATGATTGATAAATATGATTAAACGTTTTATTAGTATGAATACTAAATATTATAAATTGTTATTATAGCAGCGAATGATAAATTTGATTAAATGTTATTACAATGATTGATAAATATGATTAAACGGTTTATTAGTGTGAATGCTAAATATTATAAATTGTTATTATAGCAGCGAATGATAAATTTGATTAAATGTTATTACAATGATTGATAAATATGATTAAACGTTTTATTAGTATGAATACTAAATATTATAAATTGTTATGATAGCAGCGAATGATAAATTTAATTAAATGTTATTACGATAGTGAATGATAGCTTTGATTACATGTCATTATTACAGCGAATGATAAATCTGCAGTGTATATTTTTAAAAGGTTATGCCTCTGCTATCACGGGAGTCACATAAACAGCTAAGTTCATATAAGAATAATACAAGGAGTCTTGGATGCCTGGAATTTTAAATATATCCGATGGATTAAGTTGACATGGCATATATATATATATATATATATATATATATATATATATATATATATATATCAGTGTGTGTGTGTATTGGAGAGGAACACTTGATGGGCAGAATTTGACACCTTTAGAAAAAGTCCCGTATTATTATTTGATTTTCTCTTTTAGTTCAATGAACTTTGTCAAAAGTCGTTACACCTGCGAAACAAACATGGCGCCCTCTTCTTATTTAGCTACAGCGCTATTCTTTTCCGCTTTCGTTTCGAATCTCGATCTTCCTGTTTTTCATTTTATTTTATTTTAAATCCCCAGTAAGATTTTCGAAGTCAACATAGAGATTAGGATAAACTATCATTGCGTTTGTATCAATGTACGTCTGCGCGTGTATGTGTGCGTGTGTGCCGGGAAATCAGGTCGTAGGGCAATAATCAGGGGAGCGCGCAGCCGCTTTCTGACAAGTGACTTAAACGTCTTAACATTTTGACGGTAGTCTCACTGCCTGATACACGCATGCGCACATGCTGTCAGGAAAAATGGGATTAAAACCCGCTTTTGCTCTCATCTCCGTTTCAATTTTCTACTTTAGATCGTAATCATCCTAAACCCTTGGAATTCTCTTCCCGTCTCTCGTATTTCATTGTGTGGCTCTCTTTCGCTCTTAATCCAAATTCCATTTTCTGCATGGTTCTTAGGAAAATCATTTCAATTCTTCCTCCTCCAACACTGACTTTTGTGAGAAACAGTCTTTCTTTCTTTTTTTCTTTCGTTCTTTCTTTCTATCCCATTTCTTTCTCTCTTTCTTTTTTCTGATTTCTTTTCATTTCCGTTATCAAATTTCTGCAATTTTTACTTCTTTATTTCTTTCTTTCTTTCTTTCTTTCTTTCTTTCTTTCCCATTTCTTTAACTCTTTCTTTTTTCTTATTTCTTTTCATTTCCTTTATCAAATTTCTGCTATTTTTCCTTCTTTTTCTCTTTCTTTCTTTCTTTCTTTCTTTCTTTCTATCCCATTTCTTTGTCTCTTTCTTTTTTCTTATTTCTTTTCATTTCCTTTATCAAACTTCTGCTATTTTTCCTTCTTTTTCTCTTCCTTTCCTTCTTTCTTCCTTTTCATTTCTTTAATAATTTTATATTATTCTTTCTTCCGTTCTTTTTTCTCTCCTTTCTTATTTTTTTATATTTTTTAATGAACTTTCTTTGTTTCTATCTTTCTTCCCCCTTTCATTCATTTTTTCTTATTTCTTTCCATTTCCTTTATCAAATTTCTGTTCTTTCTTTCTTTTCTCTTCTTGCAAGTTTTCTTTCTTTTTTCCCTTTTCTTTGATTTTTCTTTACTTTCTCTAAGTGCTATTTTTCTTTCTTTCTTTGTTCTTTCTTTCTTTCTTTCTCTTTTCTTTCTTCTTTCTTACCATTTCTCATTTCTTTTTTTCCTTTCCAGCTTTTTTCCACGTCTTACATTCTTTCCTTCTTTCTATCCTTTTTCTACTTTCTTTTTTATATTTAAAAGTATTTCTTTTTCCTTTTTCTTTTCTTTCTTTTTTCCTTTCTTTCTTTAATTCTTTCTTTCTTTCTTTCTTTCTCTTATATTGTTATGTTTTCTTTCTTTACTTTTCAATTTTTCTTCCTTTTTTCATATTTGTTGTTGACGTATTTCCTCAATTCTTTCTTCCTTTCTTTCTTTCTTTCTTTCTTTCTTTCTTTCTTTCTTTCGACACTGCCCTTCTCTTTTTTCTTTCCTAACCTTTTACATTCTTTTCTTTTCTTCTGTAATTCGCCCTATTTCTTTGCATTAATTTATTTCTTTTCACAGAAAAATTGTTTTACCTAATTTTTTTACATAAATGTTTGGTTCTTAAATACGTTTAAACTTTTTCATAATTTTTTTTTGTTTCTTTAATTGAACCTATGTCATTTCCATCTTTTTTCTTTCTTTCCTATTTTTCATTCTATTTCTTTTTCTTTTTTCTTTTCTTCCTTCCTTATTTCTATTTATTTTATCTCATTTTTTCTTTTTCTTTCCAATTTTTTCTGCTTCCTTTTTCTTCCATTTTTTTCTGATTCATTTAATTTTTCGTTTGTTCGTTTCTTTCTTTCTCTTGATTTTTTCTCGTTTTTCATCATTTCTGCTTTTCCTTTTCCTTTCTCTTTATAAAATTCTCTACTTTCTTTCTTTGTTTATTTTTCCTTTCGTGTTATTTCATTCTTTCCGGTTTTTTTTATTTTTATTTCTCGTTCATAATTTTATTACGTATACCGTTTTCATTCCTTATTTTTATTTTCCTTCTTTTGTTTTACATATTTACGCTCTGATTTGGTTTGGTTTGTTTGACGGCATATCAACCTCAATGGGTTATTTCATGCCGACAAGATTTTTATTGCAGGTAATTCCTTTAAAAAAAAAACAACATATTGCTGGCAATATTTCATTTTTCAAATATTTATTGCTGGTATTATTTTTTTCCAAAAAATAATAATGTATTGCTAGTAATAATTTAGAAAAAAGTATTGCTGGTATTAAAACCTATTTTTACACGTTTTGACCCCAGTTTGGGGTTTGCCCATAGCTGTGACCCTAACAGGTTCTACCATCCCGAGTTGGGTGAATCTGGGACCATCAGAAACTAATAGCTGCTTTCACGCTCCTCCAAACCTCCTGATCAGAGGCCTTGCTGTTTATCGCCTTACCCAGAAGCGGATGCAGCTTATCTTCATACTCATGACAGATAATTACTCTCTCTGTCTCAACTTGCAACCCACTTTCGATTTATTCTTAGAGTATTTCCATAAAGTTTTTTTTTAATCAAGTTCACCTCATGCAAGGCAATAAAGCCACAGAGACGCAAGTGTGTGTGTAAGTTGGAAACCGGAACATTGCTAAGGAGCGATGACAGAGGAAGAGTAATCTCGTGGACAGCAGATAGCGATTGATATTGCATTTAGATCTTTGCAGATTAAATTTGGCTGGAAAGCATGGAACCGGAAGGGATTTCCCCAAGAATGAAGTGCAAGAAAATAAATCATTAACATAGAACTTTCGGTTACATCTAGCCAGTTCAACTGCAAAATGGTGAGACCTCGTCGTCAGTCTAGTACTGCATTTGTAGGCACCATAGCACAGAACTCATTCAAACAATTACCATGAAAGTATTTATAGAAAAGGCAAAAGGAGGCAACCTTACGGCGATAGAAAAGTGACTTTAGCCGAGACGCGAGACCAGGATCAATAATATTGCTGATTCTTCTTTGGATTTTAGAAGGAGATATATATAAATGGCACGAACACCGGACCATATGTGGCAGCAATAATCTAACCTGGGACGAATTGTAGAATTATAAATATGCAAGATAGACACTGGAGTGAAAAAACTTCAAAGTGAACCAACCTTCTTGGCAGCTGATCTTAGAAATAGATTCAAATAGATTCAATTTCGTCTTTCCACTTTATGTTAGCCGAGGACATTAGACAATGTTTTACTTAAAGTAATTAAAATACAACTGGATGGATCTGCCCTTTAGATAGGTCTATTCCAAGCATTTATTTTTGCACAACATCAGTACCTGAAATAAGCGATGACAGGCCGGGGAATTTGAATTGTATTATAGCAGCAGGAGTAGAGTATATTATATTTTTCTTCTGCATCGCAGTGAAATCGACCTCCATTAGCAGGTAAAGATTTTTGTATACGTTCATTGGATCTGATACGCTTATATTCTATAAGGACTTCGTTTTTTTTTTTAAAAACTTGTGTAGAAATATCCGGTTTTATGTCTTTCTTTTACAACAGACGAAAGGTTATTAGTCTGTCGCTATTCTATCGCTATTTTCATAGCAGACGACCGGGCGAACTGCATTCCTCGGTTACGCCAGTCCAGGCATTACTAGCGGACTCGCTATGACACAGACAAGGGAGACAATTCATCTTTATCCGCTGCATATTCCATTGGTAAAGAGAAAGTTCAATTCAGACAACTTTTTTCTGAGAACTCCAAGAGGAGGCTTCGTAGATAAGAAGGATCGTAAAGTCTAGTTATTCTACATCTACCCATAAAATGCACTTCTTGCTCTCCCTCTGTACGCCTGTAACACAACCTCATTTACTACAGCTCTAAATTGACTGTGTTTTGGGCCTTGTAATGCGTTAATGGATGTTCATTGTGAAATAGTGTATATCGCCACGGAGTGTGAAATCGGAGAGCCGTGTTCGAATTACAGTCAAGTTACATTTACTTATGCATAAATATCCTTGTGAAAGGTATAAATCCATCTTTTATCCACTAGCTATGAGTTGAATAGCAGGACAGACTGAGCCATATAGACTTGGTTGACAACAAGTCTGTTGTAGCATACCTACGGACGATAATGAGTATGTCCCCATTCGCATAAATACAGTAGTAAATACTGTATGGTGGTCTGAAGCTGGAGATTCTTCTCCAGCTTTGCTTGTCAAACACTCTGCCTCCGAGCAGAGAGCATTCCCCGACGAGGCTATGTCGAAGGGCAGTGTTACATCTCTGGAAATAGCTAGCCAACCCCGTTTTATACGGTGAATTTTCGGCCGAGCCTACGGGCTCGGGTACCCCACATTAAATTCAGCCTTGTACCACATCTGACCGCGTGGGGCGTTTGATAGATATCCTGCAATTGAAGATTAATTGCGGAATTCACTTGAATCACTTCTAGCAGTTGAGTACTTCATCTACGCGCCGCTGTTGAATCTTATTCTTGTCCTAAGTATTATCGTTCATTACCACCCTTTTTCATTATTCTATTCAGTAACCTTCCCTAGATTGCAACACAGTCTATCACAGATAGAAATGGCAACCTACTGCGGGAAAACCTTCTGTCTAGTCAGTTAAGAATCGAAACAGACATGATCGCCCAATGTTCTTTTTTATGCGAAATAAATATTTAATTCATAATGTAAATGTACCACACCACCTTCGCTCAAGTTGCCCACCCGCGTCAGCTTTTTCTGGGCGCGTCTTTCAAGAGCTCTTATTGTCATCTACCTGAGATTCATTATCTCTTCTTTACAGATAAATAATGTCAGGCAAGAAGTTGGCTCAGCAAATAAATATGTACGTTGTAATTGTTGTCTTAAAAGTGCAACATTGATCCAGAAATAACTCGATTCCTGAAAGTCCTCCTATCTTTCGTTATCAAACTTCGAAAGGAGCTACAAATTACTGACAGAGATTCAATAACAGCACCTAAATGCAAAAAAGCAAGCTAAGGGTCTTAATTTTATAAGAACATCTAACTTTGTAGGAAAGGTTCGGAAAATAATCGATAAGTGTCTCGGATATTCAATAACAGCCATACAAATTACCTCAAGGTGTCAATGTGCAGAATATAAAGTTGGTACCTGTTATATACTGTACCCATGAATACTAATGGGTATATCCCAATCCCCATAAATGCGTTAGACACTATTGTAAGTGGGGGTAATAGGCTGTCTAAGTAGTCCATCACTAGCAGTAGTTTATCGCTTGCGAATATTGTATTTTGTTGAAGTTATAAAGATTACCATTTCATTAACAACCCCCATTTTGATTATTCCTCAATTAGTAACACTTCCTAGGTTACAACATATATATATATATATATATATATATATATATATATATATATATATATATATATACACAGTGCTTTTCGATAAAAGTGACACACCTGATTTTTTTTACTTAAAATTTTTTCGACTATTGTTTTTGGGGGTCAAACTAATTTTTAATCTTACTAATCTAAAGACCCCTTCCAGACCACCTAGTAAAAAGTTTACTCACCCTAAGGTATTCTATTGATAATTATAATTTTGGATATAAATGTGTTTTAGGGAAAATACTTATTTCCTGCAACTAGTAATCAATAGAAAAATAGCAGAACAGCTCTAAATAAAGAATAAAAGAGATATAATTTAATTATAATAGGTAATATAGTTCGAAATATTTAATAATGTATAGGTCCTCCTTTATTTGGAATAAGCTTTTCAACCTTTTTTGGCATTGACTTGATTAGGTTCTGGAAAATCTCATCTCCAAGCATTGAATTCCATTCGGATATGAAATTCACAATCAAATCCTCTTTGTTGCTCAACTGCTTTCTCGAGAGCCTGTACTTTATAATGCTACATAAGTTTTCTATGGAGTTGAGGTCAGGAGATTGGGGCGGCCATATCAAAACATTCACCTGATTCTCATCAAAGTATTCCTTCATCAATTTTGATTTGGGACAGGGTGCATTATCCTGCATAAAAATGATCTTGATGGGGTCGATATGCACCCTTTCAGCAGATGAAAATTCAATTTCTCGAAATTTCAGGAAATTATGTAAGGGTTGTGGGATAACATATCTAAAAAATATTTTTACAAAGGTTTTTTAAAGATAATTTTTAAAAAAATAATTGCATTCATTTGTGAATAAGTTCTGATATTTTCATTAAAATCCGACAATTATTTAATTTTTGCAAGAATGTCAATGTATTTTTTACATGAAACATTGATCGTAAATACAAGATATTTAACCAAAATTTTGAACGTGCTAGAAAGGATTAAAAAATCTAATAAAACAATAAAAATGTATTTTGGTCTTTCGTCTTAATAATAACATAAACATTTTGATGATAAAACCTTCTTTTTTATTAAGTTTGGACCCGTTTTTTATCATGCTATGCTGTTTTTTTTTCAGCGACAAAGGAGAGGTACCTAATCTAAAGTGTTGTGAATGGGGAGATCCGGTAAAACTCGCATGTGATGATGATGATAGGCCAGTGAATGTCAGAAGAAACGAGAGACAATCGTTTGGCCCGTTCGAAGCGCTTACCAAGAGGCTGACCTGCTTTGGTCATTATCTGATTATAAAAACTTTGATCAGGATTAAAAAGTAACAAATGACAGATATTTATGCAGAACCCGAGTGACGTTCCAAGGGTCAAACATGTCAAGTTCGCGACAACTGTGATGGTTTTGGGAGTTGTCAGCAACGGTGGAGATGCCATGCATCCTCCCTTTTTTTTTACGGTGAGTAAGAGTCTATGCGGCAATCTATTATGAGGTGTTGCAGAGGATATGTGAATCCCCGGATATACAGCGCTAGCAACGGATGTGCGTGCGACGTTTAACAAAACGCACCTCAAGCAAAGATATACGTGACAATCTCCATGATCATGTTCTCGTTAACACATTGCCTCCTAGCTAACCAGGGCTGAATCCATTGGACGACTACGTATGCTACGGAGTCGAAAGGGAAATCAATCAACGCCCCCGAGACACCATAAAATCTCTCAAATCCTCCATAACCAGGACGATGTCGAAAGTTGATAGAGATTAACTGATTCATATCTACGCTTCTGACCCCGTATCGAAGCAGCCACCAAAGTTAATGGTGGATCACATGGCGTAATAAAAATATTCTCAAGATTATCTGAGCCAGTTTGTTTTCAAACAAACCTTTTCATTCATGAGCTACTCTCCTTTTTCCAGAATTCGTGCAAATGTTCTCAAATAACTGACACACATTCTCTCTATATATATTTTATTATTAAAAAGGGTATATGCAAGGGGTACGCGTTTTTGAGGAGCGGGTACCAGTATTCTTTATGAACAGTTAAATTAATATTGAAGTGTATATTTTTTTAAATAACTTCATTCGCTTGGAAAGACGTAAGGCATTATTTTCACTGTCACCCCCTAAAAAACCTTATTAAATCAAGATGTGTTTATAGGGATATTAATAATGTCGGTTTAAAAAAATAAGTTAGTTCTGGGTATAACGATAAACTACATCCGGCAGCAACTCCTCTGATCAAGAGATTGGAGCATTTGAGGAGCGTGGAACCACCTCTTAATTGCTGTTGTTCACAGGTCCATCCGCAGCAAGGCCTCTGGTCGGGAGATTGGAGCTTTTGAGGAACTTGGAACCACCTCGTAATTGCTGTTGTTCACAGGTCCACCCTTCCCGCAGCAAGGCTTCCGATCGGGAGATTGGAGCTTTTGAGGAACTGGGAACCACCTCGTAATTGCTGTTGTTCACAGGTCCACCCTTCCCGCAGCAAGGCTTCCGATCGGGAGATGGGAGCTTTTGAGGAACTGGGAACCACCTCGTAATTGCTGTTGTTCACAGGTCCACCCTACCCGCAGCAAGGCTTCCGATCGGGAGATTGGAGCTTTTGAGGAACTGGGAACCACCTCGTAATTGCTGTTGTTCACAGGTCCCTCCTGACCCGATGTGGTAGACCTGATTAGGATCCCAGTGAACTTCCATAACAAAAGTAAAACATTATGAAAGTATAAAAATACATTTTCTAGGAATACGTTTTCTTAATAAAATAATTACCAACTTTTATATTTATAGTAAAATGATCAAGATTTTATATGTACGTTCGAAATATTTAGATTCTGGTATTAAATAACCCATAGAGATGTTGATATCCCGATTAACAAAATTAACTAACCAACAAACCAACTAAATATATCAAGTCTTTAAAAATCATTCTGTGTTTGTATATATATATATATATATATATATATATATATATATATATATATATATATATATATATATATATATATATATATAACAATTTTTGTAATTCCCGTTTGTGGGAAAGACTTTGTAAATCACATATACAATAATAGTAACGCCTTCGAACAATACTCATATATATATATCTTCTCCTTTACACGTCACGTGATTTAATTATTTCAAGATGAGGTCGACTGTGCTTGCTCTCTGGCGATCAGTGTTCAAACCCAAGTGTCGACAACGACCATTTTTTCCTACATGATGCCATTTTTAATCATTTTTACTACAAGTAAGGCAATAAAGACTAAGAGGTAAAGTGTGAATAAATATGAGAAAATTTTTTTAAAAAGCCTTAAGTAGAGAGAGAAAGATAAAAGAAGAGAATTTAACAAGAGAAATTATTACGATCGACATTGTATTTACATTTTTGAAAATCACAGTTGACTGGAAAGGAAGAAACCAGAAGAGAGTTCCACAAGTGAGAAGTGCGAATGAAGAAACTGTTATGAAAATACCAAGTTTTGTCTACTTATTTTCAATAGGATCCTCTCATATTCAAGATAAACTTCTTAGTATCCTTATATTACAAATGCTCATTAAGGAATTGTATTCGTGATCAATCAAAATTCGTAAATAATTATATACGCCATACTACAACATGTTTGACACGAAGACTCACTCTACACCTTTCTGACCATAGTTCAATTAGATCTCATTTAAATATTCATGGAGACCTACCGGACAGAATTCGTAACATACCTTTTGATAACGCTGATATAATAGCATCACCTACATGCAAAAAAGTCTAAAAATAATGGAAGACATCTTAATAAAAACAAAAAAAAAATAATACTCAATAATATCAACTATTAACAGGGACATGATATCTTGACCGTGTTTTGAATAAAAAATGAAAACATTAAAATTATATAAATATATACATGCAACAAACTATTTCTTATTTAACAGTTATTTCATCCATGAAAATGGCTAAATGTATAGCCGAAAGCGCTCGGATAAAAAGAACATTCGGACAGTCTTTATATAATTTGTCATCTGAAAAGAAAAATATTAGAACACACTGTCGTATTCATTGAAATGTGCACGAAAGAAGGATTGCTGCCTACACATACACACACACACACACACACACACACACACACACACACACACACACACACACATACACATATATATATGAAGAAATATAGTCTTAAAATGGGCTATATTTATGGGATAAATGCTCAATATCAGAGATAGAGCGTGTGTAAATATAAAAGTGAACATAAAAATCAACACTTAGAGGCGACAGTCTCTTTCATGCTAGACGCAATCGTCAGCCGCCTGATGATTGCGTCTAGCATGAAACAGACTGTCGCCTCTAAGTGTTGACTTCTATGTTCACTTATATATATATATATATATATATATATATATATATATATATATATATATATATATATATATATATATATAAGCATCGCAGAGTTATACAGCACTGGTAGTTCATCGTAATATATCTGATCACATTTTTGACTTCACGAGAAACCTAAGACCAGGCTCATACATAACATCACCGATCATAAACATAATAACAGCACAATGCGGTAGACGAGATAACAGCGAAAATAACAAAGATCTACACAGAATGGGATGATGTCAAATCCAACAAACATTAACGGCTTTACTAATGCTACTACTAGTTCTACTACTACTACTAGTAATAATAATAATAAACAAAAAAATTCAGTTTTGTTCTATCATTTAGATCGGAAATCACCAACGTAGAAAACTGGCATAACACCTTTTTTAATATAAAAACACAAAGTTCTGAGTTTCACTCTCGATTGAAAACGACTAACACATGAAGACGAAACGCCTTGTCATTAAAAATCTTTTAACTTTGTCTCATTTCTCCACATTATATATATATATATATATATATATATATATATGTATATATTATGTATGCATAGATACACACACACACACACACACATATATATATACATATATAGATATATTATGTATGCATATATACATATATATTATGTATGCATAGATACATATATATATATATTATGTATGCATGGAGACATACATATATATATATATATATATATATATATATATATATATATATATATATATATATATATATATATATATATATATGTATATATAGGAGGCACGGTGGAGTAGTGGATAGCAGGACAGACTAGTGTAGGAGAAAGACAACTCTGAATTCAAAACCTGCAAAGGGTCTTTTGTGGACCTTGTGGCACGTAGTTCTCCAGATCTCTGTATTCGGCGTGTGGTTGGTTCTGCACAATGCCTTCACCACTATACTCAAATAATATGTGCTGGTGTCTGGGATATATATATATATATATATATATATATATATATATATGTTATTTATGCATAAATATATATATATATATATGTCTATGCATACATATTAGTAAATATAATAAATATAGCATTTTATATTTTTATAAATTAAATTATAAATATATATAATATGACTAAATCATACTTGAAAACACCTTTAAGAAAATCTCGATGACGTTTAAAAAAGTAAGAAAATAAAATTAATGAAATAAACAAAATTACCAATTGTATTGTAGTGTAACCCAAAATAAAAAATACAGACTGTGATGACACGTTCACATTAAAAGAAGTCAGTATCAAGACAGTGATTTCAAAATCCAACCTTATCTGAAGTGATTTTCACTTTGTCATATAAAAATATACTTTAATATACTTGAATATAAAATATTCGTCAAAAAAAGCCAGCACCTCCTTAATAAAAGTTTTTGAATTCTTATTCCCGCAACGACTTAACATATATCATACTATTTGGCTTATAAATAGAGTAAATCGATTTTTCGAAAGTTATCAGTATCGATTGAAAATGGAACTGAACTTCGAATTTTTAGTTTAATTTAATATTTATGTTTTGTTTTCGAAATGTGGTAATTTCTGTGTTGTGATGAATACATATTTTCAAAAATAATTTTAATATATATATATAGAGAGAGACAGACATGTATATATATATATATATATATATATATATATATATATATATATATATATATATATATATATTTCTTTATGTCTTTTCCTCCCTTCCATATTAATATATAACTTCCGTTAAGTTAACCGATTTAATGTATCAATGTCTGGATTCCCTCAAACAATTTAAATTTGAGAGAATAGAAATTTTACATCTAACTCAGTCAAGTCTCTCTCCCCCTCACTTCCTCACCTCGTTAAATTACATATGCTTAGTACTGCCCGTCACAAATGAGTAAATTTCTTTTCATTTTTCTTTTCAACCTTTGGAAGTAAAGTCTGATGATCCGCGGTCCTCTAAAAAGACTGTGGTGAAATTAATTACATGGAACATTAAAGTGGTCTGCATTTATTTTTAGTTAAATCATTAGCTCTGATTTACATTTAGCTCTCTGGATTTTATCCTCCTTGGGTCTACCCATACGGATTACCTAGTTTTTCGTAAACTATACACATATATATATATATATATATATACATATATATATATATATATATATATATATATATATATATATATACATACATATATATATACATATATATATATATATATATATATATATATATATATATATATATATATGTGTGTGTATTTATTTATATATATATATATATATACAGACATATATATATATATATATATATATATATATATATATATATATATATATATATATTATAATAATGATTTCTCCGAAAATTATTCAGCATCGCTTGAAAATGGAACTGAACTTCAAATTTTAAGTTTAATTAAAGATTTAGGTTTTGCTTTCGAAACGTGTCAATTTCTGTGTTGTGATGAATACGTAATTTTAAAAAGTAATTATAATATATATATATATATATATATATATATATATATATATATATATATATGTATGTATACGTGTGTGCGTGTGTATAGGTAATTATGTTTATGTATTCGACTTTTAATGAGCAGATCTGTATATATTTGCCTTTCAACAGCTCTTTGCTTCCAATTGCTTTTTTATGCTCACATATGCTTTATGCCCTTTCGAATCTCTTCATTTTTATTGCCTGTTCTATTTTCTGTTTGGGGCTTCATTTCAGGCGTTTCCCTTTTCTCAGCTTTCTTATCAATCTGTTTTTTATATAAATAGGCGCTTGCTTTACTTATTTTTCATCGGCACAATCGTTTCTGAGAAGCAAACATTACATTTTTTTAAAAAATTATTGCCTCTTCTTTCCTCGTAAGGATGTGTTTTCCATTCGCTTCCGTGATCAAGACATGGAAGAACAAATACATAGGAGCAGCTTCTGTTATGGGAACTTACCCATAATAGATAATGGACTATACCGTACCTCATAAATACTGCTCCTCAAGAGGAAGCCGCAGTGCGAGTTCAGTCTTTTTTGGACGTCTCAGCTATTCGGTCGAATTCTCTGCCTTTGGGCAGAGAGGAACTCGGACGAGGCTCCGCCGAAGGGCAGAGCCTCGTTCGAGGTGGTTGACCACCCCGATCCCGTTTATACGGGTTCTACGGGCAATTTTTGCCCGATCCTACGGGCTCGGAAAGTCCATATTAAACCGGCCTTGTGCCACATTCGACACACGTGGGCGTGTTGTTAAACATAGTGCGAGTTCAGTCTTTTTTGGACGACTCAGCTAGCCGGTCAAACTCTCTGCCTCTAGGCGGAGGGGAACTCTCTGCCTCTGGGCGGGGAGGAACCCGGACGAGGCTCCGCCGAAGGGTAGAGCCTCGATCGGGCAGGTTGACCAACCCGATCCCGTTTATACAGCTTCTACGGGCAATTTTTGCCAGAGCCTACGGGCTCGGAAAGCCCACATTAAACCGGCCTTGTGCCACATTTGACACACGTGGGCGTGTTAATGAACATCGTGTGAGTTCAGTCCATTTTGGACGACTCAGCTAGCCGGTCGAACTCTCTGTGAATTGGTTAAGAAACATAGAATGTTATGAGCGAAAGAGGGAAGGAAAAAAATTGAATGAAAGAAGGTGGGAAAAGAAATAAAGATGTAAAAATATAAGAAAAAGAAAAAGGAAAATAAAGAGGCAACGAAGAAAAGAAAACGTATGAAAAATTGATGAAAAGTGAAGATGATGAGACGAAGAAGATTTTTTTTATTATTTTAATCAAAGACGCGTTTCGCCACCTGAGAAAATGTGTGTTCTCTTTGGTTTCATCAGTTTGATAATGACAGAATACAAAAAAAACATTGTGAGGAAAAAAGGTCTTTTGATCTCTGAGGACGAGTGGGCATCGTAGATCAAATTTATTTGCCCCAGCTTATCACCACATGATTTAGGCGAGAAGTGAGTTTGTCTGTTGGGCTTGTCTGTTTTATCAGTATCTGAATTAGAGCTGCTTGGTATTGTTGGATTTTAGATTAGGGACTTTATTATTATTATTTTTATGCACAAACACACACACACACACACATATATATATATATATATATTGACTCCTGTAATTCATATATATATATATATATATATATATATATATATATATATATATATATATATATATATATATATATATATATATATAGACTCCTGTAGTTTATTGCTACTAACAAGCAGGGATTTTTTCCTCCTGATGATGGACATGCTGGCGGAAACTCGTCGAGAAACCTAAATGATAAAATAAAACCCAAAATATTAATATACAACCCAGTCTGAAAATTGGAATTTTTTTATATTATTTATTGTTCAATATATATATATATATGTATATATATATATATGTATATATATATATATATAATGTATATGTATAGACATATATATACACACACAACACACACACATACACACTCACCGGTGTATCCACATATATATCCACAGAGTCGTATATATGTATTAAAGCAATTTTTGTTATACATGTACATGCCTATACACATATACATTACCATCGATATATCGCCGGGCATACATAGATACACACATGTACAAGCGCCTATGCATACTGTAGAGGCGTTTTTATTGTATATGCATATGTGCGCCCGCTATACACACGCGCACATATTCATGAAACCATACAGCATATCTATGCGAGTCATTTTCTTATATACACATACAAGTGCATCCACATGCACGCAAGCATACATCTATATTAGAGCCATTAAGGCCTGTAGATTTATTATATCAGCCGACTCCAATTAGGTCCCTGTTCCGCTCAACGCCAACTTGTATACTGCATTGTGATATTATTGTCGCTGCGATGATCGGTGAAATAACTTATAGTCCCGCTCTTAGATTCCGTATTGATTAACACACTTTCCCTGTGAGATTAGCGTACTTTATTCTCCGGGAATTTTGTTCAGACTGTTTTCTTTTTTAAATCAAAACTGTGGTCTAATGTAATACCGTTTAAGTAAATTAAAAAGAAGCAAAAACATGAAACAATGATAAATAAACTATTAGGTTCTCACACATGAAAACGCTTCTGAAATATTAAATAAGTAATTTATTTAGTTGAAATACACACCATGTTGATGAACGACTGTTCCACAACGTGCCTTGAAATTCTTGATCACATCTTTAAAAGATTCTCATCCTTTGATGTAATAAATTGTTCAAATGTTTTGATTACTTCTTCCTTATTAGAGACTGTTTTAATGCGGATGAAAATTCAAAATGCTTAAATAAGTGATAACGAAGATGAGAAGCATCAGGTAAATATGAATGTTGAGGAACATTTTAATAATTCAAGCTATGCAGCTTTTGGGCAGTTGATTAAGAAACCTGTACCCGCTTGTTGTCGTGCTGCAAAATTGAGCCATCCTATTCACAAGTCTAGGATTTTTCTTTTTTTAATTTTTCGTGCATACACTCCATTTCTCTACAATACGAGGTCGCAGTCATATTTTTCCCCCTTGTGCAAGAATGAATAATGAATAAACCGCTTTGAAAGACCACCATAGAGTAACTATTAACTTTTAAGGATGCAGTAGAGGTTTTGTGTATTATTTTGGTGATTCACTTGCATCTAACCACTGGCCTATTCTCTTACTGTTGTTAAAGAGTATCTATTTCTCATCGCATGTAATGAATCAATGCAAAAATGGTTCCTTTTCCCAGTTTGTACTTATGCAGTAAGGTTACTCGACATTGTTTCATTGTAATCATTTTCATTGGGCTTATGAGTAACAATATGTTAAAAGAAAAATTATCTGGAAAGAAAAAGTCAGGAATAAGTCAACACTTTTTTTAATATATATACTGAAGAGGTTACTTCGTTAGACGCCAACCAATCAAAAAATGCGTCATTTCATGTGCGACAACCTAATAACAGAATGATGAAAGCGAATAAATTGATCTGACATGGTGAATATTAGAAGGAAAAGAAAAAAATAAAGGAAAAGAAAGAATGAGAGAGTAAAACAAAAGCTATAGAGGAAGAAGTAGTGAAGAACGATACCTCGAGAAAGAAAAAGTGACAGTTTCATATATATATATATATATATATATATATATATATATATATATATATATAAATAGTCTTAGATAGATACATACATATGATTAGACTGGCAAAGATAGATAGATAGATAGATAGATAGATAGATATATAAATAGGCTAGGATATGTAGATAGATACATACATACATATGATTAAACTGGCAAAGGTAGATAGATAGATAGATAGATAGATAGATAGATAGATAGATAGATAGATAGATAGATCGAAATAGGCTTATATAGATACATACATACATACACACATATGATTAGACTGGCAAAATAGATAGATAGATAGATAGATAGAAATAGGCTTATATAGATACATACATACATACACACATATGATTAGACTGGATAGATAGATAGATAGATAGAAATAGTCTTAGATAGATACATACATACATATGATTAGACTGGCAAAGATAGATAGATAGATAGATAGACAGATAGCTAGATAGATAGATAGATAGATAGATAGATAGATAGATAGATAGATAGATAGATAGATAGATATAAATAGGCTAGGATATGATTAAACTGGCAAAGGTAGATAGATAGATAGATATAGATAAGCTAGGATAGGTAGATAGATACATACATACATACATATGATTTGACTGGCAAAGATAGATAGATAGATAGATAGATAGATCGAAATAGGCTTATATAGATACATACATACATACATATGACTAGACAGGCATAGATAGATAGATAGATAGATAGATAGATTGAAAAAGAAATAAATATAAAATTAAAAAAGAAATGAATTAAAATAGGAAGAAAAGTGAACGCAAGAACAAACACGAAATATGTAAATACATATCAGAAATGTTCCCAGAGGAAAAAGAAATGGAAAATGAAATCGGAACAGAAAGAAGCATAGAAGAAATTTCAAGACAGCCGTGGGAAAGAGAAGGAAAATGAAAGAGAAACAATTTTAAACAAAATAAGATTCTAAGAAGAAAACAAAACGAAGAGAGCCAGAGAAGAATACGAGAAATAGAAAGCAACAAGAAAGTGAAAAAGACCGAAAGAAATTAAGAAAAATTATCCAAAAAAAATAAATAAATAAAAAAAATAACAGAGAAGAAAGAAAGGAAACACACAATTGGAAAGAAAGAAAAAAAGAGAAAAAAAAAAGAAAACAAAGGAACCGAGAAGAAGGAAACGCTGAACCTGATTCAGCATTACGTTTTTTTTTTTTTTTTTCAAACATCATCTCCATTTAAGACGTGCATAATTATGACTCTCTACAACGTCCTGATCAGGTTAATATATAGAATTTTATATATTTTGGAAGTGTTTTAAGAGAGGAAGTAAAATACCAGATCGAAATCTAAAATCGAATTGTAATTGCAGAAAGATGGATTCATAAAGTTAAGCAAAGTATTAAGAAAAAGGAAAATTTCAGTTAGAAAGAAAGAAAAGAGTATTGAAATGTTACGTAATATCAGTGAATACCGGACAATCTGCGCACGAATGGAGATAAGACTTCAGTCAACAGAAATGTGTTTCTACAGAAGGATGCTGAGGACACCATGAACGGAACATGGGAGCAACGAAGATGTTTTAGAGAAAATGGGCACTTAAAATTAACATCAGGAAGAGAAAGTGAAATTTCTTGAGCACGTAATGAGGAAAGAGGGTGTGGAAAATTTGATACTGACAAGACAGATTGAACACAGCAGGGATAGAGGTAAAAAAACGCATGACATACCGAGTGAGCTTGAGTAAATTGATAGCGGAACAATGTTTAGTTGAGATGACAAAAAGATAACATTTATTAAAACACACACACACACACACACACACACACACACACACACACACACACACACACACACATATATATATATATATATATATATATATATATATATATATATATATATATATATATTTCTAAGAGGATAAAATCCAGGTAGAGCTCTATGTACAAGGCAGAGCAAGAATATCATATAAAAGGCTCAAATACAAATATTCCAAGGTTATAATTTATTACATTGGAATCGTAATCACAGTCCAATTCATCAGACTTCCAAATTAATATCTATATATATATATATATATATATATATATATATATATATATATATATATATATATATATATATATAAATGAAAGAACAGTAAGATATAAAATCCTGTGTTCTTATAGATATTTTTATTTTCACACAATAGTGCTCAATGTAAATTTAAATTTACAGAGCATTAATATTATAAATTAATAGATTTAAAATATGGTTTTACCGCTACACAGTGATAACCATGTTTCAGAAATGGAAGCTAAAGCCCCTGAATTTAATTTTGTTATTAAACCAAATTCGCTTGATGAGGAAATGGAACTAATGTCTTTGGTTTAATAACAAAATTAAATCGCAGGGGCTTTAGCTTCCATTTCTGAAACATGGTTATCACTGTGTAGCGGTAAAACCATATTTTAAATCTATTAATTTATAATATATATATATATATATATATATATATATATATATATATATATATATATATTATAATATTAAAAAAAATATGATTGCTTATTTTCGCTTGTGGATGAAACAGGGCTCGATACCTTAATTCAATTTAATTTTAATAATAATATTGGGGGTTTCGGCTCTCGTTTTTGAAACATGAGAACTCTTATTTAGCGAAGGAATCATATTTATTTTAAAAATAACTATAATATTAGCTCTACTCATGTATGGAGCACTGTTTTTTAAAAAATAAAAACAAAAATACTAAAGAACCCCGTATTATTTACCTAACGTGTCCTTTCCAATGTTTCCACACCCACACACACACACACACACACGCACACACACACGCACACGCACACACATATTTGTGTATTTAGGCAGCAATCCTTCTTTCATGCACATTTCATTAAAAACGACTGACATGGTGCTTTTATTTCGTTTTTATTATATAAAAAACTAAATAAAAGCACCTTGTCAGTCGTTTTTAATGAAATGTGCATACATACATACATATACATACATACATATATATATATATATATATATATATATATATATATATATATATATATATATATATTGTGTATTTAGGCAGCAATCCTTCTTTCAAGCACATTTCATTAAAAACGACTGACAAGGTGCTTTTATTTAGTTTTTTATATAATTTCTCGTGCGATCTAATAAAATTTTTCTTTTCAGAGGATAAATTATATAAAAAAAAAAAAAATCACTTGATAAGACACCAGAAGTGTCGAAACAAAATGGCTATTTTTGTAGTGATTTTATAATATATTTATGTTATAATATTTAAATAAATAATTATATATATATATGTATTGTGGGTGAAAATTCGATATTAAATGATCTAGTAAAGCTTGATATGTAGTAAATGTATAACGATCTTCCCACATAATAGTTTTCATAGAGCTCATATTTAAAGGACTAACTTACGACAGAAATTCTCAGGATTGAAACTTTGATGTGAGGTAGAACGCAGAGATAATGTTCTGATACCAATTCGATGTTCAAATCGATACAAAAAAAAAAATTAAACATCCATTTTTGACTGGTAGTATGTGAATAGAAAATTGAATACAGAAATTTTCAAAGAGAATTTAACCGATAGAAATAGGGAATGACTATGTGTAGCTTCAATAAACAAACATTCTGGTTGATAAAAAATTGTATAACTTTATTCATAGAATATCCAAGTGTTCGAAAGAAGACCTTGTTTACACTGCGACTTACTTTCAATTTCACGTGAACACAGATTTTGGCTTCTCCGCAAGTTAAGCTCATTTAGAGAAAGATAACAGAGAGTCAAACACAGATCAGAAACGGTCTTTTGATCCGATAAGGTTCAATTGAAACCGGTTAAAATCCTAGCTTAATACCTAGACAAAGGGATAAATTCTGTGACACGCCATTATTACAAATTTTAGCGATCAGCCCGGCACAATCAGTATCGGGTAAATAATTCGCTTTAATTATAAGAGGCAGCCAGTAATCGATTAATATCGAACCTAAATATTGGCTTTCTGTCGTGAAACGTGTTATTGGAGAGTAGTTAAGAAAATAACTAGTTGCAGAGAATTTGTGAAACGCAATCGATTCGCAGTCACTCAAGTCGAAAGAGAATAGCTAGTATTTATGTATTTCGCTGGGCTTGTTGAAGATTTGAGAACATCAATGTGTTTATTCTTTCTGAGAATCGCAGAGTTTGCCAATTCGACAGACAGTTTCGGTAAATGAAATAAACCAGTACACAATGAGGTCCGAACAAAAGTTTATGTTGGCAAAATGGGGTCACTGCGCATCACACGTTGTCTTGTTTTGTTTGGTTTGTTTAACGGCATATCAACTCCTTATGCGTAATTTAATGCCGAAATTTAATTTTCTTCTAGGCATTAGTAATTTCTTTTACAAAAATGTTTTGCTGGCAATTATTCTTTAGAAAAAAATGTATTGCTTGTACAGTTATTTTTTTTTAAATAAAAATGTATTGCTGGTAATGTTTTTCTTTAGAAAAATTTATAGCTGGTAATATTTTTTCCTTTTTATTGGTGGCAATATTTTTACCCTTAAAAACTGTATTGCCGGCAATATTTTTATTTTCCTTACAAAAAAAAATTGCTGGTAATAATTTCTCCTTAAAAATGTATTACTGGCAATAATATTTTTGCTTACAAAAAAAAATAATTCTGGTAATATTTTTTTCTTACAAAAATGTATTTTTCTTACAAAAAAGTATTGCTGGTAATACTTTTTCCTTAAAAAATGTATTGCTAGCAATACATTTTTTCTTTAGAAAAATAAATTTCTGGTGATGTTTTTCCTTACAAAAATGAATTTCTGGTAATATGTATTCCTTAAAAATGTATAAACGGGAATATTTTTTCCTTACAAAAATGTATTGCTGGTAACATATTTTCCTTAAAAAATGTATTGCTGGCAATAAAATTTTTTCCTTACAAAAATAACTTTCTGGTAATATTTTTTTCCTTACAAAAATGTATTGCAGATAAAATTTTTTTTTTTTTTACAAAAACGTACTGCTGGTATTTTTTTTACTATGAAAATGTATTGGTGGCAACTTCAGTATAAAAATGCATTTCTATATTTTGTTATAGTGTTTTTACACCAGTTTCACTATTTTCCAATAGCTGGGACCCTAAAAGGTGCTACCACCCCGGGTCAGGGTAGACGTGGGACCAACAGTAATTAAGTGGTCGTTCCACGCTTCTCAAAACCTGACCAGAGATCTTGCTGTAACACGGAGACACTTATAGTCAAGCGTGTTGGTTTCTGCGCCGCGTAGAGTGTTTAACCAAAATTAAATTCACGAGAATAGTTTCGTCAAACTCTCTTTGATTCACAGCCGTCTTCGTTAGCACCACCATAGGAGGGAAAGGAAACAAAGTGAGGGGACGACGATTCCCATGCTCGGGTGCTGGCAACGACAACAAACCTTAACTTTTAGAGATTATGCAAAATCGTTTGATAAAGTATGTCTCAAAGAATTATTTGAACTGCAAGGTAACCTTGATTTATTTAGAAAATATTTCATTTTCCAGAAATTATACTGGAAGCGAACCGCCTGCATACGTAGAGAAAATGAATTGAGTAGCTACGCAAAATTAGAAAAGGGCGCGAGAAAAGTATGTCGTCACATTTAACTTCACATTTAGGGAGCAGGCTGTACCAAGATCTTTGGAAACCCTACCAGGAGTTCGTTTCGGTAAGCAAAACCTCAAGGATTTCAATTGCGCACATGAGATTAGG
>OZ038505.1:69655906-69668406 GCA_964036315.1 Acanthosepion esculentum
TCTTTTTATAGATACAAATATTTAAGTAAATGCTCTGTTTATAATAAACACTATTAAACAACATTTATCGGCCTGAATGTCCGAGAAATTCTCATAGAAAATATTCGTCCTCGACAGGATTCGAACCTGTATCCTATACGGAACTGTCATATAGCCTTACGTGCCTTAAACGTTTCGGCCACTAAGGATCGTTCGGTTGGCAAGGTCGAATTTACTGCTTATAAACTTCAATCTTCCAGGAATTTCTCACGTACACTCTCATATATAGGATACAGGTTCGAATCCTGTCGAGGACGAATATTTTCTATGAAAATTTCTGGGAAATTCATACCGGTAAATGTTATTTAATACTGTTTATTATAAACAGAGCATTTACTTAAATACTTGTATCTATAAAAACAATGTTAAACATAAAATTGTCTTCAAATAATAGTCGGACTTCGTCCATTTCATAATGTGTGACGTCATTTGTTTACATTTGATACGCCATGACCAGTTATGAATGTATGCGAGAGATTCATGAAAGATTGAAGTTTATAAGCAGTAAATTCGACCTTCCCAACCGAACGATCCTTAATGGCCGAAACGGTTAAAGCCCGTCAGGCTATATGACAGTTCCGTATATAATACAGGTTCGAATCCTGTCGAGGACGAATATTTCCTATGAAAATTTTTCGGACATTCAGGCCGGTAAATGTTATTTAATACGGTTTATTATAAACAGAGCATTTACTTAAATACTTGTATCTATAAAACAATATTAAACATAAAAATGTATTTAAATATATATATATATTAATAAAAAGAAAGACCAACACTCTTTATCATGAACTATGACTATACCAACCGTGTTTGGTAAAGAAAACATTCCTATAACTCTACTTACATATATAAATCAATCCACACCTTCAGGTAAAAGTAAAAATAAAAGCATCCTTGATAATGGTTAAAAATAGCTGAAAGAGCTTAGACATACAGAACACTCGGACAATTTCCACATAATTTATGTCCAGAGAAGCAAATAATTGTAATTAATAAATTAAAATTAATGTTCGCTTTTAAAAAGAAAATTTATTCGCTAAAGTGGTAAGTAAATTACATTGAATCAATAGCTTTATCCACCGCGTGGAAAGTTAGTTCTCTGTGTCGCGTCAGAAGGTTTTTCTCGCCTGAGTCCATCCTTCAGATCTACCAATCAACCAGTGGTACTACATGGAATACTGCTGCCATATATGGTCTGTTCATCGCGCTGTTTATCTCGAGGTCCTCGACAAAATCCAGAGACGGATATGCATTGTGAAATGTCCTGATCTGGCATCTCAACTATAGTCCTTTTCTCACAGACGTGATATGGCTTCACTCTGTCTTTTCTACAAATATTTTCATAGTAATTGCTCTGACGAGTTACTTTCGCTGGTACCCCAACTGCATGAATTTAAGCGTGGTACTAGGTTGGCATTTCGGTCCCACCATTTCACCGTGGAAAAGTTCAATGTAACCGCCACTTCTACTCCAACAGCTTCTTCTCTCGCACTTCCCGACCGTGGAACTCCCATCCTCCTACTTGCTTCCATAATGGCTATAATCTTCAAATATTCAAATGTCATGCCAATCGACTTCTTCTGATGACTTGATACTGATCCCCCCCCTTCTCTATATCCTTTGCTCAAACACCCCTTTTTATTCTTCGTCTGTAACCCTTTGCTTGCTAGTGGCACTCCAAACTTGCTTGGGGTGAAATACTTAAAAAAAAAAGAACATTTATTTTCATTTATTATTAATAATTACTATCGATAGGCTTATGATCGAATGGTTAAAATTTAGGGGTTCAGCAAACGGAGTCGTTCCGATTTTTTTTATTATTATATATGCCTGAAGAAACAATCCTAATGTACAGTATTGGTTAATTATTCAGTAATTGCTAATTGTGTTTCATAGGAGTTTGATTATTAGTAATTTTGAATTCAAATACTGGGCCTGGTAGTCCGGATATACTTTCATTTTATTCTTTATTTTGATGAAACTTTGAATTCTTCTGTCACACTCATCTATTAAATATTGTTGAATCACTTCACTGCTTTAATATGGACGTCCCCGATGTGTAATTACCTCCTTGACAAGCCCCATGTGCTAATTTCGTACTAAACAAATGTGTACTCTTTTGACTATCCCGAGAGCATAACACCTGCGCTGCTTCTCTTTCACGTCGGCAATTAATGAAATAAATAAATAATTTCTGGTTGATTTATCAGCAAATCTCTTTGGTCGTGGCCTCTGTCATCTGTCCATACCGCGACCACCTCATAATTCTCCCCCTTGTACCTATGTTATTGACAGTCTGTGTCTTAAGAACCCACTTCACTTTACGAGATGTGGCAGGCCAGAAGAATGCGGAGGCTACACAGATATATGCGCACCAGAACTTCAACGGCGCTGGATGTCTCCGAAATGCTCTCGTGCCTCCAGTGTGACGTCCAAGACAGTTCCGAAGACTTCTTGTTTTGTCTGGAAAATCTAAATTGGTGCTAAGTGGCTGCATACGGGGGAGAAACTGATAAGACTACGACACGCTGAGGTTGGTTTGCCGTTATAACAACGGTCAGATTTCCATTAAAAATTACCACAAGTTTTAATTCTCCATGTGCCTTGACACGAAAACAATTTATGTCCAATATGAAAATACTGGAAGGCAATAACATTTAACATGAATATCACTAGTATTTGTATTGGCAGGTAGTGTACATAAAGTGGGGGGTCAATCTACGTTACAATCACTATATAAACTGATCCCTCAATTTGTAGCCACGGTAGTTTCTATACATTGAGAAATGTAAATAAATCTAAAAACATGACTGTGGAGCTAATCAGTATTTCATTGATTGCTTGATTTTTTATGGCTTATCAACCCTTTACATGTTAACGTCAGAAAATATTTTTAGATTTTAAGAATTATTTATTTTTAATTTTTGAGATAACAATTATTTAGTCATACAATTCTTACAAATTAGCCCATATCCTGCCTAATCAGAATTTGAAAAAAGAAGCAAGAAGTTATAATGTGGATATAAAGTAAGGGACCAATTCTACATTAAAACCACTTTATAAAATGACCCCTCACTTTGTAGCAACGATGGTTTCTATATATCTACATTCCAGAGAATGTAAATAAACGTTAAAACATGTTTTTGTCGTTAATCAGTAATTCATTGATTGTTTGATTCGATTTTGACGGCTTATCAACCTTTTAGCGGTTAATTTAATGGCAGAAATTATTTTTAGATTGTAATAATTTTTGGGGAGGGAGATAACACTTAATGATAAAAAAATCTTTCAAATTAACCCACACCTGCGGGAAAAGATGTGGATTTATACCTTTCCCAAAGGTATTGCGCATAAGTCGATATAACGAAACTAACTGGAATAGAACCTCGGCTCTCTAGCAAATCCGAACTATTATCCATTACACGACACGCACATCTAAGCTTACCACACCTGTTATTCCCAAGCAGTCACCCATCTAGGTACTGACTCGGCTCGAATTTGCTTACCTTTGGTGATCGTACGGGAACCGGTGTTTCAACGTTATATGTCCGTAAGCCATACCACCCTCACACACGAGCATACAACACCTGGTAATCACAAGTGGTCACCCATCTAGCTACTGACCAGTCTCGTGGTTGCTTAACTTTGGTGATCGTAAGAGAACCGGTCTTTCAACGTGAAATGGCCGTAACCATGTTACCCGCACATTCAAGCAACACCTGGTATTCCCATCAGTCACTCATCTAGCTACTGACCAGTCTCGTGGTTGCTTATCTTTGGTAATCGTAAGGGAACCGGTGTTTCATCGTGTAAGGGCCGTAAGCCATGTCACCCGCACATCCATGCAACACTTTTGTATTCCCAATCAGTCACCAATCTAAGTACTGACCAAGCTCAACGCTACTTAACCTTTTTGATCGTAAGGGTACTGAGGTTTCAGCGTGAAATGGCTGTAAACCATGCCACCAGCACATCCAAGCTTACAACACCTGGTATTCCCAAACTGTCACCCATCTAAGTTTTAACCAGTCATGAAGTTGCTTAACTTTTGGTGATCGTACGATAACAGGTATTTTTACGTGATGTGGACGTATGACATACTGGAATAAACAATACGATATTTGTGCTCAGAAGGTTATCAAAAAGAGCAATAGAAACACAAACGATTATACAGATATTTTACAGATTATGGAAAAAGAGGTGGATATACTACACAAAAATAACTGTTAAAACTGCTCGGTATGTTTTATGTATTTAGGGAATATCGTAGAGTAATACAGAAATTATACGGGTGTAAAACCGTTTGCATTCAGATAGAAGATGAATTCAATAACTATAAAAAAGAGAGAAAAGGGGCGTGTCTTCAAACCGCACGTATTCAAGCTATGGAGTGAGGCGATTCCGAGAGAATTACAGTTCCTACCAGAATTTGTTTGGGCTCGACTATTTATATAGAGGCACGGTGGGGTAATGGATAACGCTTCGGATTGAGGAATCGGAAAGCCAAGTTCGAATTCCAGTAGGAATTACATTCATGTGCTAATACCCTTGGGGAAGGCATGATTCATCTTCTTCTCTTTTGGGTAAATAGCAGGGTTGTATATCCTTGGGTGGCCACCCGCCTAGTAGAAGGAAAAATTCTGAATTCAAAACTGGCCTGGAGAGGGTTTGGATCCGTCAGGTTATCTTGCTCAATCAGGTTATCTTGCTCAAGAAACACCACTTCTACTGTGGCTACAGTACACATGATGCACCTATAATCCTACTGGTCACGGGAGGAAAAAAATAAAGCTGATCAGAGGTGCATTATAGGTGCTAAAGTCAACTGTGGAATTAGTAAATGCTAAACACATAAGGGAGGCACGGTGGAGTAATGGATAGCGGCTCGGATTGAGGAATAGGAGAGCTGAGTTCAAATTCCAGTTGGATGCATTACATTCACTTATATGCTAATACCCTTGAGTAAGGTATGAATTCTCTTCTTCTCTCCCCAACTATGGTTAAATTGCAGGGCAGACGGGGTTCTATGGCAACTGGTGTAGGAGAAGGAAAAACTCTGAATTCAAAACTAGCCTGGTTGGGCTCCGTCAGGCTATCTTGCCCAAAAAACACCACTTTTACTGTGACTGCAGTACACATGGTGCCCCTACGGGTTACGGGATAAAAAAAGCACATAAAACATCTCAGTGTATGGATCATTTATAACAATTTTAGTATAGGAGATAAGGAAAAATCTACATAGAATAGGCTGCGCTAGAGGCAGTTTTGCCCATGAACGCAAACTGTTACTAAATCAAAACATTAACCTAAAAACTCAAGTCATGTTCTTAAATATCCACAGCAGGTTGAGCCTGTCATACGGATGCCATGCATGGCGTCAGACCTATTCAGAAAAGTCTAATTACAGATCTAAGAATTTAACTAATGATCCATTATATTCACTGACGTGCTAACACCTTCAGGAAAGTATGAATCCTCTTATTCTCTCCACTCCCAGCAAGACAGATTGGATTCTATAACCTTGGGTAGCAATCGATCTAGGAGAAGGAAAAACTCGGAATTAAACACCGACCTGGAGGAGGTTTGGGCTCCGTCAGGCTATCATACCCAAGAAACACCACTTCTACTGTGGCTGCAGTACACATGGTGCACCTACGAGCCTACTGGTCACGGGATAAAAACAAACTGATTAGTGGTGCATTATAGGTAGCAAGGTCTATTGTATTATCCTAAATTTTATTGTTTAGACAGTAACAGTTATGATACATATTTTTCTGGAGACTATTGAGTAGGAATAAATCTAGATTCGAATGCGGTTATATGCAGCTATTTCAAAGCATTATTTGTCAACTTTTTCATATCGTTTATTACTGGTAACTTTGTTATTTGTTGTTGGCTATTATTATTATTATTATTATTATTATTATTATTATTATTATTATTACATTTATTTTTGTTTATGAGATCTTTCTGAGTTTGTTAATTTGTTCATAATTTACATATGTTTATTTATTTAGAGTATTTGCTTATTTAATAACATTGTCTAAACTTGCAACTATTGTTGCAAGAAATTTGTTGTTACCATTTCCGTCTTCATATTTCGCTGGGTGTGGCTGTAAATGATTTCTTATTGAAAAAAAGAAATCGACTGGATATCAGTAACCGAGGCGACTTGAGGCTTAAGTTGACTAAATTGGTGCCTAATATAAAATCTATCTGTAGCAGGCATGACGCACAAGTATTTCACTAACAGTCATTTTGTGATGAGCGTAAATTTCATTTTGCATTATTATTTCATGATTAAAATGATCGAACTATATTACAGAATAAGCTTTCTTTCAAATATTTTATATTTCCGCCTTTCAGTTCTCTATTATGTTTTGAAACTATATATATTCAAAACTGTCTTTTTGTTTTTTTTATTGTTCTATTTCATGGACGCCATGGTCTTTGCAGGTTTGTTTAGAGACCAAGTTAATGGCCTTTTAATCTTTCTTCACATGAATTGCAGTAAAATGTTCAATATGTAGAATATTTATCCGGATCCCCTCGAAGTATTTTCCACGTGAAGGAGTATATTCTTTTTTGTTTTTCATACATACGCCTAAGTTCGAAGCATCTATATATGTCTGAAAAGTTCAAGTAACATAGTTACAAGTATTTCTTCACACTGACGAAGAGAAAACTAGAAGCAATAGAAATCTGGTTCTACAGAAGGATGCTGGGAATGACATAGACGGAGTGCGTAATAAAACGCGGAATTATGAATGAAAATGGAAACAAAAAGAACAGTACTACTCAGAATCAAAAGCAGATAGCTGAAATATCTTGGACGCCAATTGAGGATGGCGTCTTCGGAGAATTTGGCACTCACAGAACCTGTCGAAGACCGGGAAAATAGCCGATCACAAACCTGACCAGATTCTGTGAATGGATATCGGAACGGATGGTGGGAGTTTTGGCAAATTGACAAACGCTGCTAGGATTGACCAGGGATAGGAGAACTATAATCGCCCACGTCCTGAATGGTCACGGCACATAGAAAGATATGTTTACATATAAACTCAAAGTAAATTTAAATTTAGAATCGGTGGAAAATTAATGAGAGGCGCATAACAGAGTGTACATCTCGGCTAAAAGATTTTGATCCATTTTCGATGGGTCAGAATTTAGTGCGGCTCCGTTGGACAAGATGCTGTTCACAAATCTTCTTCATTGCCTTTCTCATTAGAACTTGTCTTCTGGGCTCCCATTTCGCATTTGCGGGTAACGCCTTATCAAGCTACCGGTCCGGGTATGGGTTTCATTGTCTACTGGGTGCTGGGTTGGGTGTCTGCGGAATTGTTACGTCTTTGTCGCGTTTGGAAGCCATATCTCATCCTCGTCCCTATGTATGCCGTTAGATATACAGTTATCGATTCTGGACCAACTGCCGGGCGCAGTTTGGTCTGGGTCAGTTGGGGTAGGGTGATCGTGGGTGGAGCGAGGGCTGATGTCAAATGGGTGGCTTTTGACTAATCTTGATAGGTCGGGCAGGGTGATAAACTGGAGTAGCTTTAAACTAATTAGATGTTCTGATCCGGGAGACATATGTATTTGGCACGCGTGCCAGGACTGACCGTAATGAAGAAAGGGAAAGGTGGGAGGCCAGGAAAAGAAAGAAGGCGGGGAAGTCATGGAATGATGCTAAATCTTAAAAAGAAGAAAGCACAAGAGTTAAGCTGAAAAGTGAATGATTCAGATTGTATAGAAATTGTATTTATTGCGAACAAGTTCAACACAAGGCGATGTATACGGAGCACTCCACGTAAATAAAGTGAAACCGTATATTTGTAGAGGAATAAGTGTGCGAAAAGCGAAGAAAAGGAATAAACTTCAAACACACTTCTACAAATTTCAATAATTTTAATACTGAGTATAGAAATAAACTTTGTTTTCTTTGAAGTTGAAGGAAACGCGCTGCAAAGTTCCTTGCAAACAAAGTCCAACGAAAAAATATTTTGTTTTTCTTTTTTACAACACAAAAGAAATGAATTGCGTTAGTAACAGTGAAAAAATATATTGTGACTACTTATGCAAGAATTACGTAGTTACGTTATGTATACGTACATTTTCCAGCAGTCAGCCAAAAGCGCTAAATTGTTACTACGATTACAATTCTCTCGTTTACGTGTATCTCGCTCGTATGTTTTTCGTGTTATATAATTTACTTTAAAAGCACAAATTATTTGCAAGAAGAGATTTAGAAGTCGAATAATAAATTAGTCTGTGCATGCGAAAAATTTGTTGGATTTTTCAGCATTATTTACTATCCTCAGTCGATTTTATACTGAAAACTGAGAAATTAATTTACGTTACGGTATTTATAAGAAACCATTGGAAACTAAAAGTTAGATTTACTAAACTCAGACGTTTATTGGTTAATAAATATATTTCCCAATTTTTAATATCTATTTTTAGGAATGTATTAATAATTTTCTAGAATGATTTCTCAAATTGTTGTAGCAAATGATAAGAAGGACATCTTGGAAGTTTTGAATGATGTTTAAGTTAACGTCGCTGATTGGCTAATATATGATAATAATGAGTCGATTTCTGGGTGAGCTTCCTTTTGCACAGAATCGAGATTTTTTGTGATATTACTTAAATCTGTTGAATTTTTCTACAATTTTTAACGGGGTTCCACATATTATTTACTTTTGAGCTGCTTTATTTATTAAAAGAAATAGACTGTAGAATGCCGGTCGGAGCAGTCGGAATTAAAAGATAAAAGATATGAATAAAAATCATAACAACATTTTAACAATTATTAATATCTATAGAGCTTTCTTTCCCTGTTTTCCGTGTCCTATCATGACGGGGGTGATCATGGTTCTCTTCCTGTCTTTTTAACTTTTAACAATTTTGTTTATGTTTTTTCTGCTATCTCCCCATATCAATGATTTGCCAACAATTCACACAAGCTCGTTAGTAAGGCTGTTCGCTGCTTTTCCTCTGTCGCTCACATTCAACATTTCTGCGTGTGTTATATTTTCCAAACCTTCTTCCTTCGTTACTTGCCCTAGAAATTTCAACTGTCTCTTTATGATTGTAAGTAGAAGTGTCCTTTAAGTTTCCATTTCCTCTAAAAGTTCACTGCTGTTCATTTGTTCAGTGTATCATATTCTAAACATCCTTCTGTTGCTTCGTCTCTCGTTTCTAAAAATCGAATTGACCCCAAGCAAGGCAGTAAAGTCGCTAAGACACAAGGAGTCGAAGAATTAGAAAACAGAAACATTACTACGAAGCAAGATGAATCAGAAAGACAGCAGATAGCGATTTGCATTTCATTTCGACTTGAAGATTAAAGTTGACTGGAAAGCATGGAGAAGGAGTTCCACAAACGAGCCGATATGACGTAACATTCCAGAACATTTTTCTTAGTTTCTAAAAGGAATTTCCTGCTTCTTAATAATTTGCTTGAGTTTTTAATTTGGGAGGCATCTTTCGTTATTTGAATGAACGTTTGGGTTTCGGTGTCACATTTCCCATCCTCTGTTAAAACTCTCCCCAGATATTTAAATTTTTGTACTTGCTGGAAGTTTTGTACTTCTTGGATCTTGGTACCTTAGTTTTTGCAGTTGCTTGATTTTTGCTACCTTAAGTTTTGTACTTCTTGGATTTTGGTACCTTAATTTTAGTACTTGCTGGATTTTGGTACCTTAAGTTTTGTACCTCTTGGATTTTAGTACCTTAGTTTTTGAACTTGCTCGATTTTGGTACCTTAAGTTTTGTACTTCTTGGATTTCGGTACCTTACTTTTTGAACTTGCTCGATTTTCGTACCTTAAGTTTTGTAATTCTTGGATTTTTCATTTTATGTAACCATTCAGGACGGAGTCGACAATGGCTCTCCACTTCTCTCTATCGCTTCTAGGTCTCAATAAGTTTAGTACCTTTGTTAGTTCCCCCAGGCCATATTCTCTCATCCACTTGCTTAAATCCGCTAGGTATGTCATGCGTTGTTTTCCCTTGTCTTTCATTCCCTCTATTCGATCCTTGAGTATCAGATTCTCCAAGCCCTCTTTTCTCATTACGTGTTCGAAAAACTTCAGCTGCTTCCTCCTGGTGTTAAGTATAAGCTTCCTCCATCTTTGCATCCTCTCCAAAACCTTATCGTTGCTCATACGCTCGGCCTATGATATCCTTAGCGTCCTTCTGTAGAACCATACCTCGGTTGCCTTGAGTCTCTTCTTCATCTTTGAGGAGACCGTCCGACATTCGCTGCCGTAAATGAGGACAGACGTCATGTGGCAGCTCAGTACTCTTTTCTTTGTTAGCAAAGAACACTAAAAGCTATAAGAAATATTTTTGTCTATATTTCTGAAATGAGGTATTATGTAGATTATTTATATTATTCGGACTATTGTCCTCATCTTTGTCGCCATACTTAGGTTTATAATAACCAGAAATTCATACACAAGGACACATAGCACAGTGGATAAAGGCGCTGGTTAGATCCAGTGACAGGACCCAAAGAGTGTGAGTTCAATACCCGGTTAATGCAGTGGAGAACTTTCAGAGGGAAAATTAACAGGAGATAACTGATAACTAACATCCATTAAACATGGCACGTGGAACTAGATCAGTCTACCCCAGTGAGCGAAATAAAGGGTTCAGTTCGACATTCCAACGGAACGTACAACGGCCGAAACGTTGTAATAAATATGGCTCATAGATGAGGACAATAGTTCGAATAAAGAGTATTTTTCATGATCGACAAAATATAAATCTAAAAATATATCATTATCCTGACAGTATAAAGTTGAAAGTAGAAAATTACGTAGAAAATTAATTCCGTCATTAAATGACCCATAGATATGTTGATATGCCGCAGAACAAAAATCAACCAACCAATGAAAAAATTCATCCGATTGAGTTACCAAGGATGAAAACGCCTCAGGAAAATTGCCATGAAAATATTTATAGCAAAAAGAAAGAGGAAATATACGTTTCTTCAATGAGAAAAAAATAATACGTTTCTGCAATGAGAAAAAAATAAAGAAGAGATGGTAGAGCAAGACCGATAAAATTGCAGACGGTTTACGTTATTTTCAGCAGACGATTTTCCTCATCTTTGTTGTAGATTGTGTGTTTGTGTGTGTGTGTGTGTGTGTGTGTGTCTACGCCATTGTGCGAGTGATTGTGTGTTTGACATCTCGTACGAGTGTGTAAGTGAATGCATGAGTGCGTGTGTGTGTGTGTCTGTCTCACTCTCTCTGTCTATCACAGTCTGCTCATATCTATGTATGATGTACAAAATATATATCTAAAAAACACTGAATGTATAAATTTACATACAGAATATTTAGACTTCCTCATTTAATAACCCATATAGGTGTTGATATGCCGCCAAACAAAATCAACCAAACAACCAACAAACCAGCCAAAATTCATCTGGTTGAGTTATCAAGGAGGAAAACTCCTCAGGAAAATTGTCAGAAAATTTTTATAGCAAAAAGATACGTTACGGCGATAGGAAAATAAATGAAGCCGAGATGCTAGAACAGGACCTATAAAATTACAGAGTGTTTACGTTATTTACATCGGACGATTTTCCTTATCTTTATTTTATATTGTGTGTGTGTGTGTCTACGCTATTGTGTGAGTGAGCTCGTGTTTGTCTTTTCGTGTGAGTGTGTAAGTGAATCTATGAGTGCGTATATGCGCCTGTCTCACTCTTTATATCATTCAGAGTCTGTTTATATCTATTTAGGAAGTACAAAATATATATCTAAAAAAACACTGAATGTATAAAATTACGTACAGAATATTTAGAATTCGACATTAAATAACCCATAGAGGTGTTGATATGCTGCCAAACAAAATCAACCAATCAAACAACCAAAATGAACGTACTCTTTCATGACATTACCCATATAATATTTTCTAACACCTTAAAGAAATCAAACTATATTGCCAAATATAACTTCAACAAAACTACAACATAAAACACACATATCACGACCACTTGTAATTATGTCCACACAAACATGTATATGCATAAAAGGTGAGTCACATCTACCATGTATTCAACTGTGAAAGCAGAATAACATATTTTATTACTTCAAAGCTCAAGAAAATACAATTTCGGTATTAAGCAATTAAACAAATCAGTCTTATTTGGTACACAACAAATCGATAAACATTTCAGTCTTATAAGTTACACGACAAATCGATACTTCGTGGTGGCTAATACCGAAGCCTTTTATCAGATTTAAATTTCGGGGTTTTTACGTTTAAATGGTTTCAGACTAACACGTTTTTTATATTGATGTGATATAATTATTCAAGTCCTGGACGATCATGGCCCTTTGCAACTTCCTGTTTTCCTTGCTGGAGATGCTTTATTTTCAGCACTTACGAAAGAATATTTTCGCTATATATTCAATATGTAAAATATTCTATCCCAAATCTATC
>OZ038505.1:69670906-69683406 GCA_964036315.1 Acanthosepion esculentum
AGATCAAGGCATCAGATGATTTCGATTGACATTACATTTAATTTTTTAAAGATTATAGTTATCGGGAAAGCAAGTAGGAAAAAGGGAGTTCCACTGTCGAGTATATGCGAGAGAAGAAGCTGTTGGTGTAGAAGAGGCGGTTACATTTAACTGTTTCGACAGTAAAAGGGTGGGACTTAAGATACCAATCGAGAAGCTCGTTTAAATTCATGCAGTTGAGGAACCAATGAAAATAGCTTGTCAGAGCAGCTGCCATGAAAATATTTGTAGAAAAGACAGAGGGAAGCCACATCATGTCTGTGAGAAAGTGACTGGATTCGAGGCCCATCACATTTCATATCCGTCTTTGGATTTTGTCGAGGACCTCGAGATAAACAGCGGGGGTACCAGACCATGTATGACAAAATTATTCAATGTGTGTGCGAATGGTAGATTTGTATGTCTGAAGGATGCACTGAGACGAGAAAAACCTTCTAGCAAGACACAGACCCATCTTTCCTAGTGGTAGATGTCGCTATTGATTCGATATAGTTTTTCCACCACAGGAAGTAAAGGACATTGTTTGTAGAAAGAGAGTCTATCAATGTACCCCAATTGATTTGCTAAAAAATGAGCATACCGTGATGAAAAAATGTCATAAACTTAATAAAAACAAAGTTTTATTTTCAAGATTTTTATGTTATTATGAAGAGAAAATACCAGATCATGTTTGGTTCTTAAAATATATACATATATATATTATCCTTTCCAGAAAGCTCCAAATTTTGGTTAAAAATCATTTTTCCCCCTCAGCAGTGGTGGGTGGTGGTGCGTTCAAAGATTAGTATAGAAAATCCTTCTTCCGGTTAAAAACACATAGATCCGGGAATTCTTGCAAAAATCAAATAATTCTCGGATTTTAATGAAGCTTTCAGGATTTATTCACAAATTAATTAAATTATTTTGGAATTTTTTTTTAAGAAAATCTTAGTGAAATTATTCAGAATCCCCCAATTATTTAATTTTATTAAATTTTATCCCGCTTAAATTTTTTATTAGTTTAAAGCAGAATCCATTTGAGAATTTAAATCATCAATTTTTTTTAAAACTTGACCACCAGTTACCGAAAATCTGCTCTGAATCGTAAAATATAAACAAATGCAATAAAAGTAAAACTTTCGTTAAATAGAAAATCTTTTAATTTCTTTTATGAATAAGATATTATAGGCACTATTTCTTAAAATAATTTCAATGAATAATTAATTTTTGCATGAATTTTTTTCATTAAAAAAAAATTATATTTAGAATAAAGTTTTAAATATTTTAAATTTCTGTATTGATCTGAGCACGTGAGGTTATATTGTTATTGAGTAAAAACTATATTTACTAATCAATCATAAATTGAAAACCTTATGTTTTCGTCGATCACCAATATTTTAAAAATAATTTTGAATATTTTTTTGCGTATAAAGGTGCCGGTTTTTGTAAATACGAAGTTCACACACGGCATTATCAGAAAATAAGGGCGATAACTATAGTAATTATAAAAATAATGTTCCTAAAATTCAAGGAAACATGAGATTACGGATAATATTTTCCGAATTTTTTAAGATTACTCAGTGGTAAAAAAAAATGTATAAAAATGGCGCTCACGTTAAGTAAATTTTGACATATATATCCAGCGTAGAAAGAAAATGATAAACTTTCGTCCGTCTATCAAACTATGAACACCTCAAATAAACAACTTTTACCGTGTTAAAATGGATTTGGGTGATATTTTAAACTTAAAGTAAATAATATTTGCTTCATATCAGCTAATATTCCTCAAATAAAGCTTAAGAAAAATATATTTTATTTTTGAAAGATTTTTTTTTACTAAAGACTATCAAACTGTGATAAAACATGGCTAAAAATGGCGCTAAAATCAGCAATTTTAGTAATTTCAAAACGAAAACTACTTCCTGTCAATTTAAATTAGTTTTGAAATAAATCAAAGTATTTTACTTATTGGAAATATTAAATTAAATCTATTAGCTTATAATTAACACTAAAATAAAAGTTTCAAGAAAGATTTTTCATTTTTTATAATTCAATTTAAACCTTAGGTATCGTGAATCTGTGGAGGCACTTAATGCAAACCAGATACTCTTGAAGCAACAATAAAGATTACGGGTCGTTGATAAGCAAACAAATTCCAAAATTAAAACAAGAACAACGGAAACCATATCCAGAAGAATGAAAAAGAAACCTGCCAGTGTTTATATGTGATTGGGGTTCGCGAACATAATTTTGAGTGATGAAAATTAAAAATAAATAAAAAAGGATAATACAAATATAATACTTAAATATTATAATACTAAATAAATTATAATACTAAAATAATTATAATTATAATACTAAAATTAATATTAGTAAAGCATCGCGGCGTTTTAATTGAATTTTATACTTTCCATAATATTTAAATGATACAACATAAAAAATATTTGCATATACGCACAACATACTTCAAGAAACACATACTTCAAAGACTGGATAAATACATCGGTACCATTTCCACGATAAACGAGGAAAACCAGCAATATCTATAAATATCGAAGGACCAAAAATATTAAAATCTGTAGTCAATTCACCAATGGCCAAGTTGAACCAAAACAAATCAGCAGGACTAAATGGAATTTAGATAATTTGACTTTTTCAATATTGTGAAAGCATTTTAGTTACCGGCAACCTCAGATGATTTCAGCATTGACATGTTTACACACATAATAAATGAAATATACAACAGTGGTGATATACTGGAAGGCCTAGGTAGATCCTTTTTCCAATGAACTCTACAGAAAAACTCTCAGCCGTTGCATTTAAACGCAAAATGATAAAAAAGTAATACGAGAGCTACACAAAGTGATTGCATTACTAGCTGTAAACTCTGATGATGATCTCGAAATGAAATGGAAAGTACTTGGGAAATAAAAGTGATTTTTACTTTTACAGTGCATTTCATTTGAATTGTAATGCACGGAAAAATATCTGTGAATATGAACGGATTATACTAAAAATAAGCAGACATAAAGTTTGCAAATCATTTAATCAGACATGCTTAAAAGATAATTTGCTGCCTAAACACACACACGCACACACACACATATATATATATATATATATATATATATATATATATATATATATATATGCCATTGTAAATATATATATGTGTTTATGAATGCTTATGAATGAACAGGTCGTGTATTGGATAGAAGTTAGGGACGATAAAAAGAATTGCAATATAGTGCAAATACCTTTGGGAAAGGTATTAATTCATCACTTCTGTTACCAGTTCATAGTAGGGAAGACTAGGCTTCACAGCTTTGAATGCCAACCAATCTTTACTTGTATACGAACGCTCACTCGTACATATACGTATATTTATCCATCTGGTGATATATATATATTTATATATATATATATATATATGATTATTTAAAAAAAATATGATTCCTTCACTACATAAGAGTTCTCAGTCCAATAGGGGGCGTAAGTTTTAACAATTTGTATTAACATTTGGACTGGTCGCTTCAGCCGTTTCCATAGTAATTAACTCTACGAATGAATATGCTTATAAAGATGCGTAAACTTCAACATTAGTTATTCCACAAAATTCCGATTGAGGATGAAACAGAGCTTTTGGCTATTGTTTTTGAAACATGAGAACTCTTATGTAGCGAAGGAATCATTTTTTTACAAAAGTAATTATAATTATAATTTAAGGTCTACTTTTTTATTGGACACTTTAAAAAAAAAATAAAAACAAACATACTAAATAACTTCGGATTATAATATTGGCTCCTGAGAAATTAATTTCGGTTGAGCTCTGTGGTTGGAGGTGTGAGTTTGTAAACAGTGACTATTTAAGCTAATATAGCATGACTCTTCGGCAGAATTGAGTCATTGTCAGTCACTGTGTGTTTATCTAAATCTGAAAATAAACACGCTAAAATTCACGTTTATCCCTGCCGTGAGCCGACGGCTTAGTGGTAGATGTTCCGACTGACGCCAATTCAGTCGGGTTTCGATCCTAGCTAGAGGCAACCGGACGTCTAACCACACTGATGAGCTGTGAAACAGCGAAACAGTCTGTCTGTGGATGACAAAAATATATAGATAGATAGAGTGAGAGAGAGAGAGTGAGTGAGATAGATATCTGCTTTTTATGTATTCACGTTGATAGCCGAAGGGATAATCCAAATTTAATCGTAATAATTACACCAAATTTATCGCTTTTATAAATGTAGGTAAACCTTTTTATTTAATCCGTGCGTGTGAGCGTGTATCTAATTTTATGCCTAGAGAGATTTCTAAAATTCACTGAACCATAAAAGTAAAATTCGAAATGTCAAAATCACTTTCCTCCCACTTTTCTGGCTGGCGATAATGGTTCACGGGGGTGATGGGGGTCGGATATGTCTGAGTATGAGTTTCTGCTTTCAAAATATTGAAAAAGTCAAATGGTCCAACTACGAACATTTGCAGAGAAAAAGGCATTGAAACCGGAAGTCTTTTTAGACGTGGAAACGGAAGTTAGAAAGATGACTGCCGGATGTTTTACAGGCATGGTTAGAAAAGAAAAAGAAAAAGAAAACGGAAGTGGGAAAAATGAGTGTAAAAGAAATTAAAAAAAAAATAACCTAGATTATAACACAAAACATTGCCAAATATTTTTCGAAAATTTTCTTTCTTGTACTTTTTCATTGTTTCCGATGTTTTATTTTTGTAAATTTATAGTTGATTAATTTTCCCATTTTTTGATTGAAAAATTTTTATTTTTACTTCGGTCAGTTCAGATGGACATCAAGAAAAAAAAAACATACTTCAAAGACTGAATAAGTACATCGGTAACATTTACACGACAACAGAGTAAATACCCATAAATATCGAAAGAAATATTAAGTTCTGAAGTGAATTCAGTACTGGCCAAATTTTATTACAGATGCCGGCAGCCTTATATGACTTCGGCATTGACAACTTTACACACATAATAAATGAAATATACAATAGTGCTGCAATACTGGAAGGCCTAAGTAGATCTATTTTCATCGAGTTCTTTTCTGCAATCGTTTATTGTTACTATACTAACAATAATATTATCTGTTGTTTTATAAAGAAACATTGGGCATTTATTGATTGAGCTGAAAGTGGAGGCTAAAATATATAAAATGATTATTTCGGAAAATATGTTTCTTAAGTCCGCTGTTATTGATCTTTATGGTATTGACGGTCTTTCTGGGTATGACGATAAACTACATCCGGCAGCAAGGCCTCTGATCGTGAAATTTAGAGGAGCATGGTACCACTTCTTAATTGCTGTTGTCCTCAGGTCCACACTGACCTGGGGTAGTGGCACCTGTTAGCGTACCAGCAGTGGGTAAATAATTAACTCCCAAACTGAAGTCAACGCACTATGAAAGTTTAAAAATAGATATTTATAGTAATAGATAAAGCACTGCATTAAAAAAAATACCAGCGATATATTTAACTCGCATCAAAAACTCTCTTTGCAAAAATACGTCAAGGAAACCTGGTCTAAAAACTGATTTTTTACAAAGAAATACATATTCAATTTATACAAACCTATCCTAAAAATTTGGTCGGCATTGAATAACTCATTCAGTCTGATATGCCGTAAAACAAAATAAACCCAAACATGGCATTGAGAGGGGTACTTTCCTAATATTTTGTGAATTAGTTTGGAACGTCACCATATTGATTATATATATTTTTTTCTATTCGAGTTATATGTTATATGCAATTCAGTTGTTACCAAAGTCCTCAAGTGATGCTATTTTTTTAGAGTTCTGTGATTGCGATTGTCATGGCGCGGTGGATAAAGACGTTGATTAGATCCAATGACTAGACCCAAAGATTTGTGAGTTCAATGCCAGGCCACAGAAGTGCTGAACCAAACTTAGAGAGTTGAGTTAAAGGGAAATAACTGAGACATTCGGAAGAGGTATAGCACGTGGAACTACAACAGTCTACCCCGATGGTCGAAAAAAGGGTTCGGTTCAAAAATTCCAATGACCTGAAGACGGGCGGAGCGTACAACGGCCGAAACGTTGTGAATATGGCGATGAAGATAACAGTCCGAATAATGTAAATAATTCAAGTAATCCTAATACCTCATCTCAGAGATATAGACAGATGTTCGTAGAAGAGTTGTCCACGCTAAGACCTAGAGGTCTCATTAATTCGAGGCCATTATTAACCATTGATCTGAGAAAATAGGTTGGCATCCACATCAAGGCTTGATCTGATGTGGCTATATAAGGAAACATAAATTTCTAGGTTGGTATTTTTGCCTCAGCAGCAATTTCGGTGTTAGGGGAAACTAACCGTCATCTCAGTCTATCCTATGTTTTACTTTCTTATCTACATTTATTCTGATTGATCCACAGACGGAAGAAGTGTTTGTCATTTACACAGAAAAAGTGAACATTTTGCTAAACCATTATCTCATAATCAACATTTTTATACCAAAGAGCAATATATATATATATATATATATATATATATATATATATATATATTATAATATTTAAAAAAAAATATGATTCCTTCGCTACATAAGAGTTCTCATGTTTCAAAAGCGAGAGCCGAGACCCTTAATATAATTTTTGAAATTAAATTGAATAAAGGTGACACATTAATTCAACTTAATTTCAAAAATTATATTAAGGGTCTCGGCTCTCGCTTTTGAAACATGAGAACTCTTTTGTAGCGAAGGAATCATATTTTTTTAAAAAATATTGTAATATAAGCTCTACTTCTGTATTGAGCACTGTCTTTTTAAAAATAAAAGCAAAAATACTAAGGAACTCCGGATTATTTACCTAACGTGTTCTTTCCTATTTTTCTGCATACCTCCACACACACACACACACACACACACACACACACACACACACATATATATATATATATATATATATATATATATATATATATATAAAGGATTAGAAAGAAATAAATCTATATTTTTTAAGGTTTTATTGAATTTTTATTTAAGTTTCCACATGTCCTCCATCATTAGCAATACAAAGGGTAATACGATTTTGCAGTTCACGGAAAACATTTGCCAATTGATTTACAGTAATGCCTGAAATCACATTAATTATTTTAGCTATACTTAAAACTAGGTACATTAAACTTTATAACATTTTTCACAGAATATTTCTATCGCAAATACAAATAAAGTTATAATTTTTTTAAAGAGCACACTAACTTTATGGACACCCTTTATATATATATATATATATATATATATATATATATATATATATATATATATATATATATATAAATTGGTGCTGCTAATTTGTCAGATCGACCAAAGAGAGATTCGAAAACAAATTTTACTGTTTGATCCTTTTTTTCAGATATTGTGAACTGGCTCGGACCGGTATATTTTCCGGATTCAGTTTTGTAATGCCTCACCGAAAATAGTGTGGGCAACTGAGCATATGTCTAAACCACTTTCCCATAACTACCTTACCGCTCGTGCAGTACCAACAGGAAGCAAAGAAGGTGCACCTATTTACAACCTTGATAATGTCGCCCATTACTTTTATTAGAAATAGTAACAAATAAGAGAAATAATTGTTGTAATACCTATATGATTGGGCATAATTCACAAAGAATTGTCTGCAAACACATATTCCACTCAAAGAACCAAAACGCGAACCAAATTATATATATATATATATATATATATATATATATATATATATATATACAAAACAAGAATGTAAATGTAGCGATTGTCCTAATCTGTACGTGACTGGGCCATTGAAAACGTTTGCTTTTTCTTTCCAAACGCAGTCCGCCTTCATCTTGTACAACACCTTCTGCCCGAGGACATCCGCTGTTAAAGACAGACACACAAGATTTGGTGTGTGTGTGTGCGTTTTTTTTTTGGTTCTGCTTTTTTTTCTTTTCGTATAAATATCTTTGAGATGTCTTGTACTTAGTCACCAATGTGTACTATACATTAGTCACAATAACTGAATGCAAAATATGAATTCTTTTTTTTCTCACTCTCCTTCATTCATTGCTGGCCTTTGAAGGTAAGCGCTAATTTTTACTTAAGCGTCTGCAGGAAAACAGTCACATGATTACTGTTTGTGACACTCCGCAACCGGTAGAATTCGTCCCAGTGCGACTGTGTTCAATACTACGGAAGCGTTTACTTGCTAATATTGTGCAGCTGCAGTAATGGCGTGAGTGACGGAACGGGAATTCGAAGAGCTGAGTTCGGATTTCATCTAGAGATCTTGACATTCACTTTCATAAAAATACTATTAGAAAGACATGAATCTATCTGTTTTTCTCCCAGCTCTGTATCAAATAGCAGGTTCTTTAGCTATGGCTGGTAACCAGTTTAGGAGAAAAACAAGTATGACATTAAAACCACATGTCATTCTGGTGGGGCACAGATTTAAACTATAAGTTGGGTTGACTTAGCCTAGTGGCACTATAGTCCACAAGTTGGTTTTTCGTGTGTTGAAGAAACAGAACGCGACAGCTCAGAAACTATATATATATATATATATATATATATATATATATATATGCAATTATATATATGACCATGGAATATTAGTGTTTAAGTCTTTTTATTATATAATAATATATAATAATTTATTCCATTGGAATCGTAAAAACGATCCAATTCATCAGACCTACAGATTCAAAAAGAAGCAAAAGATGAATTGGATCGTTTTTACGATTCCAATGGAATAAACTATGACCATGGAATATTAGTGTTTAAGTCTTTTTATTATATCATTACTCTGTCCTGGACATTGAGTTCTACCTGGATCATATCCTCTTGGAATTATTTTTATACATATATGTATGTGTATATATAATTGCATATGTATGTGTATATTTACCACTAATATTGTCTATATATATATATATACATATATATATATATATATATATATATGAGAAAAAACGATTAAGCAAATAAAAGATTAAATGCAAACAAAGATGTTCCTTTACAAAACAACGGACTCAGTAGATTAGTTGCTCAGTGTAATACGTCTGACCCAAATTTCGATTTCCAGAAATGCTACTTTAATTAAGAGAGAACGTCGTTTACTAAGACAAATGTACGTGGAAATGTTTTTGGTTGCTAGCTTCAAAAGAGCCAGATAAGGCCAAAAAATGGAGCACTGTTGTCATGTTTGCGCAGGTGCTGCCCAGACCACGCTCCCCAGCCTTGATAGAGTCCAAAAGCTTCTCCGACCCCTTGTGGGTGACACATTATTCTGCTCTATCGCTTCTTTCACTGAAAGTGCTCGGACGAACTAGAATCTCCGGTCCCACGAGTTCAAAAACGCCATGCCACTTACATAGTAACACACCGCCCATCGTCTTTTATTCAAATATCCAGATCTTTCATTTTCTGCACTGGTTTGATTCACATGTCTTTAATTAGTAACTCGTATCTCGACCATCCCCTCGTTAACGATAGCCTTTTTTACCCGCTTTCCCTTACTAAATTGTCTAAGATTCATGCATTTCTTTCAGTGCCATCTATCTGCACGGTATAATCAATAACATCATTACTATCTTCATTAAGATACCACCAACATTAATAAGAAAATGCAAGAATTGAAGTTTATGGGGTTATGCCTGAAAAATAACGGTTTACCATATACTTGATTGGGAAAACATTTTTCCGGGTGTCTGTTCCACAAAGCAACAGACGCTGCTCGAGTGGATCTTACTTCTTACTAATAGTATACGAAAGTGTTGTGGAGTAGCTGAACGCAATATAATCTGGTCTAAGACAATTTAAAAAGCAATCTCTCTTACTGAGAGAGGGCAGTTTACGATGACTGTTAACAGTGTTTGTCGACTCACTACCTCCAGGTGGAGAGGAACCCAGACGAGTCTCGTTTGGGGAGGTAGACAGTTACCCGACCTCGTGCATACGGGGTCTACGGGCAATTTTTGCCCGAGCCTACGGTCTTGGAACGCTCCACGTAAAAAAAAAAAACAAATTCGCGTCCAATTTCTATGGGAAGCGAATCCAATCCCGTGGATTCGGGCAAAATTCCCCGCAGACCCCGTACACAAGGGGTCGGGTAGCCTTCTTCCCGAGACAAGACTCTGCTCTTCAGCATAGCTTCGTCTGGGCTCCTCTGCCCCCAAAGTCGACAAGAAAAGTTAACTGTAATCGTTAAATGCTCGGTTTTTACCCGAGACCTCCCCACAAGGCGGGATGTAGCACAAGGCCAGTTTTTTTTTTTTAACGCGGAGCGATTTTAGAGCCCGCTTGTAGACTTCGTATACACGGGGTCGGGTAGCTGTCTACCTCCCCGGACGAGATTCTCCTTTGGCATAACTTCGTATGGGTTCCTCTCGGTCCGAAGGCAGAGTGTCGACAAGCTGAGTTAACTGTAATCGTTAACTCCTCTTCCTCAGTAAGAGAGGGTGCTGTTTAAATAGTCTTAGAACAGTTCATCTTGTGGGAATGTTCAGCTACTCCACAACATAATAGAAATGGGGCATGATTCGCCCTTGTATAACTGGCATATTGGGTCCTAGTTCTGCGGTGGTGGTACAAAGGAATATAGCTAGTCAGGACACATACCATGTAAATACCGATAGAACAGCGAGATGTTCGCGACGTATCGTTCGTAGGAAAGGGGTTGCCGGGTAGAACTATTTCATCACTCACAAGCCCGTATAAATGCTTTTGAATTCAATCCGAACAGGTTAGGGATAACTGGGCACGACAAACCCAGATATGGCAGAAATACTCCAATTTTGGTCTAGTCTCTTTCTTGAAGTCTTAGTGTATACCACAGGGAGACAAATACTTAATGAAGTGGGAAAATAAACCAACAATCTTTTCAGCATCGGTAGCAATTTATATAGGTTGTATATAAAATGAAGCTCAACCTCCCAAGGAGGGAGTCCATCTAGGGGAAAGAAAACCTTGATTTTTAACTTCTCCTGCCTTGCGGTCATATCCAAACATGGAAACAGCTATGGAATTAAATCCTAATAGAAAAATGAAGAGTGGATCCCGAACACTGAAAATTTTCCGGCAAATGTTGCAACATAGCTGTTCTTACATGTAATACCCTGTATACCTTTGATCTTGGTGGTACAGCCGAAAAGGGGGTCATATACTCTGGGCAGAGTAAGGTCTCCATCTACCATCGCCCAGACCTGAAACTCTGGAGACGTCGCTCCATCACCAAAGAACCAAAATTTGAACAAATAGAGAGCTACCTTTATCTCGCTAGATAAACGGATGGCGACTACTATGAGTTTGTGATGAGCTTGAGTCTCAGTAGACGTTCAATACAAGAAGCCTCCATCCATCAGGATAGCTGAATGTTAATGGGGGGTCTATCTCACCTTGACAAAGGGTGTTGGACGATATTGAATACGTTTAAACGAGCATAGCATATATATCTTCTAAATAATATTGTACGTATTACCATATATCACCTCCATCTTACCGTGTGCGTATTTCCACATTATCTCTAAATGTCATTGGTTTTAAAATCCATATATTGAATGAATGTCATAAGTTTTCACACATGTGTGTCGGTAAATGTCAAATTTTAACGTGCGTAACCTCACTACAATTTATAATCGATAACAGTCATTGTAAATCGATTATATATATATATATATATATATATATATATATATATATATATATATACACTTTGATGAGGAAAAAGATATATCTTGCAGGATGTATTTGGATCAACATGAGTAGCAAAGCTACTCAGAATCCAGGAGCAGGTAGGATTGACTAAGGTAGAACAGTTGACGGTGTCAGTTTGACAAGTATTCACTGAAGAAAAAGTCCTACAGTCTGGAAATAATTAATTTTTTTCTATGATAGCATTACATTGACATTGGTTAAATGGCAAAGTTGGACATTCTTTCCAAAAGGACAGTTTTGCCCTTGGCACCGCTATTATGTTAACTGCATTCACTCCCCGGCAGCGTTTATTGTTTTAAAAAAGCGATGAATACAATTATAACAAAACCGAAACATAGGTTGAAAATTAACTTATATATTTGTTTATGTTATTGATAATTTACATAAAGAATAATAAACATTATTTATTTCATGTGATAAGAATGGTTAGGTGGAAATAATTATAAATTCTGTAAGGGGTATCAGCAATCGACTGTTTATATATATATATATATATATATATATATATATATATATATATATAAACAGTCAATTGCTGATAGATCTATACCCTCTCCCATATGAGGTTAATTTGGATTTTGTTATGTAAATTAATATATATATATATATGTGTGTGTGGGTGTGTGTATGTATATATATATATATATATATATATATATATATATATATATATATATATATATATATATATATATAAAAGGTTTACTGGACTCTCTTGTCGTTTTCGACGCATGAGGGTCAAGCAGGTCAGTTCTTACAACCAAACAGC
>OZ038505.1:69690906-69708406 GCA_964036315.1 Acanthosepion esculentum
ATATATATATATATATATAAGGCATATATGTATGTATTATATGTATATATATATATATGCTTTTATGTGTGTGGGTGTGTATTTTTACAACGTTCTCTTACTCTATCTCTTTCACTCTCCACCTCTCTCTCCATCTCTCTCTCTCTATGATACACACACACACACACACACACACACATATATATATATATATATATATATATATATATATATATATATATATATTGAAGAGGCACAGTGGAGTAATGTTTGTGTCTTAAGAAACTCCTAAAATACAAAAGTCTTGAAGTGGAAATCTCAAAAATATGGCACATGAGAACATCAACATTACCTGTTGTGGTTGGAGACCTCGGATCGATTGGAAAAGGTTCCCAAAGACTCGTTGAAGGGATTCCTTTTGGCCCATGACTTAAAGAAATACAAAAAATGTTCTCACAAGTAAAGCTCCCACATTATTAAGAATTTTATCTATGTAAAATATGTGTGATCTTTGTTTTTTTTTGTTTATTTTTTTTTTACAAAAAATTGCTGGAAGAAAGAGAATTCGTCAATTGAGAAGTGCTAAACAGAAAATATGAGCATAGAATTTACAGTTGAATTACTTAATGAGTGAGTAAGATTCGAGACAACAAATACAAATTTCAATGGTCTTTGACACGGTGTAAGATAAAGGGTGACTGCACGTGATCTCTAGCTATGGGAACACTGGAAGAGGCCTCTCCGTTATAAAGTCCTTCCTAACGAGTAGGTCGCTGAAGGTAGTTGTTAACTATCAGTCCTCAGAGGTCCAAGTGATCAATATTGGCGTCCCCAAGTTTTGCTTCTCGGTCCCAAACTGTCCCTACACTAAATAAATGATCTGCCTAAGAGAATACTCCGATCAAGTGTGAATATCTATGCCTGATGGCACAACTCTATATGGGTGTACCTCCAAAATTCTGAATGACTAGAACTTGACAGCTGACCTTTCTTCTGACCTCGCTCTAATATCGCAGTAGGAGACAAACCGGTGTTTTGGTATTCAATGACCCAAAAATGAAACAAGTGTAATTATTGTTGATTAGACCCAGGACTTCCATCGACACCGACGAATCGATATTCCTTCACGGAATCCCCGTCCCTTGAGCGCCGTTTGGGACAAACTCAACCCAATCAAACTGGAACTCGTATATATAAACTGAAGCTGCTGGGGAAATGGTCGGTTACCTGTATCTGATTAGTCGTTCTGTCCGCTTTACAAAAGCCAGATAAAGCAGAAAATGGAGGACAGCTGAAATGTATATGCAGTCTTTACTTTCCAGTCTCGAAAGAAGTCCAAAAGCGTCTCCACGTCCTTGTGGGTGATGAATTATTCATTTCCCCCAGATGAAACTTCACAGTCATCTCGCTGCTCTATCGCGATTTCCAGGAAAGTGTTTAGACGAACCACATTACTTAGTTCCACCCGTTCTGAACTTCGCGTCTAAGACCCGCCACGAAATGCCCATTTTGCTTAACCCCACTCATTCTTCCAACGAACAGCTGATTTGTTGAAACGACTCCCAAGTTGATGCTTCCCCGATCACTACAATTTTAAACTGTTCAAGTTTAGGGTCAACAGTTATCGTCACCACATATGCGCATAATCCTTGCCCCTTACTCTGTAACCCTCTGTCCCGAATGGCTCTCGGGTCTTGTACTGGGTGAATATCGCTGTGAAAATATATGCCCCAAGTCAAAGAACATGTAGTGAAATTAAGAACAGGAATTGATACGCAGAGAAAATCTCTCGCCAAGGTTAACCACTGAGATATTTTTCAATATTTATCACACTCTGTATTTGTTTGTTCTTTTCTTTCGTCTTTCTTATTTCTGTAAAGAAAGGCTAAAAACACCTTGAATATTATTTCACTAACAATAGACCTGGATTGGAAATCAAAGAAAGAAAGAAATCAATGTGAGGGTGGCAGAAGAAAGGAAAGGAAATCAAAGCAGAGGGGATGATGTGAAATCTTAAAGAAAGAATTAATGAAAAGAAAGAAAGAAAGAAAACAATGTGAAGCTGGCAGAAGAAAGGAAAGGAACTCAAAGCAGAGGGAATGACGTGAAATCTTAAAGAAAGAAAGTAATAATGAAAGTAAAGAAAGAAAGAAAGAATGAAAGAAAGAAAACAATGTGAGGCTGGCAGAAGAAAGAAAAGCAAACAGAAGTAGATGGAATGTTGCATAATCTTGAAAGAAACAAAGAAAGAAAGAAAGAACGAGAAAAAAGAACAAGAAAGAAAAAATGACAGGCACTCATAAAAAAGAAAAGGAAATGCATGTAGAGGCAATGATGCAAAATCTTAAAGAAAGAAAGAAAGAAAGAAAGAAAGAATGAAAGAAAACAATGAGAGGTTGACAGAAGAAGTAAAAGGATACAGAAGCAGAGGGCATGATGCATAACCATAAGGAAAGAATAAAAGAATGAATGAATGAATGAAAGAAAGACTGAGAAAATTAATGAAAGAAAAATGAGAGGCTGCGAAGAATAACGAAAAGAAAACGGAAGCAGAGGCAACAATGTACAATCTTAATGAAAAGAAAGAAAGAAGGAAAGAGAAAGGCAAATGAATAAAGTAGACAACGACAGAAGAAAGAAAAAAGAAAAGCAAAGAGATAAATTCATAATCAGAAGTAGAGACAATGATAGATTATCTTGAAGAAAGAAAGAGAGAAAGAAAACAAGGTGAGGATAGCAGAAGATAAAAAAGGAAACGGAAGTAGAGTTAATGATGCATAATCTAAAAGAAAGAAAGAAAGAAAATGAGAGGCTAGCAGATGAAAGAAAAGGAAACGGAAGTAGAGGTAATGATGCATAATGTCAGAGAAAGAAAGAAAGAAAAAATGAAAGAAAGAAAGAATGAAAGAAATAAAATGGCAGGCTAGCAGAAGAAAGAAAAGGAAATGAAAGTAGAGGTAATGATGCATAATCTTAAAGAATGAAAGAAAGAAAGAAAGAAAGAAAGACAGAAAGAAAGAAAGAAAGAAAGGAAGAAAATGAGAGGCTAGCAGAAGAAAGAAAAGGAAACGGAAGTAGAGGTAATGATGCATAATGTCAGAGAAAGAAAGAAAGAAAAAATGAAAGAAAGAAAGAAAGAAAGAATGAAAGAAATAAAATGGCAGGCTAGCAGATGAAAGAAAAGGAAATGAAAGTAGAGGTAATGATGCATAATCTTAAGGAAAGAAAGAAAGAAAGAAAGAAAGAAAGAAAGGAAGAAAATGAGAGGCTAGCAGAAGAAAGAAAAGGAAACGGCAGTAGACGTAATGATGCAAATGTCAGAGAAAGAAAGAAAGAAAAAATGAAAGAAAGAAAGAAAGAATGAATGAAAGAAATAAAATGGCAGGCGAGCAGATGAAAGAAAAAGAAACGGAAGTAGAGGTAATGATGCATAATATCAAAGAAAGAAAGAAAGAAAAACTGAAAAAATGATAGAAAGTAAACAATTGGAGGATGGCAGAAGAAAAACAAAGAAAGGGAAGCAGAGGGAATGATAGATAATCTTAAATTAATGAAAGAAAGAAGAAAAGAGAAAAATAATTTAAATGGCAAACAATGAGAGGCTGCCAGAAGAAATAAAAAGAAATAAAAGTATAGATAAAAAAAGTCCATAATCTTAAAGAAAGCAAGAAAGAAAGAAAGAAAAATTAAAAGAAAAGGAAGGAAAAGGAAAGCAAAACAAGAAAAATAAAAATACGAAATGTAAAAGTGAGGAAGTAACTGAATTAAAAAATATAGAAGAAAAATATTCGGAAGAATGAAAAGAAAGAAATTACGAAAAACGAAATTAGATGAAAGAAGAAATGAATCTTTAGAAAGAATATTCTACTGAAGATTGAATAAGTAGAAAATAAAATAAAAGAAAGAAAGTGATACGATGGGAAGAAAGAGAAAGGCAAAGAGAGGTGCAGAGAGAAGGAAATGTGCAATGAAGAGAGAGGAGGACATAAAAGAAGGCAGTGTAACAGAATAGGGAGAGAGTAACTTATCCAGTAGCGATGCAGATTAGTGAACCCGTCCTTCTCGGAAGGCGTTTTGTAATTGCGCATGCGTAAATCACTGAGGCCTGTTTGGCCTTGAATGTGAAACGCGAAAGCGAATTTGGGCACCTGGAGGTATTTGTTCGACGAGGCGAACTGCGACAGAAGGCAAGATAAATAGCCCGCCCCACAATGGGTTTAACTACCTCGCAAAAGCTTGCAATTCTTACAATTTTAAAAACCGTTCTACGGCACGCGCGTTAAAATTGTATATTAAGAAACAATAAAGAGTATACAGTTATTACATATTAGCATAAAATAACCTACCTAGGGCGATGAAATCTCAGGATTTTTCGAAATACGCCCCCCTTAGGTCCAATTATCCTGTCACTACTTTCCACTATTAAGATTACGCAAAGTTTTACTTCGGGATTGCCATCAGCTGTGTCGCATTTTAAATTGCGTATATTGCGTTTTGAAAGGAATTATGGCCTTTGGGAAAATACATAGATCGTAGATAATCAAAACACAGATGTAGTTAGAGTTGTTTTAAAGACTGCAGTCTTTTGCATATGCATATATATATATATATATATATATATATATATATATATATATATATATATATGTGTGTATACAGGGTGCGGCTGGTATTTGAGGACATACAGATTTAAGATTAATACTGCTTCCTACTAACTTCTAATACTTTTATTTTTCAGAAATCAAGAATGGTAAATGAAATGAAAAGGCATGCTGTGATTGTGGCATTAAAGGCTGATCATAGCGATTTGGATATTGCATGTTTTCTATGGGTTGCAAGAATGGATGGGTGATCATTTGTACGATCTCATCACACCCAACATTTGGCCTCCTAACTCTCCAGATCTCAATCCACTAGACTATTATGTGTGGAGCGTTGTTGAGAGGGAGGTTAATAAACAGCCTCATAACACCAAAGACTCTCTTAAAGCTGCAATAATTCGAGTAATGCATGACATAAATAAGGACCAATTAATCAGAACTTGCAGCCGATTTCAACATCGTGTAGAGGCAATTATTGATACTAATAGAGGTTTTATTGAATAAAATTAAACAATAGTTAGCTAAATTTCTTGTTTACTGCTTTGTAATGAAATATAATTATATTCATTTATTTCGCAAGTTATTTTTATTAATCCATAAAATCTGTCCCCAAATAACAGCCGCACCCTGTATATATCGACATCTCCAGTTGCCTTGATCTATCCACTACCCTTCCTTCTCCACATCTTTTCATCTATCTCTCCTATCTGCTCTCGCTCCAAATCTTCTGTAACCCCTTGCGTGCTAGTGGCTTCCCGCCTTGCTTGGGGTGAAATGCTTAAAAAAAAACACCCCAAAAAATATATATTTATATATATATGTACACACACAACCTTGTGCAAATTAACTGAAACAAGATACATAAGTCCGTTATTATTTACTTTGTTTCGTATTTTACAATGAAACATGACACATGTTAGTACTTCGTATGTCCATTCCACGAAGTCGTTCATTGCAGACTAACCACAGATTCTCGACTGGATTTAAATCAGGAGAGTTTACGGGCCAGTCTATAGTACTTTGATTTGCTCATTGATAAGACTTACCAATGTGTCCGTACAAGTTACAATTTTCTTACGCTTCCTTGGAATAAGGTCCATCGCAAATAATGGTTGTAGGACAAATAATCAACAGTCAAAACAATAGTGTCTTGGCGTGATAAAAAATCTGAAGCAATCATAATATGACGTAATATTTTTTCATGGCCAAACAAATTCCATCATACACCTCGAAAAAAGATGCATATTACAGCACACCACGGGAAATGACCTAATCTGAGGAAACAAATAAAAAAACGATTACACCTTGTCACTTGAGTGGATCTAAAACTGACCGTCTCTGAAAGAAAGGAAACTGAAGCGGTTTTTGCAATTAATTTGCTGAGCGTTGTTTTACAGACTGCAGTTTTTGCCAAATATATTTACACAGCAACTGAGGCGTCTATTCACTATTGTTAATGTTACGATCGCACACTTTCAAAAACTCACATTGCCGACTGAATAGCTCCAGGGAGAATATTTTCACATGTTCAGTAACCTTACTAACGTGTATGAAATCTGATGATTTTTTTTACAGCATATTCATCTAGTATAAGGCCCAAGAGCCACTTATGGTAGAGTTTTACTATGTGAGGTTCTCGTATGAACATATGACGAGGAAAGAGAAACAATTTCAGCTTATAAACATGAATCCGATTGTAATGGTATTTGTAAAAATAACCGTTTCCTTATAAGGAAACATTCGACATTCATTTACTGAGCGGCCGATTCTATTCGTTAAGGCTAACGGGCATATCGCATTAAAACACCGGTTCCCGTACGATGACCGAAGTTAAACAACGTCGAACCTAGTCATTACCAGAGTGACCACTTGGGAATACCAGGTGCTGTAATCTTGGATGTGTGGGTGGTGTTATAGATAATGGCCCGGAATTTTTAATGGGCGAGTCGAGTTCCAATTCTTGTCTGGTTCATTATATTATATACTTACGCTCAAATATCCTTGAGAATGGTATGAAACCACCTCATCTTCCCCCAGCTATGGGTTAATTACTATGACTTTTATCACTAAAACTTTATTATCTCCAAAACATATTCTTATAATCTCAAAATATTTTCTGGCTTTAAATAATCTGCGAAGGGCTGATAAGTCACAGAAAATGAATCAATCAATTTCAGGAGGTAACGGGTGACCCTAGACTCGAAGTAGTTAAGATTTCAATGTTCCGGGAAACATCATCTAGGGATACTGTTTCATAAATTAGTTGTTTCGGGAAGAAGTTATCCGAATAGAACTCCTTACTGGTGGATTGCGAAGAGAATGTAAATGGGGCACTTCTGTGTATATGCGATGACGGATTTTATCTGTAATTGTTTGATCTGGTGAAGCTAGGGAATATAAGTCATCAGTATGTTTTCAACAAAAATAGCAATAGAGTAAAGACGGGCTTGCCATGTTGCGTCTGTAAGAATGAGATTCTAGGGTGGAAAGGAATTAATCGCGTATAAGCTTGCAGAAACGTTTTTGAACGCTGGAATGTCTGGTAAGAGAGGACTGAGCTGTCCCAGGTCAGATATGACAACAAAAATTCTATTTTCGGTCTGATCAGATTATTTCAAAGATATGGCCTGGCAGGTGAGATCAGGTTCTTTCTGGAGCAAAAGAGATTGACAATTCCACACCTCGTCTTTCACGATGTACCGTGTATAAGACCTCCACTTGATGTCTACAGGGAAGTTGAGTTCCAATAGATGTCCAAAGCAAAGGGCCCAACCGTTCATCGTGACTGGTGAGAATTTAGGGTCAAATTATGTAAAGTTGCTTAGTTACTGAATTATTTAATGTTACAAACCACTAACCACTGGGCGGTTATTTTGTTTTAAATTTCTCATGCTATCAGTAAACCGTTATTAACTCAATAATAGTTTTCTTATAATCTAAAAAATATTTTCTTAGCATTAAATAACCTGCAATGTGTTGATAAACTGTAGAAAATGAACAGATGACTCAATCAATCTTGTTAAGATTGATTGGAGAAAGTGGAGTGAAGCACTTTTGCAGTGGTATAAGAAGCTTCTTTCGCGATTAATCGTTTATACGAGTTCCACTTGAGCTCTGGTGGCGAACTTGAGTCTCAAAAGATGCTCAAAACAGAGAGCCTCCTTAGGAGTCTAGCCATTCATTATCACTGTTAAGGAAATATTGAAAGTTACAAGCCAGTCTTTCCTCCATTAAGCTGTTAGAATTAGCTCAGATATGGGATCAGCTGCTATACTGTGCTAATTAATTGCTTTTCTCGTCCTGGGTAAGACGTTAAACTAAATCCGCGTCCTGGGTAAGACGATAAACTATGTCCAGCAGCAAGGCCTCTGATCAGAAGGTTTTGGAGAGCGTGGAACCACCTCGCAATTGCTGGTGTTCCCAGGTCCACCTTGACCCGGGGTGGTAGCACCTGTTATAGTCCCTTCTATGGGCAAATAGTTAACCCCGAAACTGAGGTAAAAAGCATTATAAAAGTGTAAAAATAGGTTTTAATACCAGAAATACTTTGTAAAAATTATTGCCAGAAATAAATTTTTGAAGAAAAAAAAACTATTACCAGCAATATATTTTTGAAAAAAAAAATATTACCAGCAATGTTTTTGAAGAAAAAAAAATTACTAGCAATATATGTTTTAAAATAATATGAATGACCAGCGATACATTTTTGAGGAAAAAAATATTACCAGAAATAGATTTTTGACAAAAAATATTACCGGAAAAAAATGTTGTTGGCATTAAATAACCCATTGAGATTGATATGACGTAAAACGCAACAAACCAAACCAAATCAAACCAAACTATCTGGTATGGCGTATCGACAGCATTTTTTCAATGTTCAGTGTGGGGCGGGTGGCTGCCCCCCCCACTCCAACTTTTTTTTGGTAAGTCCTATTTCAAGGTCATTTTAAAACTATCTGTACTAATCCTGAGGACCTTCTAAGGTCAGTCATCATTGACGAAACAAATCTGTCCAGTATGTCAAAGACTAGTACCATATTTTGCATCATTTAATTATTTAATAACATTGAGGTTGATATACCGTAAAACACAACAAAACGAACCAAACCAAACTATCTGGTATGGCGTATCGACAGCATTTTTTCAATGTTCGGTGAGCTGGTGGGGGGGTTGGGGTGCTGTCCCCGGCCCCACAACTTTTTTTTTTTTTTGGTAAGTCCTATTTCAGGGTTATTTTAAGATTATCTGTACTAATCCTGAGGTCTTATGCCTTCTAAGGTTAGTCATCATTGACGAAACAAATCTCTCTGGTTTGTCAGGGACCGGTACCATATTTTGTATCATATAATTATTTAATAACAACCCGAGAAAACATTATTTGAACAATCGTAGAATTATTCATTTATTTACTTTTATTTCCTAGAAACTCTCCGCCTACCGGCAGATGATAACTCGCATACCTGCACCTGTAGGCGTACCACACTTTGAATAGCCCGGATGTACATTTTAGCGTGTTATCATGGTGAATCTAGGCGCCTGTATATGAGGGTAAAACGGTGAGCCTCTTTCAGTATTTTCAGAGACAGGAGTAAAAAAAACTTGATATCCCTTCTTAAACGTATGTTAAAACATACGAGCGTTTACAGGAGTGAATACCATGACATTTCACGTGGAACTAGAGCAAATTACTCCCGTGGACTAAATAAAGGGTCCGTTTAGAAATTCCAACGTTTATCACCTGAAGAAAGCCGTGGCATACAACAGCAGAAAGGTCGTGAATATGGCAATAAAAATGAGGACAACAGTCCGAACGATGTAAATAATTACAGCATATAGAATTAAAGACAGATCCTGAAGAAACCAGAGCGTACAACGGCCGAAACGTCGTGAATATGGTAATAAAGATGACGTGAAGAGTGCAAACGATGTAAATAGTTACAATACATCTTATAAGAAATATAGATAGATCCTGAAGAAGGCCGGGGCGTAAAACTTTCAAAACTTCGTGAATATGGTAATAAAGATGAGAACAACAGTCCGAACGAAGTAAATAATGTAAATAATTACAGTTCCTCATCCCAGAAATAAAGACTGATATTAAAATATAACGTTTATGTTATGTTTATATAGAAAGATCCTGAAGAAGGCCGGAGCATACAACAGCTGAAACGTCATTAATATAGCAACAAAAATAGACGAGGACAACAGTCCGAACAATGTAAATAATATAAATAATTACAATACCTCATCTCAGAAATATAGACAGATCCTGATAATGGCTGGAGTGTACAACGGTCGAAACGTCTTGTATATGGCAACAAAGATAGATGAGAACAACAGTCCGAACAATGTAAATAATCTAAATGATTACAGTACTTCAACTCAGAAATATAAACTAATATTAAAATATAGCGTTTATGTTATGTTTATATAGAAAGATCCTGAAGAAGACCGGAGCATACAACGGCTGAAACGTCGTTAATATGGCAGCAAAAATAGATGAGGACAACAGTCCGAACAATGTAAATAATGTAAATAATTACAGGACCCTATCTCAGAAATAAAGACTGATATTAAAATATAACGTTTATGTTTTGTTTATCCTGAAGAAGGCTGGAGCATACAACGACCGAAACGTCGTTAATATGGCAACAGAAGTAGATAAGGACATCAGTCCGAACAATGTAAATAATGTAAATAATTACAGTTCCTCATCTCAGAAATAAAGGCTGATATTAAAATATAACGTTTACGTTTTGTTTATATAGAAAGATCCTGAAGAAGACCGGAGCATACAACGGCTGAAACTTCGTTTATATGGTAACAAAAATAGATGAGGATAACAGTCCGAGCAATAAAAATAATGTAAATAATTACAATACCTCATCTCAGAAATATAGACTGATCCTGAAGATGGCTGGAGCCTACAGCGGCTGAAACGTCGTGAATATGGCAACAAAGATGACGACAACAGTCCGAACAATGTAAATATTTACAATACCTAATCTCAGAAATATAAACAGATTTGAAAAAATTAACAGGTAAGAAAACTTTGTTAGAAACAAAGAGAAGAGGGGTTAACATCAACGGAATATCATTTCTTTCTATCAGCCTAGTGAATGCGGAACAATCTCCTCTTAGATGAAGAAGAGATTTGAAGTAACAGAAATGTGGTTTGACAGATGGATGCTGAGAATAGCATGGGGAAAGCAAGTGAGCAACGACGAAGTTTTAGAGAAAATGGAAACAAAAAAGGACACTTATACTTAACATCAGGAAGAGGCAGCTGGATTTTTTCGACACATAATGAGGAAAGAGGGCTCGGAAAATTTGACAATCACAGGACAGACTGAGAAATTTCAAATCTTTTAATACAAATCTCTTATAAACTTTCCCATATATTAACAACACGAGAAAGAATTTAAATATATATATATACTAGCAGCATGGCACGGCGTTGCCCGTGCTTGATTCAATAATCGTACGACTCATACAGCAATCGCCATCGCTTGAGTTAAAATATTTTTGCCCTTCCTTGCCTTTAAAGGAGTGCCCTTTACCGTGCTGATGTTGCTACATGCCTTACTTCTTGCCTGTCTCACACTGCGAATTTTTCTAAGCTCTATACTAAACATTAAATCTGTTACGAAAAAAGAACTGAACAAAATGAACACAAAACGATCAGCTTTAAAAAAGGACTCGTAACTGGAAAAACCGAATGAAAAAGAATGTTAACAACAAATACTTTTTCACACCCAACCCAGTTCTGCGGAATCCAAATCAACGTTGAGTTTAAGCAAGCGAATGAGCCAATTGGAGTAAAGTGACATGCAGATTTAAATTTTTCCCACTTGTGAGGAATGTAGCTATCGATTTTTTTGGCATGTTAGCATGCTAGTTAACATTCATGTCAGTCAGCTGTTGGCTCTCACGCTGGCCAATAGAAACTTCCTGCCTAATCGTGGCAGCCACCTATAGGCTCTCACTCTGGCCAGTAGATAATGGCCGCAAACTACATGAAAACTGCCGTAGAAGCATGAAAAAAATCGAGTATTTCCACTATCGATGGGAGTTAGGAAATACAACGTCTGTCTTGGCCTTTCCACTAACTTGGAGCATGTGCATGCAAATTTTGGTGCAAAAATCCGTCGGAAATTTCGGCGGTGCATTCCACACACACACACACACACACACACACATACACACACACACACACACACACACACACACTCATCCTGCCTTTTATAGATAGAGATTCCTGGCAAGCAATCGTTACACAGGGTGCGGCAGAAACACTTCCCTGAAATACCTCCCTGAAATAACTCCCACATTATCGTCAGACATTAGCTACGGGTTGGGGCAGAAATATCAGGCAGAGGGACAAAGGAAAACAGCGCGCAAGCTACCTAACGAGTTTGTGTAAATGGATGCCAGAACACGCTTTAGGAGAGATAGTAAAATGTCATAATTTACTAAGAGCTACAAAGGACAGGAAATTCTGGAGAGCCATGATCTCCAACGTCCTGAAAGGATATGACATTGAGAAGAAGGAGAAAATAATATCTTTTTTTTCTGTCTGATTAAAGCATTTATTTGGACGACATCTCAGCGACGGAAAACAATCTATCAGCTTTCCTAGCAATTGAGCTATGTTTCACAAGTGATCATTGAGGCGAACATTTCAGGTGAAAGCCATTCTCCCGTGATGTTTGGACGTTGCGATAACAGGGATGGCGGGTCGAGGCTGGGTTGCGGGCGGTGCTGTTGAGAAAAGAGTAGAAAATCAATCCCTTTTGAGTTGTGTTCGATTTGTAAATGTCGGATACACTTGGTTGGAGTACTAATTAACCCTTGGTGACCCTAGTGAAAGCAGTGACCTTACGATCTGACACCGCAGCCCACTAAAATGACAGATCTGCACTACTTAATAAGCGACTGTTGTTCCTTGCCAATGCGATATTCAGCAAGTGGCTCTCCCATCCCTGAAGTCAAAAAAGTGAGCATGATTAGTGTTCACGGTATGAGACACGTATAAGGGTGTGTGTACGAGCTTATATGGTGGGGGTGTTACAATGAAACAGCTAAAAATTCGGGAAGAAAGACAGTGACAGTGAGACAGAAAGGACAAACAGAAAAGAGATAGGAGCAGAAAAAAGAGACAAAGAGAGAGTGAGAGAAACAGTGACAGAAATATAAAAGAACAGAGAGACAAAGAGTTTGAGAGAGGGAGAGCGAGAGAGAGAGAGAGAGAAAGAAAGGCAGACAGGAGGAAAAGTATAGAGAGAAACAAGAAGACTGAGAGAGAGAGAAAACGAGAGAGACAAAAAAGAGAGACTGACAGACACGGGAAGAAAATGAGAAAGACAAAGAGCATGATAGACAAAAAGAGAGACAGAGAGAGATAGAAAAAGAGGAAACAGAGAGAGACGATCAGACAGAGACAAAGAAAGAGACAAAGAAACAGAAAGACAGAGAGATAGGAAGAGAAAAGAGAGAGACAAAGACAGAGAGGTACATAAGAAGAGTAAAATAGAGAGACAGGGAGAGAGAGAGAGAGTAAGACAGAGATACATAGAGAGAAAGAAAGAGACAGACCGAAAGAAAGAGAAAGAGACAGGGAGACAAAGAGAGAAAGACGGAGAGAGAAAGAGAGATAGAAAAAGAAAATGTGAAACAAAATAGTTTGAGAAATTTCAATTGTTTTTATACAAATCTCTTATACATGTTTCCCTTAACACCACGAAAAAGAATTAAAATAATAGTATACTTCTCACAATTTCTTACAAGTAATCGTTATACAAGGTGCGACAGGAACACTTCCCATGCATACCCCCGCCCCAGAGAGACCGCCCACAAAATCGTAAGCCACTAGCTCCAGGTTACGGCGGAAATATACTTCCACGTAAAACATAAACCAGCCATCAGTGAGTATCAGATTATCCAGGCCCACCTTTCTCATTACAGAAACTTCTGCTGCCTCCTCCTGATGTTAAGTATAAGCCTCCTCCTTGTTTGAATCCTCTCCAAGACCTCATCGTTGCTCACACGCTCGGTCCATGATATTCTCAGCATCCTTCTGTAGAACCACATATCCGTCGCCTCCAGTCTCTTCTTCATCTTTGAGGAGACCGTCCAACGTTCTCTGTCGCATGGGAGGAAAGATGTCACGTAGCAGCTCAGTACTTTTTGTCATCAAAGAAATCCTCGTATCTCACAATACTCTGCCCAGTCTTTGGATTTCATCCTTAGGTATTTGTGCTACAGACTGTATAACGAAGCTTATATATATATATATATATATATATATATATATATATATATATATATGAGAGAGAGAGAGAGAGAGAGAGAGAGAGAGAGAGAGAACCGTGTCCGAATTCTAGTCAAGTTCATTACTTTCACTTAAGCGCAAATATCCTTGGGAAACGTATGAATCCATCTCTTCTCCCCTACCAGTTATGGGTTGAATATCAAGACAAACTGGGACCTAAGCCGTAGTTGGTTACTAGTCTATCATAGAATGAAACGGCAACCTACTGCGGGAATATCTACCTAGCCAGTTATGTATCTAATGAGACATAATTGCCTAAGCGTGATTCACGTATGTCCCTTAACTGACTGACTGTTATGAGAATGGCATGAATATTAGTATTTTTAATAGGAAAAAAGCAACCGTTTCCAAGCAGGAAACATTAGTCATTGTTTGACCAAACAGTTGAAATTTATAAAATCTTTCTCTTGAAACATTTTTTTCAGGAAAATATGCTTCTCAAATCCAATCTCTGTAGTTTTCATGGAGGTTTTCTTCGTGACGTTTTCATTTCGATAATAATTTATATCTAATTGTTTAAGGTAGTGTATCATTATCTTGATTATATCATTATTTTCCGATATTACGGCCATATCACTTTGAAACACTGATGTTAAGCAACGTCGATCCTCGTCAGTATCTCGATGGTTGACCACTAGGGAACAAAAAGTGTTGTAAACTTGGATGTATGTGTGTGGTGCAATAAATAAAGGTTCGAAATTGTTCCAATTCAAGTCGGGTTCCTTATATGAACTTATGCGCAAATACCCTTGTGAAATCTATAAATCTACCGCTCTCCCGCCAGCTGTGGGTTAATTTGTAGGAGTGGTATAAGTAAATGGATATATTCAAAATTTTCTTACACTCCAAAAATATTTTCTGGCGGGAAGTAACATGCAGAAGGTTGATAAGCTGTAAAAAACAAACAAATCAATGAATCATTATTTTTATTTCCAGTAACCTGTGTTATTCATTTAAGTTATTGCTACTGTTGGAAGTCTTCAAGTGATGTTGATTTTATTAACTGCCAGTACGTTATGATCATGTAGCGCCAGATCTTAAAGATCTGAAGAAGGGTAGACTTTATTCTGACCTAGAGGATTCATTCGCTCGAAAATATTTTAATCACTAATCTGAGAAACTGGTTGCTTATATATGATAGTTGTAAACATTTTTGAGTATCTTCCTCCACAACTTCCCATCTTTTGTTGGTTGAATTTCTTTTGATTGGTTTTCTAGAATTTCAAGTACAATTTTGAAGGGTTGAAGAAAAATTGTTTTCTCGATTCTAGTTTTCTCCTCGCCAATATTTACGGCTTACCGCCACATCACGTAATTTTCTCATGTACAATAAAGTTACTAATGTATATCATGTCTGAAGATTTATTTTTTTTACTAAATCTTAACCCAGTACAAGTTTCAAGAGCCACTTAAGTTAGAGGGTTGCTATTTGATGTTGCTGAATGAACATATGACGAGGAAAGGGAAATAATTGCAGTTTATAAATATAAGTCCGAGTGTAAGGGCAATTGTAATATTATCCGTTTCCTTATAAGGAAACATTCGACATTCATTTACCGAGGAGATCGGTGCTATTCTCTTCGCTTAAGGCTTACGGCTATATAACATTAAAACACAGGTCTCTGTACGATCATCAAAGTTAAGCAACGTTGAGCTTGGTCAGTACATAGATGGGGGAACGGTTGGGAGTACCAGATGCTGGGTGTGCGGGTGCTGTAATGAATAATCGATCGGAATTTTTAATCGGAGGGCCGATTTCTAATTTCAGTCGGGTTTGTTATATTTACTTATGTCATCTATATCATAGTCCACAACTGACAAGTTTATTTAAGGACATGACTCATTTTCTCTGGTTAATGTCTTGATATTGTAGCATCTTGCCGCGTTGAAAAGAACTACTCCAAAGGCAACCTCTTCTATGTCGAATTTTTTTTATCGTCTATACTACATCTGTTCTAACTAATCGGATTAAAAGGCGGTTTCTCCTACAAAGGGGAACACATGTTAGAATCCAGCGCATTTTCTTTAATAAGTTTTCTCGAATGTGCATGCCGGTAGACGGAATATTAGACTGTTTCATAGATCTACGGAAATACGTGGTATTTGAAGTGTTTTACGATCACAACAACCGTGAGCCGCCGAGGAAAGCAGGGGCAGCATATTTACTGCAACCGCAGTGGTGGTGCTTGAAGGGTTTGATAATCGTAAAAAACGAATCCATCAATCTCTTCCGTTATATATTTTAGTTATTCTCGTGAGGTAACGGTTGACACTAGACTCGAAGTATTTAACGATTTTAGTGTTCCGGGAAGCATTATCTAGGGATACTGTTTCATAAATTATTTCCTCTGGAGATGAAGCTGACTGAATGGGGCGTCTTTTTTACAGATGGAATACAAAGTGAATAAGGAGGAAATTGGTGCTCTCCATATGGCATGACGGGTCTTAGTTTTAACGGTCTGAACTGCGCCATATAGGGAATATAACTTGACCCAAATTTTAACCTTTCGTAAATAAAGGGTGTTACAATAACTTGGACCGGTTTTAAATGTGAATTAAATTTAAGCGTCTAATGATTTTTTTTCTTTTTCTTACAGATTTAACAACTTAAGTCTTTAGCAATTTCAACCATCGAAAGATTAACAATCAAATAACGTATCTGTCTATATTTCTGAGATGAGGTATTATGTACATTATTTACATTATTCGGAATATTGTCCTCATCTTTGTCGCCATATTTATTACAACGTTTCGGCCCTTCTGTATCTGTCTATATTTCAGAGATGAGGTATTATGTACACTATTTACATTATTCGGACTATTGTCCTCGTCTTTGTCGCCATATTTATTACAACGTTTCGACCGTTGTACGCTCCGGCCTTCTTCAGATGGTTGGAATGTCGAACTGAACCCTTTATTTCGCTCACTTAGGTAATGTAAATAATGTACTAGGATCCACTTGGATTATATACCAACGGATATGTTACCTTTAATATATATATATATATATATATATATATATATATATATATATATGACCAGCAACTGTAAGATCCCTGACTGAGCTAATAAGTAAGCTGATTAATTTTTCACAAAGCCCAGTCCAATCAGCATTTAAAGATTCTTGAGCCGGTTTATATTAAGAAGAAGGAACATCATTTCAACTTCGAGCTAAATACATTGTTCTTGTTCAAAGCAGAATAGGGCCATGAAAACCTAGTAGAATTCCAGTAAAATATCTTGAATTATTTCCAAGATACAACGATTCAAATCTTATTCTAACAATTGGACAATTTTGCTGTTACACCCGGTACACACACGCACGCACACACACGCACGCACGCACACACACATATATATATATATATATATATATATATATATATATATATATATATATATATATATATTTCAGAATCAATTTTTGAACTTATTCAAGATGACCTTCGTCCACTAAACTTCTAACATTCTGTCCTGAGGTAGTAAGGTGCCACACACGTTTCACGTACGATTTCAGTTTCAAGCCTTTAACCAATGATCTTTGGACTGTCCTAGCAGAAACTCTTCTCTCCCGTGCCAAACGCCTTAG
>OZ038505.1:69713406-69773406 GCA_964036315.1 Acanthosepion esculentum
CACACACACACACACACACACACACACACACACACACAGACGTGTGTATTTGGGTGTGTGGCTGTTTTTCTTAAACGATTTTTCCGACATTATTTCTTGTTTAATATATTATGATTGTGACACAATTCGAATTGAAATTCTCGTGTTTTAGATTCTTAAACAGTGAAATTATTAAAAACCGGTCTAAATTGATAATATTATATAATAAAAATATAAAGATTGGCGCTAAGCTGATTTTATTTTCACCACCTCGACTCTAGTGTTGCGTAGACGGACCCTCTAGTAACCGATCCGTCCAATCGTCAGGAGATACCAACAATATATAACACTATGTTCGCCCATATATTTAAATATATAATGTGTACTGATCTATCTATCTATATATCTTTGAAAACGGCCGACAAGGAAGCATTAATTAATCTTTTATTGACTTTTTCCAACAATGTAACAATTTTACGTTTTTCTTCGATTAAGGAATATAAGAATTGCCCTTAGTTAAAATTTTTCCGAGCGGTTTGGGCTAATTCTTTAGCCATTGTCAAGGATGTCTTTTTGGATTGAAACCCTGACAGTTAGATTGTCAAGCAAACAATTGCTTGACAATCTAACTGTCAGGGTTTCAATTCTCGGTGGTGGATGCGCACTGCTGATGAGTCCGAAATATAGGACGAAACGGTAGTCCAGTGCTTTCTGCATTCTGTTGAGGTTTCTTCCAATCTCAATGAATTACATAATTATATATATATATTTCCGTCGTAATCAAACATCAAAATAGTAATCAATTTAGAGGTCGGCCAAACATGTGTACTATGAACGATGCCATCTGGATGTGAATCTTGGAAATCTTACAGGACATTAGTGTCCGTCTCGAGTGGTTCCATCAGCGATGTGTGGGAGTCATACTCGTGGCAATGACGTGTCGAACCCGAGCGTGCAGCCAAGTCATATAAGTGCCAGGTCAAAAAAATTCTAAACCTCCTCCCAGATGAGTGCGAATTGGCACTTGTTAGTATGGTCGGTAATATGAGCATTTTATTTTTGAAATTATATCAAAGGTTTGCAGTTTATGCACAATTTTTATGCCAGTTCTTAAAGCCTCATTTGGGTGTGATTTTGTTGTACATGGATAGTAGTTTGCAACCCCGGGCTTCACGCACCAGGGGTCACAACATATTATACATGCAACTGAAGATATATATATATATATATAAATATATATATATATATATATATATATATATATATATATATATATATATAAATATATATATATAAATATATATATATATATATATATATATATATATATATATATATAATAAAATCACACACCCACATATATATATATATATGAACATACATATATATATATATATATATATAAATAAACACACACAGACATATATATATATATATATAAACATACATATATATATATATATATATATATATATATAAATAAACACACACACACACACACATATATATATAAATAAACACACACACACACATATATATATAAATAAACACACACACACACATATATATATAAATAAACACACACACACACACATATATATAAATAAACACACACACACACACATATATATAAATAAACACACACACACATATATATAAATAAACACACACACACACACACACATATATATATATATATATATATATATGCAATCAAACCTCTTATCAACGAAGAAATAGGGGGAGGAATAGTCCCATAGATGGGAAGGGATTATTTTTGAGTCATAAAACCACGATGGTAACTATCATTAGTTATGATCATAATGTAAAAACTATAAATATGTGTATATGGCATAAATTAATATATACTTAATATTAATCAAAATAAAAAAAATAATTTCTCACAACTTATTTCTCATGCTCGTGCTAATGTATCGTACTTTCCTTCTTTGTTTACAATTGAAAGGCTTGCGGTCACTTTGAGAACTTCTACGACTGCTTCCTCTAAGCCCGCAATTTTATTGTTTTTTTGTTGTTTTTTTTGGCCTGCAGATTTGCATCCGAAGTCCGTTGATGTGGGGAGTCCGTAGATGAGAGGTTTTCATTATAAATATATATATATATATATATATATATATATATATATATATATATATATATAAGAAAAATACAACAGAATATATATATACTGACTTGAAAAGGCACGTAGACATTTTCATTATTTTTTCCTTTAGAAACTTTACAACCAACACGTCTTCAGAACGTAACCGTTGGTATAAATAATATTTTCCTGCTAGTATAAGATCAGGTAATCTCATTCCAGGTAAACCGAGTCTGTACAGGACTCAGCAATAGGCCAGAAACGAAGACCTCTGACTGAGCTGACAAGTTTTGATAAGGATTTTTTCACTGTTCTACCCAAACCCCAGTCCGTTCACCATTTAAAAATTCTTGAGGCTGTTTATATTAAGATACATAAACTAGGTGGAGGTACGGTGGAGTAAGGAATATCGGATTGAAAAATCGGAGAGCCGAGTTCGAATTCGAGTCGCATCCATTAATTTTATTTACGTGCTATCACCATTGAGAAAGATATGAACCTTCCTTTTCTTCTCCCTCCCAGCTATGGGTAAATAGCAGGACAGACTTGGGTGGCAACAGGCCTAGGAAAAGGAAAAATTCTGAATTCAAAACCGGTCTGGATAGGTTTGGGTTCTATCAGGTTATCTCAAGAAACACCACTTCTACTCCGGTAGCCGTACGCATGGTTCCATTAGGTATCACGGGATAAAAAAAAAACCCAGATCATTATGTTTAGTCAGTTGCTTGTGAGTAACAACTTTTTCGTTTTAATATTCACTTGGAACATTTCTTTTTATTTATGAATTATTTTAGTAATAAATTATTTTTAATCGTGTTTCCGCTATCCCATCCGCTTTTACCAATTTTTTGCTTTACCCTGATCATCATCGCGTATTATTTATACCAACGTTTTCCTTCTAAAAGAGTTTTGATTGTAAGGATCCTAAAGGAAATATATATATATATATATATATATATATATATATATATATATGTACACATATATATTGGCAGCATATTTTTTATTGAGAAGAGGCATAGCACCTAGAACTAGAACAATCTGCATGGTGGGCGAAATAAAGGGTTCGAAATCCCACCCCCCACCGCGCTATCAGAGCATATCATTTATCATATCAGATTTATTATTCATCATTTTAACTCTCTCTACGATGTTCACTACATAGGCGATAGAATCAACAGAAAAGAGACTGAATCAACATTTGACAGGGAGCATTCAGAATTTCTATAAAACTCACTGACATGAAGTGGAGTGCACTGTTGACATATTTGGTCTGGTGCGCCTTCTAGACACCATGAGATTCTTGACAAAATCCAAAGTGTCTGTAATGTAACCGATCCTGACCAGTCATCTTGATTTCAGTTATTTTCTCACCGACGTGACATGGCTTCCATCTGTCTTTATCTACAAATATTTTAATGGCAACTCTTCTGACGGCCTCTACCGTGCTGCTAGACACCAAGAGATTCTTTGAAAAATCCAAAGTGTTTGTAATGTACTCGATCCTGACCAGTCATCTCGTCTTTAGTTATTTTCTAACCGACGTGATGTGGCTTCCATCTGTCTTTTTCTACAAATATTTTAATGGCAACTCTTCTGACGGTCTCCTTGCCGTGGTGCTCCGAATACAGAAATTTAAGCATGCTACTAGATTGGTATCCAGGTTCCTCCCGTTTGACTATTGAAATAATTAAATAGAACCGGCACTTCTCCGCCGACAGTTTCTTTTCTCGCACTTCCCACCTGTGGAACATCTTTCCGTTTCATTACTTCCCTGATAACTACAATCTCCAAAATATTAAATGTATATCAATCGGTATCTTCTGTCTTTCTGTCCATTTTGTTTTATTCCTTTCCTTAATCCTACCTACTCTCAGTCTTCTCTTTATCTTTCACCTTTACATGTGATATCCAAAATTCCCCATGTATAATACTCATTCATTCATAATACGCACACCTAAAATTGTGCTGAAAATGTGTGGAAAATGCTTCTACTCATGCATAATACTCATCCCTTATAAATTGTACCTCTCCAATTTCATTACGGCCAGCTCTTCAAACTCTTATTTTTTTAAAAAAGTGGTTTTAAACATAGATTAATATTATTCTAATTTAGTTTTATGATAATTCTTTTTTTGTTTAACGGCAATTTTTTAAACATTTTTTACAGCTGTGCATAATACGCACCCCTGATTTTGCTTTTTTTTTTTTTTAGAAAAAATGCGTATTATACATGTTGAGATACAATAGTTTCTTTTATTTTAGGACAGTACTTTGTGATTTTGTAGCGCCAGTCAACAATATTCAAAGACGGATGTTCTTCACCAAGACCCCCAGTTTTCACTCAACTAAAACCTTTTTCCATCATTGATCCGAGAAAACGATTGTATTCAGCGGATAGTTTGTATATTTCTGAACGAATTTGGCGCCATCCATGACATCCCTATGAAAGCCTCGATCTGGCAAGGCTATTTCACAACATGACTCTCGTCGTAACAATTTGTTGGACTTAGGCTAAACTACCTCCGTCACAAATTTTGTTTTCTCCTATTCTTAATATACTATAGCTGATCCACATGCCGAGGTTTTGATGTGTTTAGTGTTCACTGATTCCATATCCTCAATTTTTATGATTGATTCCATATAGGAGCCATCACAAGTTTCATTCCATTTCCAGATCACAACCGTACTGGGTATGATAATAAGCTACATCCGTGTCCTGGGTAAGATGATAAACTACGTCCGACAGCAAGGTCTTTGATCAGGAGGTTTTGAAAAGCGTGGAACCACCTCTTTATTGCTAGTGTTCCCAGGTCCACGCTGACCCGGAGTGGTAGCCCCTGTTAGGGTCCCAGTTGTGGGCAAATAGTTAATCCCCAAACTCGTGTCAAAGGAGAATGTAAAAATAGGTTTTAATACTAGAAATACCTTGTAAAAGATTATTATCAGCAGAACATTTTTGAAGGAAAAAATTATTGCTTGCAATATATTTTTTCTTTTCTTTTTTATAAATAAATACCAGCTATACATTTTTGAAAAAAAATATTACCAGAAATAGGTTTTGGAAGGGAAAAATATTACTAGAAATACATTTTTTGAAAAAAATTAATACCAGTAATAAAAATCTTCACTATTTATATTATTCGGACTGTTGTCCTCATCTTTGTCGCCATATTTATTAAAACGTTTCGGCCGTTTTGCGTCCCGGCCTTCTTCAGGTGGTTGGAATGTCGAACTGAACCCTTTATTTCGGTCACTGGGGTAGACTGTTCTAGTTCCACGTTTAATGGGTGACAGCTACCAGCTATCTCCTGTTAATTCCCCTCTCCAAGTTCTCCACCGCCTTAACCAGGTATTGAACTCATACTCTTTGGGTCCTGTCACTGGATCTGATTAACGCCTTTATCTGCGGTACCATGTGTCATTGAGAAATATAGACAGATAATATAAATCTTGTCGGCATTAAATAACCCTCTGAGATTGATATGCCGTATAACAACCAAACCAAACTAAAAATATTACCTGCAATAAAATTCTTGTCGGTATTAAATAACCCATCGAGGTAAAACCGTAAAACAAAACAAAACAAACAAATCATAGTTTCTCTTTTGGAAAGGTATATCTTGAGTCAAAATCAAAAAAAGAAGAATGTATTATTCGTGACCATAATGCTCTTATTACCGACTTGAGATATGCTTAGGATAACGGAATACCCACGGCTGTTTCAAAATACCCAAAATAAAATCATTGACCCTCGTTTAGAAAATGTTGGAAGCTATTCGGAAAAATCCTGTTGCGAAATGACCGAAAAAATACCCTAAATATATAGTCTGATAAGGAAACATTTGAGAGCTATGGACGCCTACATGGGAATGAGTTGAGACTTGGCACGAAGTTCTTTGAAGCCCATAGCGCAAGACCGGAAGTGAATATCAGCAGGGGAAGACAACGCCTCGTTAAATATGGCTGCGTTCGAACATTCTTACAGAACTTGGAAATATAAGCATCGTAAAATTAATACTTATTCTTATTCTTTGTTAATATGGGGGAAATCACATTCGAAGAACGTCAGTTATTTATCAATCTGTTCACCTGTGAAATTACACAAGGTTTCCCATGTCTCGCTATATATTTCATTGACCTCTCCAAAAGATTATTTTTAATCAATTTTATTTTTATTTTACGAAGACACATCGTGTTTTGAAATTTCGAATATATTTCAGCACACTTCATTAATATATACAGGTTACAATGGATAAATTGTTGTCTAAATTAGGCGAAAATCAAAATAACACTAACATATCATTTTAATATATATTTTACGACCAAAATTACACAAAATATCTTGAAATACTAAAGAGTAAATTTATTCAATAAAATTGCCATTCGCTTCTACCACGGCCTCCAGGTGACTACGGGATCTCCTGCAACTCTTCTGGACGGTATCCTTGTTTAAGTTGGGGAATTCGATCATACTCCTTGCCTTCAGTTCATTTTTGGTGTGACACGGAGGTTTGTGATCTCTCGCACAACCGTACCCTACACATAATAATCAAGGGTATTGCAATCTGGGGAGTAGGTGGCCAGATTTAAGTGGTTATGCGGTCGCAGAAATTAGCAGACAACCATAACTGGATTCTCCTGCTTGTGTGGCATGGTACAGAGTCATGTTGCCAGATATAGGATATTCCAACAGCCAACCCTCTTAACCCAGGAAATCTCAGCTTCCTCAAGGCACTTGATGCAGGCCTCCGTGTTCGGCCTGAGGCCCTAACCAACAAATTCGGGAGTTCTTTTCGGGAGATAAGAGTGAATTTTCCGAGCTGCCATACCTTCGTAATCACTAATTTACTCGCCCAACTGTTTCCGAATCTTCTGCACTGTCCTCAGATTATCACTCAAACATTCTGAAATTTTTGTATTAGAGCTTCCGGCGCGAATGCCAAGCAGTACAGCATGGCATTTCCAATTTTCTGGTGGAGTTAATTGCGTCAGGGTTCCCTTTTTCTCGCAGACGATGCCAAACTGATCCTACTATACTGTGCAGTCGTCAAATTCAAAAGCATCTAGCGCACATGCACATAATGCAAAATATAAGATTGCGTCAGTTTACCTATCGCGGCATATATATATATATATATATATATATATATATATATATACACACACATATATATAGTGTCATCCACAGACAGACAGTTTCGCAGCTCTTCAGTATGGCTAGACGCCCGACTGCACGAAGCCGTGATCGAAACAGGACCGATTTGAGAACAGTCAGAAATCCTACTCATAGGCCATATATATATATATATATATATATATATATATATATATATATATATATATGTATAATGTTGTTGTTTGTGCTTGACGCGACGCTTGTGTAAACATAAATTCATCTTAAGTAATTGTTTATGGAAAATAAATATACATTTAGTAATGTTTATTTATTATGTTTTTATTTTTTTTCTTGGGATTTTTTTCTATTTCTTTTATCTTCATTTTTTTCCTTTTCTATTATTCTGTGCAGGCGTCAAAATTTAAAAAAAATACAATGCGTAGGCGCGAAATAAAGAATATGGCGACAATTTACAAATCGTAACTGTATATATATGTGTGTGTGTGTGTGTGTGTGTGCGTGTGTGTGTGAAAAAGTTAATATTCTGTTGTATCAAGACCACTTCTGCATTTTTGAGGTGATTGTCCGTCATGCACTTCCATATAAGAGGCCTGATATTACGTAACAGTTCAAAATATTTTTCTTTGTTTCTAACGAAATTATAATTTGAAATACCCCTGAGGAACACATGCAACCCATATTTTCTGCAGGTTTACCATTTGCATCCGTTTTTTAATACTTTATGAATATTTTATGAATATGAATGTTAATGAATATTTCTTGAATGTTTTATGAATGTTTATGAAAGTTATATGAATATTTATGAATGTTAATGAATATTTTCTGAATGTTTTATGAATATTTATGAATGTTAATGAATATTTTCTGAAGGTTTCTGAATGTTTTCTGAAGGTTTCTGAATGTTTTCTGAAGGTTTATAAATGTTATATGAATATTTATGAATGTAAATGAATATTTTCTGAATATCTTCTGAATGTTTTCTGAATACTTTATGAATCTTTTTATGAATATTTATGAATGTTAATGAATGTTTTATGAATGATTTCTGAATGTTTATGAATGTTATATGAATATGTATGAATGTTTATGAATATTTTCTGAATACTTTATGAATGATTTTATGAATGTTAATGAATATTTTATTAATGATTTCTGAATGTTTATGAATGTTTTATGAATATTTATGAATGGTAATCAATATTTTCTGAATGTCTTCTGAATACATTCTCAATATTTTATGAATGTTTATGAATGTTTTATGAATTCTTTATGAATATTTTATGTATATGAATGTTAATGAATATTTTATGAATGTTTATGAATGTTTTATTAATACTTTATGAATATTTTATGTATATGAATGTTAATGAATATTTTATGAATGTTTATGAATGTTTTATGAATTCTTTATGAATATTTTATGTATATGAATGTTAATGAATATTTTATGAATGTTTATGAATGTTTTATTAATACTTTATGAATATTTTATGTATATGAATGTTAATGAATATTTTATGAATGTTTATGAATGTTTTATGAATTCCTTATGAATATTTTATGTATATGAATGTTAATGAATATTTTATGAATGTTTATGAATGTTTTATTAATACTTTATGAATATTTTATGTATATGAATGTTAATGAATATTTTATGAATGTTTATGAATGTTTTATGAATTCTTTATGAATATTTTATGTATATGAATGTTAATGAATATTTTATGAATGTTTATGAATGTTTTATTAATACTTTATGAATATTTTATGTATATGAATGTTAATGAATATTTTATGAATGTTTATGAATGTTTTATTAATACTTTATGAATATTTTATGTATATGAATGTTAATGAATATTTTATGAATGTTTATGAATGTTTTATTAATACTTTATGAATATTTTATGTATATGAATGTTAATGAATATTTTATGAATGTTTATGAATGTTTTATGAATTCTTTATGAATATTTTATGTATATGAATGTTAATGAATATTTTATGAATGTTTATGAATGTTTTATGAATTCTTTATGAATGTTTTATGAATGTTTATGAATGTTATATGAATATTTATGAATGCTTATGAATATTTTCTGAATGTTTTCTGAATACTTTATTAATGTTTTATGAATATTTGTGAATGTTAATGATATATTTTCTGAATGTTTATGTATGTTTTATGAATATTTTATGAATGTTTTATGAATATGTTCTGAATGTTAATGAATGTTTTATGAAAAGTTTCTGAATATTTTATTAATGTTTTATAAACATTTATGAATGTTTTATGTTAGTGAATATTTTATGGATATTTTATTAATTTTTTATTAATAATATTTTTGAATTTATGAATAAAAATATTGTTTAATGTTTATTTCTTTATAAATTGATAAAGTACATATATTGCATTGAATTAGTTTTAATTGTTTTAGTGTTTAGAACGTTTTAAATATAAAATTATTCTTGTAAATAAACAATCTATGAAATAAATAGGGTTCAATATTTTGTTGTAAAACTCTAGAAAAAAATATATCATATGTTTAGGTTTTATTATATTTCTAAGCATTGCTTTTTAAAACAACAAACAGTGCCGAGGATGGAAGGTAGCTAAAATAATAGCGGTGTAACGGTATACCGTCTTTTTGACATACAGTTTTTTTTTGCAACCACGATGTTAAATGTTTGGCAATATCTTTTTTTTTTTTAAATTGTTAATACAATATTCACACGCTAAAAAGTAATAATAATCCAACGATGTTTCGGTTTAAAATAACCCCAAACGTATTGGTTGGTAAAGGACAGGTATTTGTGTGTGTTTGTGCATGCGACCGTATGTGTGTGTGCGTGTATCAATCGTCCGACAGATAGACATGCACACACATACCTATATATATGTCGACAAGTGTGTGTTGGCAGGTTGATAGACTCATGGATATTCATATATCAATACGGACATGTTTCGAGTTGTTTGTTTCTGCCTATATTGACGGGAATGGATAGCACATCAAACGCCCCCGAAACCGACTCCTTGTCCTACTATTTGTATATTTCACGAAGACCTCATTTCACAAAGATGCACCCGTTACCACTGAGTGCGCAATCGATGTCTCTGTCAACGATGGGTGTGGCTGCTGGCTAGGTGTTCACCCGCTGCGTAACCCGTCTGATGTCTGGCGAAGAACGTATACGCCAGGACCCGGAACATGGATGACTGAATCAATAGTTGCTATTCACACGGATGAACTTTGACATGCTTTCTTTCAATCAATGTGTCTGTATCTTTTCATTTGGCTCGACGATAAGCTGGCGCCCATTCTGACTTCACTGATGTCAGGATCCTCAGTTCGTCTTATCGGGCAAACGAGCTTCCTGGTCTTCGGCAAGACTTTCAAAGCTCGCCTTGTTAGGAATATGAAAACAATATAGCTGTTATCTATCAGGTTGAATCTATCTATCTATCTATCTATCTATCTAATTGCTTTTTTACGTCTTATATCTTTCTATTTCATTCGATTACTATATATTTCAGTCCTTTATATATATATATATATATATATATATATATATATATTTGTGTCAGTCTCTTTATATCTATCTATCTATATATATATATATATATATATATATCTGTGTCAGTCTCTTTATATCTATCTATGTATCTATCTATCTATCTATCTAATTGCTTTTTTACGTCTTCTATCTTCCTATTTCATTCGATTACTATATATTTCATTCCTTTATATATATATATATATATATATATATATATATATATATATATATATATAACTATCTATCTATCTATTTGTGTCAGTCTCTTTATATCTATCTATCTATGTATCTATCTATCTCTTCTTTTCACGTCTATTTCATTCAATTCATATCTATCTATCTATCTATCTATCTATCTATCTGTGTCAGTCTCTTTATATCTATCTATCTATCTATCTCTTCTTTTCACGTCTATTTCATTCAATTCATATCTATCTATCTATCTATATATATATCTATCTATCTATCTATCTATCTCCTTTTCACTTCTATCTATTTCATTCAATTCATATCTATCTAATTTTCACAATCTATTCCTATCTATGTATCTGTCTGTATTCTGAGGATCCGCCATCAATTCCCGTTTTAATTAAAAGTAAAATTATTTGTCTGAATTCTTCGGTTATTAAGAACTCTCGTCTGCAAAGTGTGCCGACTACAAGGAGAAGTAATTGTTTTAATTTTTTCCCTACACATAAAAATATTATTAACCGCCTCACCCCTACTCATAAAACTCTTTCAAAATAGCTGGCTATCTGGGTACAGATAGAGAGCAAAAACTCTCATAGAATTTGTGTTTTCGAAAGTAGAAAATACTTCCAATATCCATAGAAGGCTAGTGAATATTTTATGAAAAGCCTGCACTAGATTTAAGTATAATAAGAATATGGCTTATATCAACTAATGATAATCTTAGAAAGGAAGCAGTAAGTAAACTTCGTATCAGGAACCACAGAGGCAGGCATTCTGCTGTTGTGAATGATATTCTGTTTATACATGTTTTCTCTGCAAAATGGGTTCACTGTAAGAATCTATGCTAACATCTCTGTAGGAGCGGTGTGTGTTGGCTGCTCAAGAACATCTAGATTTGCACATTAGATATAGAATATAAGAACAGAAGATAAGACCTAGAGTTCAAAAGAAACCAAAGGATAATCCGTAAATTGGCGACACCTAAGGGGTTTCATTCTGTTATATTTTATGGGCAATATCATCATTATCAATACTGACCCCATCGACAGCACCCTGTCAAAGACGATGAAACCCCTAAAAACAACTTAAAACACGTGGAAAAATCACTGTACAGTAACGAAGAAATTTGTTTCCTCATCCACGCTACGAAACGAACTTGGCAAAATAATTTAATTTGTTTGTGTCCATGAAAGAAATAATCAAAAACAAGGGGGTCACTAGTGATGATTGGTAAAAGAATTAAATGATTAATGACTAAGAAACGAGATAAGTAGCTTCTTTAAATACTATGTTTCCCAACAAATGAGATTATGTTGAATTCCGATCTTGAAACATGATTGCTTATTACTTACGTTTCTTATTCATATTATAATAATAGTATATATAACAAATATTGTTTACAGTTACATCCAGCGATTTTAACTGTAAAATTATGAGACCTAACTGCCAATCTAGTAATATGATTAAATTCGTGAAGTCGATGTCCTAAAGGGGAAAGCACATCAGAAAAATCGCCATGAAAATATTTGTAGAAAAGGCACAGCTAAGCTACGTTAAGGCGGCGAGAAAGTGATTGATGGCGAGATGCCAGGTCAGGTTCGAAAAACATTGCAGATTCTTATAGGGTTTTTGTTGCATTCAACAATTACATCTGCTGTAGTTGAAGAACATACATTTCTTGTTGACCGACAGTCGTATATTTCTATCGATTTTGAATTACTTTTACCTATTTTTGAATTGGAGATTATCTTCTAAATTGATTAACCTCCTTTCAAATCTGCGTTCAAATCTGCGTTCAAATCTCTGTTCATATCTCCGTTCAAACCTCTATTCTTATCTCTGTCCAAATCTCTATTCAAATCACCTTTTAAATCCTTATTCAAATCTCAGTTCAAATCTCTGTACAAATCTCAGTTCAAATCTGCGTTCAAACCTCTATTTAAATCTCTGTTCAAAACTCTATTTAAATCTATGTTCAAATCTTTATTCCAATCTCCGTTCAAATCTTTATTCCAATCTCCATTCAAATCTCTGTTCAGATCTCTTTTCAAATCTCTGTTCAAATATCCGTTCAAACCTGCGTTCAAACCTCTATTCAAATCTATTCAAATCTGTGTTCAAATCTCGATTCAATTCTCTGTTTAAATCTTTATATCTCACAGCATCTCTCATTCTTTCTTTTCACTTGTGTACTTCTTATTTGAGATAAATGAGAAGTTTTTATTTATTAAACCGTCTATTACGACTATCTGCGATCACATTGAAGAAACCCTATTGATAGGGAATTTGCTTTCCTTAAATAGGGTAAAAAAAGTCTCGTTTACAGTTATGTCTTTCGTACCCGAGCGGTATAGCATACCGGATTAAACGATAGTTTCCTCTACAAAGGTGCATACAGGTTCGATCCCAGCTGGAGAACATGTTTTCTTTATTAAAATTTCTGGAATGAGCAGGCCTATAAATAAATAAAAATAGCCGTCTATTTAAAACAGGAAATGTGCCCTATAATAACAATTAATGCAATAATAATTCTTTGTAATGCAACATGTATTTTTGTAGTAAGACTTTTCGAATATTCAGGTCGGTAAACGAAAATAAATAAATATACTCTTTAATAAATAAATGGAGCGTCTACAATAACATTAACGTTTACGTGATAATACACACACACACACACACACACACATATATATATATATATATATATATATATATATATATATATATGCATACACACATACATTCACATGTATATATATGTATATATACAGACGCACATATATATATAAAAACATACACTCACACGTATATACACATACACATATATCTAAGTGTGGGATTGGTATATACGGAGTAAATTCCAATAACCGAAAATTATTATTCTTTAAAGAGTGCTCAATACAGAGTAGAGCAGATATAATCATTTATTTATTTAAATATGATAACATAAATATGTTATAAAATCACTACATAAATAGCCATTTTGTTTCAACACTTCTGGTGTCTTATCAAGTGATGGTGTTGACTACATTCAACATCATCACTTGATAAGACACCAGAAGTGTTGAAATAAAATGGCTATTTTTGTAGTGATTTTATAACATATTTATGTTATAATATTTAAATAAATAAATTATCACATATACATATATATATATATATATATATATATATATATATATATATATACACACACATATACACACATATATATATATATATATATACTCACATATATATATATATACATATACACACTTACATACGCACGTACACGCACACACATATATACACACATACACACACATATATATATACATAGACACACACACTCGTAGATATATATATATATATATGTATGTATATATGTATATTTATATGCTTAGTATTTATATGCTTAGTAAACAATGAACAGTTTCTGTTAAGAAATTGTTTATATTTTCTGTATTTAAGACCATTGTCTTTTTATATGGCATTGAATGCTGGCCAAGCTCCTCAGAGAGGAATAAGATACTTGAAGCAACAGAAATGTGGTTCTACATAAGGATGCTGTGAACATAAGAAACTGAACATGTGTACAGCGACGGAGCTTGAAAGAAAATGGAAACAAAAATATATAACACTTAACATTAGAAAGAGACTGTTGAGCTTTCTTTGTCAGTTATGTGCCACGCGTGATACACGCATAGACGATCATGTATGTTTCGATACATGACTGACGAGACAGATTTTTCCCGCAGTAGGTTGTCATTTCTTTCTGCGGTAGATCAGTTGCACTCAAAGGCTACAGAACCCAGTCTGTTCTGCAATTTACCCATAGCTGTGTCAGAAGAAGAGTATTCATACATTTCCCAAGGGTCAGCCAGTCAGTTATGTGACATGCGTGAAAATAAAGAATAACATTTTAGTAGATGTTTTTTTGTAAAATAAAAACCTACTCTTTATAAAGATAATTAATTAATGAATAAGTACTGAAATTTTCATTTAAATTGGATAATTCACTGATATTTGGTAATTAAAAAAAAAGGTCTGCTTTTACAAACCGACAAAATGCTTGGTTTGAAAACTTTGAAATAGACATGTAGTATAGAGGGCAACCACTTATCAATGTTTCGGGGCGTTGTGGGTGAGACCCTAGCGCTGGTCCTGAAAAAGACTGATGGCCCTTGCGATGGGTCCATACGCCTTCAACTTCGCTGGTTCTATGGTTTTCCTCCTGTCCCGTTTCTTGATTGATAATGTCTGATTTAATTATTTATTCGTTTACAAAATAATGGCTGCAATATTATGAACTGATTTCTATTCACCGTTCCAACAAATGATCCAACATCTCAATGGTAACAACTCCGGGTATATTTAATACTATTTATAATGTGAATCCTTTTATGTCTTTGTAAATAATTATCATATAAATTCGATCGATATAATGTGACTTGAAATCGTGGGTGAAAGCCGACAAAAACGGCATTTAATTGCACGAATTGTAATGAATAAAACCCTGTGCGTGTTTGCTGTGAGACTTCTTGAATATTGGGGAGATACCAGTTACTATTACTGGGAAAAATCAATAATAATATGAAAAATGAAACACTGTCACTTGAACCACGAAGTAACTGATCTGTTCTCCTTGGATCGCGTCTCAGAGAAAGTATTATTTTGTTTTTATAACATTTTCTACGGTGTATGCTTCGTGAGTCAATCAATGTAGAGGGTTACCGAATGGGGTGTGTGATATAAATTTAAGAGGTGGCGAGGGGAAGTTGATCGTTGATTTGTCGGTTTAACGGCATATCAAGACTTTATGGGCCATTTAATGTCGAAGCTTCATTTTCTTGAGAGCTTGGAAGTGATAAAAATATATTTGTTATTCTGCTTTCACATTTGAATACAGGGTAGATGAAACTCAGCTTTTGTGGTTTGGTTTGGTTTATTTTGTTTTACGGAATATTAACCTCAATAGGTTATTTAATACCGAAAAGAATTAATATTTTCAGGATAGGTTCGTATGAATAAAATATGCATTAATATTATTTTTTTTTTCAAAAAATTATTACTGGTAATTTTTTATGTATTGTTGGTATTTTACTATCAAAAATGCTTTCATAATATTTTGATACCAGTTTGAGTGTTAACTATTTCCACATAGGTAGAACCCTAACAGGTGCTACCACGTCATGTTAGGTTGGACCTGGGAGCAACAGCAATTAAGTGGAGGTTTCATGCTGGGGTCAAAACACTATGAAAGTGTAAAAATAAGTTTTAATACCAGCAATACATATTTGAAAAAAAAAATATTACCAGCAATACCTTTTTGGAAAAAAATAATACCAGCAATACATTTAAAAAATACCGAGCACTTTAACCCAAAAATACAGTATACCCTAAAACTATACTTTTAGCATATATATATATATACATACATGTATATATATAATATTTATTATACATTAACTGATTAAAATATTTTTTGGCTACACAGTAATAACCATGTTTCAAAAATGAAAGCTAAAAATTTTAAATTTAATTATATAATTAAATTAAAAGCATTAGTTCTGTTTCATCTTCAATATTCGCTTGAAGATGAAATGGAACTAATGATTTTAATTTAACTATATATCGGAACCAAAGCTTTTAATTTAATTATATAATTAAATTTAACGTTTTTTTAGCTTTCATTTTTTAAACATGGTTATTACTGTGTAGCGAAAAAACATATTTTAAATCAGTTATTTTATAATATTTATGCTCTGTAAATTTAAATTGAGCACTACGTAAATAAAAACACCGATAAAATTTTTTAAAAAAAGTAAATATATTAGATAAAAATAAAAATAAAATTAAATAAAAAACAAACAAATAAACGACATCCGGTAAAATAACCGCCAAAATAGACTACCCACAATGCACCACTGACCCGTATATATAAATAGCCGAGAAAAATAGCAGCACTCGTGGCCTGACGATTGCATTTAGCATGAAACAGACTGTCGCCTCTAAGTGTTGACTTCTATGTTCACTTTTATATTTACACACGCTATGATATTGAGCACTTTATCCCATAAATATAGCACACTTTAAGACTATATTTCTTCATATATATATATATATATAGAGAGAGAGAGAGAGAGAGGGGAGATATATATATATATATATATATATATATGTATGAAGAAATATAGTCTTAAAGTGTGCTATATACATACACACGCATATATATATATATATATATATATATATATATATATATATATGTGTGTGTGTGTGTGTGTGTGTGTGTGTGTGTGTGTGTGTGTGATATCTGCTTACTACCGATTTTAGCAAGACCAATTCGACGCCAAGCGACATTATATATTTTCATTGCGTTATCTTCATTCAATGCAATGAAGACATAACATATGGCTAAACACCGGTGTCATATTATTCTTAAGGAGATACTGTATTACTTGTTTTTAATTTCAGAAAGACGGGGGTGTATTATACACAAGTGCTACTATATATAAGAAAATACAGTAAACGTGTCTTTCTTTATTTGACCGCGCAATTCATGTTAAGTTTCTATGTATGTATTTGCTCATAACAATCTAAAAATTAATGTTTTTTTTATATGTGTCAATTAATTTAATTGCATCATTATAGAAAAAAATACTACTAAAATATTACTGCCAGTGCAATTAAAAATATGCTTAAATATTGTGTTCACTAATTGACAGTACTTCCCATTAAACATTTTTACTTTCAACGATCCTTGTGTGAAACTGACCCAAGTACTCGCTTTCCCAGCTGACAAAGTCTCTCCGGATACGCAGTACAACGTTCACGAGCGTCCTGTCCATTTTTCTCTCTCGCGTGGTGATTTTTATGCCGAACTGATCTCGCGAAAAATTTGCATACGCCAAACCACTCTCGCCAATTCTCCTAGCTCCGAGACCGTGTCATCTTCTCATCTACAAGAAGAATTCCGTTTTTAACTTTAACAATTGATTTCATCGAATAGATAGGACTGAGGAAATGACTGCTGCAGAAAATATAAAAAAAAAAACGATTTGAAAAACGTATTTAAATATCACCTTCTGTATGTGAAAGTGTGGGCCGTGCTTGCTTACTTTTAACCCTTTCAGCCTTGACAACCGCTTTATCGGCGGTAGAGACAAATGACATAATGTTTATCCACCGGTTGAACGGTGGGTTAAACACTTGTAACTATTTTTATATCTACCGTGAAACATTACATATCAGTTATTTGCGAATTCAGTTTGATTTACTAAACCTTTGAGCCCTGACCACCGCTTTACAGGTGGTAGAGAAAAATGACGTCATGCCCAGCCACCGGTTGAACAGTGGCAGAGAAAAATGGCTTAATGACTAGCCACCGGTTGAAAGGTGGTTAAACACTTGTAACTATTTTTATATCTACAGTGAAACATTGCACACCAGTCATTTGCGAATTTTGACTCAGGAGCTGAGATAGAAGGGTTAAAATTGTTCAGGAATGCAGATTTAAAGTTTTTATTTCCTTTTAACGATCTATAATTCAGCATTGCTTCATTTAGGAAGATATTGATTTAATGGCATAGATAAAAATATTATTTACACCAAAAAATAAATAATTACTTAAATATGGCCATTCTTTTTTAAAAGTTCAGGTAATTTGTTTTAATCATTTCAACCTGCACCGTGATAGCAACTTTAAGTAGAAGCTTCATTCGATTAATTCAGCATTAGCGCTGGAAACGTTTTATTTTATCGTAATGGATGGTTATAAGTAAGAGGCAATAAATTCACTAAGATGCAAAGGGTCAGTGAGTGTGAGTGAATGTGAAAAAAATCATTAAGAAGAGACAAAAGCAAGAAGCCGGAAGATAGTTCCACAAAAGATAAGGACGAGAGAAGAAACTGCTAGCATAGAACTTACGGTTAAATCTAGCGACTTCAGCTGTAAAATAAGGAGGCCTAAATAGCAATTTAGTACTGCGTTTAAATTCGTAAAGTCTAGGTACCAAAGAGGAATCCTCATCAGAACAATACATATCTTTATAAAAAAAAATATTAAAAACCCATGCTTGCTAACTAGAAATTACCAAGCATACATAACAAGCAGTGGAACGAGATATCGCGAGATATGGGCAATGGAAAGAGATATCTCGTGTCATGGGCAGTGGATCGAGATATCCCGAGTCATGGGCAATGGAAAGAGATATTCCGATACAGGTGCAGTGGAAAAAGATATCCCGCGACGTGGGCAATGGAAAGAGATATCCCGAGACAGGTGCAGTGGAACAAGATATCCCGAGACAGGGGCAGTGGATCGAGATATCCCGCGACATGGGCAATGGAAGGAGATATCCAGCGAAATGGGCAATTGAAAGAGATATCCCGAGACAGGTGCAGTGGAACAAGATATCCCGCGACATGGGCAATTGAAAGAGATATCCCGAGACAAGAGCAGTGGATCGAGATATCCCGCGACATGGGCAATGGAAAGAGATATCCCGTGATAGGTGCAGTGGAACAAGATATCCCGAGACAGGGGAAGTGGGATCGAGATATCCCACGACATGGGCAATGGAAAGAGATATCTCGTGACAGGTGCAGTGGAATGAAAACAGTTTACTCGCAGAGATTAAATAAAGGGTTCAGTTTTGAATATTCTGTAGATTAACCAGATCAATATACACCCGAGGAAGACCGAAGGGGACAACGACCGAAACTCTGTGATAACAACAAAAACGATGTGAACAATAATCAGAATATAAATAGTGTAAATAATAAAAAAATATGGTAGTCGTTGTTGTGAGTTGAGTCGTTGTTCTCAATTTGATTTTATGGACGGAAGTAAAAAATGAAAACATACATTAAATAACGATGCCCCGCCTCGCCAATAAAATAAAACTGAAACAAGCAGAAAAATAAAGAAAGCAAATACAGTGAAGGTAACGAAATGGAATTCTAAAGGGAAAGAAAGGAATTATTAAGAGAAGATAAGAATTCTTTTCCCAAACAAACCGTTCTTGTAATGAAACAAGGTCTGTTGTCAGTACTATTGCATTAAGCACATTTTACTCCACCGAAGGCAACGGTAATTGATGTGCACCAGTTCGTTTACCGCATACCCCGACCCGGACATAGATACGCGCGCGCACACACACACACAAACACACACACACACATATGTGAGTGTGTGTTTGTTTGTATTCCAAAATGTGCATATATATGCAAATATGCTTATATATAAACACAGAAAACAAAGCATAACAAAATACGCAGAATCACAAAAAACAAACCAGCGCGGGCAAGGAGGCGCTCACACACACATACACACACACACCCACACACATATATATATATATATATATATATATATATTATATATATATATGCGTATTTGTGTGTGTAAAAATAAAATAATGTAAATAATATTATAATAATAAATTATGTGTGTATTCCTATATATATATATATATATATATATATATATATATATATATATATATATACATATATATATATATATATATATATATATATATATATATATATATATATATATAATATATATATATATATATATATATATATATATATATATATATATATATATATATATATATATTATATATATATATATATATATATATATATATATATATATATAGTATATATATAATATATATATATATATATATATACATATATATATATACATATATATATATATATATATATATATATATATATATATATATATATATTATATATATGTATATATATGCAAATATGTTTATATATCATCATAGAAATACAAAACAAAACAGGAATACACAGACATACACAGATACACACAAACACGCACACACACACGCACACACGTACAATTCCGAGAAAGCACGTGCGACACCCTGCCCTCGTCAGCATCCAACCAGGGAGGTAATCACAGTGTCAGTGGCTAAGGCGTTACCGTCACACCTCCGGCGCCACCGACAGCTTCATGACACCGAATAGGGATTTGTTTTTGTGTACGTGTATATGAATATGAATTAAATAAATGAATACAGATATAAAAATCCATACATGCACACGATCACGCCTATATATAAACTTGCTAATAAATATTTCATTTTTTTTTGGTGTTGACAAAATAGTGCTCACTGTGCTTTTACATAGCTATAAAGTATATATCAATAAATATAAATATTACCTTATATCGAGAGTAGAAGTCCCAGTTTCATGTTAATTACAATCATCACGTACTTATAATGGTGATGAACTGTTCGGAACGATCGTTAGGATTTTGAAGCAACGATATATAGTCTATTAATTCTACGTTTAATAATTATATAATTATAATTAATAATTAATAATTTAATAATTAATAATTATATAATTAGAATCTAATATTGCGTTATAATTCTCGATTAAGTTACAAAATTGTCGGGGGTGTATAGGAAAAGACAAATAAATAAAATAAAATACCGGCTGAAAAAGAAAAATTGTCCAAATCGTATAACTGAAATATTATCCAATTGTTAAATTAATCTTTGAACCGTTCTAACTTAAAAACGATTAAAGATATCTTACTGAAATTCTCCGTACTTTTTATAACACTATTGGATTCTACCTTGAACAATAAGAAAGTATTTAGTTCTAAGATGAAATGGTGATCATTCTTCCCGTTGTGACCTCCTGATCCAGTTTTTTTTCTTTCTCTATTGTCCCCACTTGTTTAAAAATTTATTCATCGTTCTTTGATGGTTCTTGAATAGACTTTGAAGATGAAAGCTAGAGTATGAACGGTGGTACCATTAGTGAAGGCCTGAATAATCTTTTTCCTCTCACCATTGCTCAGTTGGGAAGACATAGTGGGTCTGACACAAAACGATTTTAACCTGTTCTCTTCCTGGCTGGATAACTCGAAGGGCTTTTCGGTGATTCTTACGTCAAATGTTGTCAAGATGGCTAAACATCTTATCTGAAAAGCTGGAAAAAAGAAAATCAAGTATTACCTTTTTTTTTTTTTTTCCTCGACAGTTTTTAATGAAAGGTGGATGTCTGAGGCGAGCCTGGTTCGTGTGGAAGGGGCTAGCCTTGATTTTCTTTTTTAAGTCCCCTTAACGCAACGGGTCGGTTTCCTGTTGACTCCCCCCTGGTTAAGTTAGACATTATTTTGTGTTCCTAGTTAATGTGAAATAAGTGTTGTTCCTTGCCTGTTCCCGGCTTTATCTCCTGTAGTGTGTCATGTCGAGTTTCCCAATCTCCCCAGTTTGTTTTTTGTCCCCTTTTTCATCTCGGCTGAGTCAGCTTTTGATTTTCCCATTCCGTCGTTTATTTTTCCCTCCCCATTCCATTAGTGAGTGTGCTTCTTGATTCTATCTATAGACAGAATACAGCGGCCACTCTTATTATTTTTGAGGGGTGGACGGTTCCTACTAACATTGTTTTGTTTTCGTTTTGTCTTTGGTTGACATTTTGAGTTTCTTGTCGGAGTTCATATTCCCTCCCCATCATTTCATGTTTCATGGAATTTTTATCTATATATATATGAACATTAAAATTTTTAATTCATGGGGTGTTTTGTAGGACCCTTGTGTATATGTGGAATTGTGGTGTGTGCAGGATTGATATGTGATGGATGAGTTCTTGGGGTGAATGTGTAATTGTAACGAATGAATGGGTCATGATTGTGGTTAACTAGGAATAGGTTAGCTAGTGAAAGACCAGCCTTTTCCCCACTCCCCTTTCGGCCTTGTGCCACAATTTTGTAACTTTTACAAAATAAATATATTGTGGAATAGATAATTATCACATGCTATTGCACAGTTTTGGTGTTACTTGATTTGGACAATTATGCTGTTACTTGATTTGGACAATTATGCTGTTAAATGATTTGGACAATTCTGCTGTTACACGATTTGGACAATTCTGCTGTTACTTGATTTGGACAATTTTGTTGTTACATGATTTGGACAATTTTGCTGTTACTTGATTTGGACAATTTTGGTGTTACTTGATTTGGACAATTTTGCTGTTACATGATTTGGACAATTTTGCTGTTACGCCCGGTATATATAAGCATCACTCAAAATACATACGTTCGTCGTATAGACAGTGAAAGTAAAAAAGAAATCGCCACATACATACGCATCTCTACACATGTAGGAGTATACATATGCAAACAGAAACGTTTCCCCCTGCGTACACAATACGAAATAATACACAGATACAGAAGCATGCACGACAACGAGCAATATTTCAACAGGTACACAACCACAGTTACACATGCATAGTGACATCTATATCCCTGAGATGAGGTATTATTGTCCTCATCTTTGTCGCCATGTTTATTTCAACGTTTCGGCCGTTGTACGCCCCGGGCCTTCTTCAGGTGGTTGGAATGTCGAACTGAACCCTTTATTTCGCTCACTGGGTAGACTGTTCTAGTCTATGCCAGTATTCAGTTATCTCCTGTTAATTGCCCTTTGTAATAAATATGGCGACAAAGATGAGGACATTGGTCCGAGTAATGTAAATAGTGATGTCTATATCCAACTGTACACAATAACATATAGACGTGTATATGTATGTATACCCCTTTATACACATATATTAATATGTACACCTATACACACATTCTTTATATATATTTATATATATATATATATATATACGCATATAAATACTGACACAGAGACACACACGTACACGCATACAGAGAGATACTCTCTCTCTCTCTCACACACACACACACATACACATATACCTGAACATTCGAATAATATTACATGATTTATGCACACAAAAGAAAAAAATTATCAGAACACAAGAAAATTAAATAAAAACTTTACCGAAGTACCTTGTCATTCACTCATATATATATATATATATATATATATATATATGAATATATATATATATATATATATATAGAGAGAGAGAGAGAGAGAGAGGGAGAGAGAGAGAAAGCGAAAGTTTGAGAGATTGTGAGAGAAAGAGAGAAAGCGAAAGTTTGAGAGAGTGCAAACTGTTTATATCATGTAACACATTTGAAAACCTAAATAGAATAAAAGTAAAGTGAAATATATAAGATAAATACAAATGGCTGCCTTAAATAAATCCTTCGACGAGGATTCTGACGCATTTCAAGTGTTAACAAACCCGCTTATTCCTGCACGAAATTTTAAAAATCTTGTTGCGTTTTAATGTTCCATTGCAATGCACGTTTTCAATAAAGATACAGCCACGCCAGAAAAATCGTAAAAATCAAAATCAAAAGCATGATATATTAAATTGCCGCCCAAAATATATAACCTCTACAAGATTAACAGCAAGGCCTTTACGATACACAGAGACAGAACAATCAAATCTAATCGGCGAGACATCGTAATCAAAGATCACAAGAGCGGAATATGCTTCCTTATTGACATGGCAGTCCCTGCAGATTGTAATGTATCTTTGAAGGTCAACAAAATAGTATAAAAAAACCAAGGAACTTAATGTGGAAATCTCAAAAATGTGGCACACAAGGACATCAATAATTCCATGTAGTTGGAGTCTTCGGATTGATTGGAAATGATTAGAATAGAATCCTTACTCAGGATGTCTGGTAGTATAAGCCTAACTAAATACAAAAAAATGAACTCATACGTACATATCACGCATTAGAAAAACCTTTATTTATGTAAAATGTGTAGATTTTCTTGTTTTGTTTCTTTTACAAAAAAGATCAATGGAAAATGTCATGAAGCCATGTCTGACATTAGATATTTGTTTTGGACCCGGAAGGAAATGTGTATACAAACGAAATAAAACGTAAAAATAATAATAATAATAATAATAATAATAATAATAATAATAATAATAATAATAATTCAAAATGGAGTTTAAAATGGGAGCAGAAATACAAGTAAAGCACAGTACACCGGTTGAAGCTGCAAAATAATTTAAAAAAATTGAAAGCAAAGACAAATGCAACCGACCAGATACAGAAACAATTGTAAGATAAACCGCTTCATGGCCAATACTCTGCCCGTACCAAACAAGCTGACATAGACAAAACCCCGTACCCATCAGCAGTTACGGAGTGCAGGGTTGAAAGGTGAAACTGAGGGTTTTATAATTGCTGCACAAGACCAATGCTTGTTAACTAGGAATTATCAAGCACACGTACTAAAATATTGTGTTAGCCCAAAATGCAGATTCTGTGATAAATATCCAGAAACGATTGATCATCTTGTATCAGGTTGCACGATATTGGCACCCACTGAATATAAAACCCGGCATGACTGAGTGGGCCAATATCTGCACTGGAAAATTTGCAACTTCTACGGGAAGGAAACTGAAAGAAACTGGTATGAAGACCACCCAGACCCGGTTACGGAGATAGGATCCGTTACAATTCTATGGGATTACACACTGACAGAACAATCAAAGCCAATCCCCAGACATTGTTATTAAAGACCACAAACAAAAATAGTGCCTCCTTATTGATATGGCAGTCCCTGCAGACGGCAATGTATCTTTGAAGATATTCAAAAAGCTTTCAAAATACTAGTACCTTGAAATAGAAATCTAAAAATGTGTCACATGGGAACATCCACAATCCCTGTTGTAGTTGCAGCCCTAGGAATGGTTGGAAAAGATTCCACTGGGATAATTGAAGGGATTCCTGGAAGTCCATGCCTCAAAGGGATACAAAAATTTGTCCTGACAAGTACAGCCCACACTTTACGAAGGGCTTGATGTAATTTTTTTTCCAGTGGAAAATGTCATGATGCCATTTCTAAACTTAAGTCCCTGGGCGAGACCCGGAAAGAAATATGTAATCGCCAGAAATCAAAGGAAGAAGTAGTAGTAGTAGTAGTAGTAGTAGAATAATGATGATGATGATGATGATGATGATGATAATAATAATAATAATAATAAAAAAATAAAAAAATAAAAAAATACGTGATCTTACGTGTGTTTTTTATTTATTTCAGGCTAACAGAACTGCCAAACAGCGCTCAGTAGATAAATAGAACTATAATATTAAATAAATGGAGAAAATTCAAGTAAATTCTCTTGTTATCCAGAGTCTTGAAAAGCTCATTATAGCCTAATATTTGATAATAAGTTCAATAAATTTATTTATAATCTGGTGATGCTGAATCTTTCGACGCGAAAATCTTCAATTAATTTAACTTTTTTCATGTAATGTATATATTTGTATGTGTGTTTGCATTTTTATGTGCGTGAGGGTCACATCTTTGCAGAAAATATCGATATAATTCTCGATTAATTTGATATATTTCTCAGACATTTTCAAGAAATATATACAATAAACATATATGTGTCATAGACATATATAAAATAAATGTAATAAACTATATATCATAAAATATTTTTTCTTTTAAAATGTGTGTAAAATGTGTTAAATTATAGGGATGATATTTCAAATATCTGTATATTTAAGTGTGTATAAAATATTTAATAGTTCATTCGATTTCTCGGGTTTAAACATGTTCATAAAATGCATCATTTAAATTTTCATCATTTAAATTTTCCTTAGCCGACTCTATTACAAAAACTCACTCAGTAAACACTCTAACTTCAGTGTCCCCATGGGCATTGTCTTTGGTGAAATAACAGTAAAAAAAATACGAAGACAGTCCATTACATGACGTCGATGCATGTCGATGCATGTGTATTTAAATTTGAAATATAACTTTGCCAAAAGCCAGGAATTAACTAACAAAATGCTGGACTATAGTACTGAAAATAAGCAGGACTATAGAAAATGATTAAAAAAAAACACACAAAAGCAAAAAAAAAAAAAAGACAGGAAAGAAAATTATCGAAAATTACATAGTATTTCAATAACCAAACAACAGAACACAGATGTGTAACGGGTTGAGCACTTTTCAGCACCGCCTCGTGTTTTTTATTCCTTGCTCTTCTCGAACCTTTTGGTTTCCCGTTATTCAATATGAGCTTAAAATCTTTCGTTTCTAATTCCTCCTTAAAAGGCATGTGCTATTTGGCTTCGAGCGTCGTCAATATTGGGCTTAGATGAAGGAGTCGTCGAAAGTGTAATGCCGTATTTGTTTTACTGGTGAATATCGAAATGAGAAAAGTGTTTTATGATTTCATTCGCGAAAAGATTCCTTTTGAGAACGTCATGAAAAACGGGGATAAACAAAAGAAGAAAAAAACGAAGAAAAATAAATTAAAAAGAAAGGAGGGAAAGAGGAGATATCCATTGTCAGGGAAACAGAGAATTCAATACGGAATGGACAGAGTAAATAAATTCCATTCATATATATATATTTTTAAGACATTTTTTTATATTTATACGTTCTTTATATATATATATATATATATATATTGTCCAAAAAGTTTCACCCTATTTTTATTTTATTGTATTATAGCACTATTTTATTTTATTTCAGTTTGGTCTTCGAGGTTACAGGAACATGGCTTTTAGACTGAATCAGAATCAACGAATTCCTGCTGTCCAGTATTTCTATCAGCGCGGCACAAAGGCAGCCAAGGCTATTCTTCTTCTTAGTGACTAATCGGACTACATTTTTGGGATAGCCATATATATATATATATATATATATATATATATATATATATATATATATATATATATATATAAAAGTGAACATAGAAGTTTCATGCTAGATGCAATCGTCAGGCCACCTAGCATGAAACAGACTGTCACCTCTAAGTGTTGACTTCTATGTTCACTTTTATATTTACACACGTTCTGTCTCTGATATTGAGCACTTTATCCCATAAATATACCACACTTTAAGACTATATTTCTTCATATATATATATACATATATATATATATATATATATATGTGTGTGTGTGTGTGTGTATATATATATATAGTCAAAACTAATGAGCCAGACAAACCTACCAAGATTTCAATTAGGCAGATCGTCAGGGAGATTGATTTAACTATTAGTAAATCAAGAATTCGAAGGTATTTCGACACGAGTATTGTTACCTATATATATATATATATATATATATATATATAGGAGTAAATAGTTGTGCCGCCAGCATAGATAACGAGTTTATAACTGGAAGGTCGTTGATGAAATTTAGGATCAACGTAGGTCTAGCGATAAACACCGGCATCAATATTAAATGATGTAGAAAAGTGGGCGTTCAAGACGACTTTTATTTCGCGATTTGATAAGAAAAAGTGAATCAGATCAAAAATTTGTTCTGAAATACCATATCCTTTCAGCAACAGCTCCAACTTAGCCCTAGAACACTAACCATCAATTAAAGTTACACAACTACTAACCATGGGTATATGATACCCGATTTTGAAAATATCAAAAAACATATTAAATATAAATCTTTATTTGAAATATTTTACATGCAGGTACTTCAAATTTTGTACTTTGGGGTAACATTAATAGGAACTGAAAAACATATTATTTAGGTAAGAAAATCAGGTACTGAAAACTGTAATTCAAAATAGGAAAATTTGGGCTGGGTACTATATACCCATGGTTAGTGTTCTAGCGTTAAACGTCGACTCATCAGGTGGTATTTAATCTAGTTCAAGCGGAGTACTCCTAATTGGGCCTTCGGCATGTTCAGGAATTTCAGATTCCCTAAGTCTTTGCATATTCTCTGTATTGGAAGCTCTCCTGACTGTTGTTTGCTCTGGGTTTTCATTTGCACGGGACTTTGTTATTACCGCTGCAGCCTTGGCTCTGATGACTGTAATCTGGTCTTCTGACGGCAGACATTTCTTTTTGCGAGGCATACTGCTGCCGAATGCGATAAGCAACATTAAACTACAGAACTCAAAACTGATCGCTGCATTTAATAATTCCATCAATATTTATGCTTATGATTTAAAAATTCATAGATATCTTCTGCCGCCATTTAATTTGAAGACGATTTGATGTGCGTAGGTGCTTACTTTCCTTACAACCAATTATTTTTGATTTATCGGTGACTGTAGATGGATTTAGCAATTAATTTTGGTTATTCCTAAATTTATTTCGATCTTATAAAAATTAATATAAAAAAACATTCGTTGCAAAAAATCTCGTAAAATAATCGCTGAAAACAATTTCAGTAACGAAAATTTGGGAATCCCAAATTTCTGTAACATGAACTGTTAAAACTTAGAGAGTTGTTTCCTTTCAATTAAAAAGCGTGACACAGTGAAATAGACATTATCTATCTATCTATCTATATATATATATATATAAAAGTGAACATAGAAGTCAACACTTAGAGGCGACAGTATGTTTCATGCTAGTGCAATCGTCAGTGCACTAGCATGAAACAGACTGTCGCCTCTAAGTGTTGACTTATATGTTCACTTTTATATTTACACACGCTCTATCTCTGATATTGAGCACTTTATCCCATAAATATAGCACACTTTAAGACTATATTTCTTCATATATATATATATATATATATATATATATATATATATATATATATATATATATATATATATATATATATATCAAAGTGTAGGAGAACGAACAGTAGGATTACGCCGTTCAAAATACTAATTTAGAAATAGTGCTCAATACACAAATCAGAACCATAAATATTTATTTATCTTACACAGTCTTACATTAGAACATGCATATATTCACTACAAAATCGTACAGTTTAAATTTCAACGTCAAAGAAGGGAAAACCTTTTTTAGACGTCTCATCAGGTGGGAAATCACGGTGTTACTAAAAGAATTTTATTCAGAAATAGCTTTTAGTTACACCGTTTTTTCCCACCTGATGAGACGTCTAAAAACGGTTTTCCTTTTTTGACGTTGAAACAAAAATGTACAATTTTGTAGTGGATATTTGCATGTTTTAATATGACACTGCATAAGATATATATATATATATATATATATATATATATATATATATATATATATATATATATATATATATATATATATAGAGAGAGAGAGAGAGAGAGAGAGAGATAGATAGATAGATAGATAGATAGATACCAATCAGTAAATGTTAGTAGTAATAAAACAATAATTAATATAATATAAGAAATAAAATACATTTGTTACATACATACATTAAATTCCTCCAGTCAGCAGTCAGCAAGGAACACCATACCAGCTCATTCCAGAGAAAACTCTTGGGAAACACTTGGAACGACAATTAACAATAGCCAATGAGAAGATACAGCCACTTAAACCCGAAATTCAAAAATACAAGATCTTCCAAAGTGCAATGAGTACTAGAAACGTACAACTACTAACGCCAAGTCAACTCCCCCAATACTACGTTCGAACCCATCCAATAAAAAGAAATCTCTGCAACTTATACAAGGGAAAGTCTCCCACCAAACACAAAATGTAAGAATGATAGAAAAACAAAATAAAAAATTGATTAAAATTTACTATTCTTTCATATTCAACAAAATAAGTTTAAAAGATGTTCCTGCCAAAACATATAAATTTAGAAATAGAAAACTTTCCGCCCTTGCATGGAAAAAAAAAAACCTTCGTGAATTTGAAATTGATATAGAACGATAAAAAAAAAAACAGATTAAAGCAAACAGTAAAAATGTTTTAAATTTACAGAAATACGAACACACATACAGAGACAAATTAACCCCCTAAAGATGGTCTCAGATGAGACTGATCGTATTTGGGAAAATAAAAATTATTTGAAAGAAAATTTCTAGGGCAACCAAGAAATTGATTCGTGGACTAGAAAGGATTTTAAAACAAAAATAAACATAGTATGTCTAAATTATTTAACCACACCGGTTTGAATGTAAAAATGCTGCTGAAATACACACACACACACACGCGCATATATATAATTTGTAGACACACAAACACGTATACATGCACACACACATATCTATATATCAAATATGTGGTGCAGTTCAGTTTATATTACAATGAATCATTTATACAAAAAGTAAATTAGTAGTTAATGATATAAAATGGCGAATTCCCTTTGCTAACAAAGTTCTAAAGCGGCATTGACCTACTACGTACTCGATAAATGCCATTTTATATTATTAACTTTACTAATTTAATTTTGTATAAATGATTCATTGGAATATATATATATATATATATATATATATATATATATATATATATATATATATATATATATATATGCACACTTCAGGAAAGAAGTTGTGTTTTGTAGCTTTTAGAATTTTACCTATGGGAGACCGTAAAGGATGTTGTGTATATCTGGGGCCCATAGACAAGAAATTGAAAATGAACATGCAACAATCCCATTGGACACTGACCAACGTAGCTGTAGTTCGGTGTACTAATAACTAATTGTAATCTAAGCGTCAGCATTTTGAGCATCCTAATGTATGAATATAGTATTACAATATCATTTTTGTCGGACACAGACTCTCTCTCTCCATATATATATATATATATATATATATATATATATATATATATATATATATATATATATATATGCATATAAACTTATGTTACGATTGTTTAGCAGTATACGATCTGAAATGCAAACATTGAGTATTAAAAAGTAAATTATTGCAGAAATCTGTCAACACTAGCTGATAACATTAATAACTTTAACTGTCAGTCACTCCGTAACTTAATTTGTATCTACAGGGACTGAAAAAGGAAAATGTGTCGATTTGAACTAAACCAATGGGCGGGAAATACGCGTTGAAGAATGAAATATTGAAAGAGAAAAATGGATGGAATGAACAACAAAATAGGGAGCCGAAAAATACGTGGTTTTTTGAAAACATAACGAAACAAAATCTCAACATATATAAATATTTTTTAGAAAAATAAAAAAGTGAAGAAATTGAGATGTTTGAAAAGGGATGTTTATGAAAAATAATAAGACTGAAGGGAAGACGATAAAGAAAAATAAACTGAGTGGAAGAATGACGTATTATACCGAAATTAAACCCTGAAAATCCAAAGATGTAAGCAAGAATTAGAAATAAATGAGAAAAAATAAAAAGATCGGTTGAATTTCTTTGGAGGAGAGGAAGAAAAAAGAGGAGGAGTAGGAAGAAAAAGGAGGAGGAGGAGTAGGATGAGAAAGGAGTAGTAGTAGGAAGAATAAAGAGGAGGGGTAGGAAGAAAAAGGAGGAGGAGGAGGAAGAAGAAAGAGGAGGGGTAGGAAGAAAAAGGAGGAGTAGGAAGAAAAAGAAGGAAGAAAACGAGGGATAGCAAGAAGAAAAATAATGAGGAGTAGGAGGTGGTGGCAGAAAGAGCATGAGAAGAAGCAGAAGAATGAGGAAAAGGGAGGAGGAAGGGGAGAGCGGAGAAGGAGGAGAATAATGATACAAGAAAAATATGGTGATGATGACGAGAAGAAGAAGAAGAGGAAGAAGGAGAACGTAAAGAGGAAAATGCAGAAGGATGAGGAGAAGAAAGAACAGAAGAAGAAGAAGAAGAAAGAAAGAGGAAGAAAAAAAGAAGGAAGAAATGGAGAAGGAGGAAAATTGGGAGGAGGGAGAGGAAGAAGATGATGATGATAAGGAATGAGGAGTAGGAGGAAAATAATAATAGTAGAATGAAGATGATGATGATGATGACGGTGATGAGATGAAGAAGAAAAGGAAGAAGGAAGAGGAAGAAGTAGTAGGTGGAAGAATAAGAATGAAGAAGAAGGATGAGGAGTAGGAAGTAGAAGAAGGAAAAGAATGAGAGAAGAAGAGAAGGAGAAGAAGTAAAAGGCAAAAGAGTAGGAGAAAAAAGTAGGAAGAGAAGGAGGATGAAGAAGGTTGAGAGGATGAAGAAGAAGAAGAAGTAGGGAAAGGAAGTGGAGGAAGAAAAAAGAAGAGGAAGAAAAATGAAGGGGAGGAAGAGGATGAAGAAGAATGATGAGTAGGAGGTGGAAGAAAGAAAAATGATGAGAAGAAGCAGAAGCAGAAGCAGAAGCAGAAGAAGAAGAAGAAGAAGGGAAAGGAAGGGCAGGAAGAAGGAGGAAGAGGAGAAGGAGGTAGAAGAAGGAAGAAAAGAAGAAGAAGATGAAGGATGAGGAGTAGGACGAGAACAATAATAGATAGATAATGATGGTTATGAGAAGAAGAGGATGAGGAGTCGGATGTTGAAAATTAAGAAAGATGAGAAGAAATAAGATAAGAAGAAATGATGATGACGGTAAGGAGGAGGAGGAAGAAGAAGAATGAAGGAGGAGGAGGTGGAAGAAAAATAAGGATAAGAAGAAAGAAGGAAGAGGATGCGGAAGAAAAAGGAATGAGCAATAGGAGGAGAATTATAGTAGAAGGATGATGATGGCGACGATGATGATGAGAAGAAGAAGAAGAAGAAGAAGAAGAAGAAGAAGGAAAAGAAGAAGAAACGGTCATGATGTAGTTTACCTCTCATAATGGCGTCTATTAGGAATTACCAACCAATACTGCTTACGATAAGGATTTAGCAATATTAGCCGATTTATCTGTAAGTTTTATAACAGCTTCCCTATGTATATATTTACTTGTTTGTTGACTGATTCTCTACTTATTTCTTAAATTTTTTTTACTCCCAAGAAAAGCAACCTTGGAAGAATTATATCGTTGTACAAAAAATCGCTCACTAGCAAAGACATCCGGTGACAGTTCTTTTCAAATATTTTGGATTTTTCCTAATCACGCCTGCACGATTTTCATATTTTACATTCTCTTTTTTTTCTTACTTTCTCGATTGTGGATTTGCCTTGAATATCTCTCATCTTAAGTATATGTCAGAGTTATTTGCCGCTATTATACCCTAGATAGCCAAAACGCGAATTAAGTCAAGTTGGAACTTTGGATTAGTGATGTCAACGTCCTTTGCCGTGACCAGGGAAGCAGCTTGTTGGGAGTAGTTGCACAAAGTAGCAATTCCCTACAATAAACCGACTAATTAAAACTTCCTTCTTACCAAAGAAATACAAAGGAAACGGGAATAATAAAACTATGTGCACAACGTATGGTGACTCCTAGCTGTAAATGTCTAAACTCATGGAATTCAAAACGTCTGGTCTGAACATTTGCCATGCAAATGTGTATAAAAACTATATGTAAATTTTAAACATTTTTTCACTCTTGGAAGTGTGGTCTGATGACCCAGGTAAAAACTACATACCTGATGAAATAAATTATAACCAATGAACACTTAAGGTTGTCTGTTTTCTATTTAAATTGAATTATATATATATATATATATATATATATATATATATATATATATATATATATATATATATATATATAAGGTGTCCATAAAGTTCGTGTGCACTTTAGAAAAATGTATAACTTTATTTGTGTTTGCAATAGAAATAATTTGTAAAAAGGATTAGAAAGAAGTAAATCTATATGTTTTAAGGTTTTACACATGTCCTCCATCATCAGCAATACAAAGGGTAATACGATTTTGCAGTCCACGGAAAACATTTGCCAACTCATTTACAGTATTACCTGAAATCACATTAGTTATTTTAGCTATACTTAAAACTAGGTACATTAAACTTTATAACATTTTTTACAGATTATTTCTATCGCAAATACAAATAAAGGTGTGAAATCCAATTGAAATAGTTATGGTTAAGTTGCATTAGCTAAATCTTCAGTGAAAATGATTAATAACAATAATCTAATGACATAACCTATTTGATACCTCTTGAGCAAGAGCCAAGACATTAAATACTGAATTTTACAGCTACAGATCATATCTACCTTCAAGCATAGAAATATGAGTGTTTGGTCACTTTAATGGGGTGTAATGGTTAGCAAGCATATATTGCCAGATTAGACGGGCGACGAGGTCTCACCAATTTACAGATGAGATGGCTATATGGAACCGTAAGTTCTATGCTAATAGTTTCTTTTCTTGCTTATGGAACTCTCTTCTGGTTCCATGCTTTCCAGCCACCGTTAATTTCCAAAAGAAATATGGTTTTCACTTTGCCCGTTCTACCGCTGATGTTCTTGTGGCCATAACTGAATATGTATACCAAACTGTTGATAATAATGGCGCCGATCGAGCTGTGGTTCTAGATATATCGAAGTCGTTTGAGAGGATTTGGCATGCCGGCCTTCTACGTAAGCTTCAGGGATAAGGTATTACAGGACGATTATTTGATTTAATCCAATCATTCCTGTCAAACCATGAATCGAAGGTCGTCCTAAACGATTTCTCTTCCAGTTCCTTTCATAGGAACGGTGGTGTTCCCCAAATTTTTATCCTGGCTCCTACACAGTTTCTGATGTTCATCAACGATCTTCCTGATGTCATCAGTTCTCTTTTAGGCGTTTACGCAGACGACAAAAGCATTTACTCCTGTGTCAATAGTAAATCCGCCATTGCTGACAAACTTAACCTGGCCGTTGGACTCGAAAACGACATTCAATCTGTGGTTGATGGGGGCTGGAAATGGCTCGTAAACATTAATGCCTCCAAAACGAAACGGCTCTCATTTATCCAACATAGAGAAAACTCCCTGCTGCCTCGTATCAGCTTGGTTGATGCTCAATTCACGAGAGCGTCTCACAGCGTCTTCTTGCTTCCACGTTTTCCACTGACCCGAGGTGGAACAACTACATTGTATCAATAGCTACATCTGCCGCAAAGAAAAGTTGGTTCTCTCTGTGGCGCGAGAAAGTTTTCCTCCTCTGAGTCTGTCTTTCCCATAGACAAATCTACCATTCCTCTTTACATTGAATACTGTTGCCAGATATTGTTTGGTTACCCCACTGATCATCTCGAGGTTCTCAACAAAATCCAAAGACTGGTATGCAATTTGATCGGTCCTCAATGGCATCTCGACTCCAGTCACTTTCTCACAGACACGATGCGGCTATCTTCTGTCTTTTCTACAACTATTTTCACGGCATTTGCTCTGACGAGCTCTTTTCACTGGGGCCCGACTGCATGTATTTAAGCGTGCTACTAGGTTGGCAACTCGGTTCCACCGTTTCACTGTCGAAACAGTTAAATGTAACCGCCTCTTCTACACGAACTGCTTCTTCTCTCGCTCTTCCAGACAGTGGAACCCCCTTCCTTTTATTTGCTTCCCTGATAATTACAATCATCAAAGATTTATATATATATAATGTCAATGGACATTTTCTGATGTCTTGACCAACGTTCTTTTTAACTCAGCCCCTATACCCTATCCTTTCCATTAATTTCACTCTCTGTAACCGCTTGCGTACGACTGGCGCTCTTGCCTTGCTTGGGATAAAATGTTTATTAAAAGAATTTCAATGCCAGTCGCTATCTTCTCTCATCCTGATTGCTCTTCTTTTGTTCTCTCTCTTTAGTAATGTTTCTGTTTTCTAAATCTTCCAATCCCAGTAACCCCATGTGACTTGGTGACTTTACTGTCTTTCTTGGGGTGAATCCGAGTAAAAACATAAATACCACTATGTAATGAATTCGATCCTTTTGGGTGTCTCACACTTTCGGCCTTGGGTCACATCTAGGCTACGCTTAGAACATCACCATACCAATATGAGTGTTCCTACTGTAGAAATTTCGAATATTATTATCTCTTTAGTAAATACTACAATGTTTGCTCTTTAGACATCATGTCATTCGTCTTCTTTCATATTTCTCATCCTTTCAGGATGTCGACGAGCGTGACCCTCCCACTATACCCCAGATCTTTTTCGTTTACTCTGAGTAACGCCTTTCACTACCGACCTATGCTGAGAGGGCCTTATACAGGCCCTACAGTTTCTGGGAGAGATCGCTTAATGAGCCGGGATAAATAGATATACAACACCTGGCAGCTGGATTACTATGACTTTCAATTTCGTTCTAGCACAAACATTGACAGCTTTGTCTACTCAATTTAATTAAAAGAAATCTTGGATCTAACCAGTGTATGGTTTTCTGGCACATTCCACCTGGCGTCCTGGGCATGACGATAAATTACATCCGGTAACAAGACCTCTGATCGGGAGATTGGATTTTTTGAGGAGCGTGGAACCACCTCTTATCTAGTGGTAACACCTATTAGTGTCCCAGCTATAGGAAAATAGATAACTCACAAACAAAAGTAGACAATAGATTTTATAATAAAATGACCGACAATAGATTTTATAGTAAAATGACCGACAATACATTTTTATAGTAAAATGATCGACAGTACATTTTTATATTAAAATGACAGACAGTACATTTTTATAGTAAAATGACCGACAGTACCTTTTTATAGAAAATGACCACCAATACATTTTTTATAGTAAAAAGACCGACAGTACATTTTTATAGTAAAATGACCAACATTACATTTGTATAGTAAAATGACCAACAACAGATTTTATAGTAAAATGACCGACAATATATTTTTATAGTACAATGACCAACAATACATTTTCATAAAAAACAACAATCAACAGAGAAAAATAAGTTATAATAATACACATTTGTAGCAACATTACCAGCAATAATTTTTAAATGTTCAACAATACATTTTATCATCTGCAAACTAGATATCTATAAGACATACGTTTTCCCTGAAATATAAAATTATGTAGAAAATATCTGTTGTAGGCCTAAAATTACGTTCAGAATTTTTAGACTTCGGCATAAAATGACCCGTAGAGGTGTTGATGTGGCACTAAACAAACTCATCTAGCCAATCATTTCCCATCGGTATTGCACGCTGGGAATGATAATTATTTGCTAAATAAGGAAAAATGCTTTTAAATTCAAAAAGAAAATTATAATTTGTATTTTCGTTGCAGGGATCTAATTTCAGCTATTCCCACCAGAGTTTTGAAACTCTTTCTCGGCGAGCGTAATTCTCCGTCTAGGTCGGACTTTATTTGTCTAAGAATGTTTGTTTGTGATTCCTTTATTATGGCCCGGTAACTATACCAAAATCAAACAAGTAGAAATCTTTTAAAATCTAGAATGTGTTTTAACAGAGGACGGAAAGTATGACGTTGAAATCAGGCGATGCGTTGGGATAGCATGCCAAAAGCTAAGAAGAAACACAAGAAAATCGTTAGAAACAAAGAAAATAATACTGAATTCTCACATGATAACAGTCTCCTATGTCACAGTGAATGCTGGACAATCTCCTCAACGATGAAGAAGAGACTTGAAGCAACAAAAATGAGGTTCTATAGAAGCATGCTGAAGATACCAGAGACTGAATATGTGAGCAACGACAATGTTTTAGAGAGCATCGAAACATGAAGGAAGCTTATATTTGACATCAGTTGGAATTTCTAGGGTACATAATGAGAAAGAAAGGCTTGGAAAATTTGATACACACAGGAAAGGTTGAAGGTAAGAGGAACAGAGGAAAACAATGCATAACCTGCTTAGTGAGCTTGAGTAAATGGATAACGGAACAAAGTTTATAATAACAAAATCACCAAACAAACAACACTGGATAAAGTGCGTGGCGTTAGAAGAGGGACTATTTCGAAGGTAATTAAATGCTGAGTTGATATGTGTTGTAGTTTTCATATAGAACGAGCCCCGATACTCTTTGCCCAGCGCTCGTACAACAGAACACGTAACATGAAAAATGTCTTTCTTAATTAAAGAAATACAAGATTGTTTCTATAAATGTGTATGTATGTAGGTTCCTCTGCATATATTTGTGTTTGTGTATATTTTCGTTCGTGTTGGTCTTTGTATAAAAGTGTGTGTGTGTGTGTATATATTTATATATATATATATATATATATATATATATATATATATATATGTGTGTGTGTGTGTGTGTGTGTGCGTACGTACGTACGTACGTGCGTCTTTTTTGTTCTTTTTTTTTTACTGTCCGGTTTGTTTAATGTTCCACCTTCTTCCTGACCGCATGCTTTTTTCATTCCATACCAAAATGGCGTCTCGTTTGTTCGTGGCTTACACCAACGCGTTAATGGACCCTAACCTTCAAACGGGACTGATTTCCGACAGCTCTCTATACAGAGAAGACCATACGTCATATTGAAAATATCAACAAGAATTGAATTGCTGCATTATTTAATATACATTCGGATAAAGTTTGGTTTAGGCGAAATGTTGGCTGCGCTTTTCTTTATCTTGTGTCTTCTTCATCTTCTTCTCTTTCTTCTTCTTTTCTTTCACTTTTTTTCTTTTTCGCCTTCTTTTTCTACATCTTTTCTTCTTTTTTCTTCTTCCTCTTTTTCCTCTGCTTTTTCTTCTTCTTTTTCGTCTTCTTCATTTGTCCTCTTTTTCTTCTTCTTCTTCCTCTTCTTCTTCTTCTTCTTTTTCGCATTCTTCATTTCTTCTTCCTATTTTTAGCCTTCTTCATTTCTTCTTCCTCTTTTTCTTCTTTTTCTTCTTCTTCCTCTTTCTCTTCTTTTTTCTTCTTCCCGTTTTAACTTTCCTTTTTCTTTTTCGCCCTCCTCTTCTTTTCTTCTTTTTCTTCTGCTTTTTCTTCCTCTTTTTCTTTTTCTTTTTCTTCCTATTTTTCTTCTCCTTCTTCCCCTTTTTCTTCTTCTTCTTTTTCGCCTGCTTCTTCTTTTTCTTCTTCCTCTTCTTCCTCTTCTATTTCGCCAACCTCTTCTTCTTTTCTTTTGCTTTTGTTCTTTTTCTTCTTCTTTCTCTTCTTCTTTTTCGCATTCTTCTTTTTCGCCTTCTTCATTTCTACTTCTTCCTCTTTTTCTTCCTCTTTTTCCTCTTCTTCTCTTTCCTCTTTTTCTTCTTCATTTTGGCCTTCTTCTTTTGCGCCTTCTTCTTCTTCTTCTTCTTCTTTGTGTCGTGTCCGTTCAGCACGTTGGCGATCATGGCTCTCCACAATTTCCTGTCCTTTGTAGCTCTTAATACATTTTTGTTATGGTTATTTAACCTACCGTCAGTTTATACAAACTGGTTAGGTAACTTACACGCTATATCCCTTCGTCTCCCTTGCTTTTCAAATATTCTGTGTCAAATTTTCCAAACATTCTATCTACATTATCTGCCCGAGAAATGTCATCTGTCTCTCCCTGATTTTAATTATAAGTGTCTTTCTGTTTGCATTTTCTCTAAAACTTCCTCGTTTATCCCATGTTCGGTCCATGGTATTCTCAACATCCTTCTGTAGTACTATATTTCTATTGGCTTAAAACCTTTCATCATCTGTGAGGAGACTGCGATTTGCGAGGACTCATATGATCTATTTCTGTATTTTTCTGGGTCTCATTTTGCGTTTCCAGAACGTCTTCAATCCCCCTAGCACAGAGAGAGAGAGAGAGAGAGAGAGAGAGAGAGAGAGAGAGAGAGAGACACACACACACATATATATATATATATATATATATATATATATATATATATATATATGTATAAAAGTGAACATTGAAGTCAACACTTAAGGCGACAGTCTCTTTCATGCTAGACGCAATCTAGCATGAAACAGACTGTCGCCCCTGAGTGTTGACTTCAATGTTGACTTTTATATTTACACACGCTCTATCTCTGATATTGAGCACTTTATCCCATAAATATAGCACACTTTAAGACTATATTTCTCATATATATATATATGTATATATATATATATATATATATATATATATATATATATATATATATATATATATATATATGTATATATATTTAGTGTATTGGGGCAGCAGATCATTATTCAAACATATATTGTTAAATATAACAGACAACGAATGTCCATGATCCAACATAATAGACATTCGTTTGTGTTATCTTTAATAATATATGTTTGAATATATATATATATATATATATATATATATATATATATATATATATGTGTGTGTGTGTGTGTGTGTGTGTGTCTGTGTCTGTGTAGCTTCGGTTGAATACCAACAAAAGAACTTTGCTGAAGATTTACGTTTTTTTTACGGTTGGGATCATTTTCCGTTATCTGGTCTTCAGGAAGTGTTCGAGCATAAATTGTCCACTGTTGTCTGAGATCTTTCGGCTCGCAGAATTAAAACAGAATAATGACAAGAAGTATAGAAAGATTAAACAGATCTTAAACAAAATACCTACTCCGATCGATCTCTTTCGTATGCACAGACAGGTGGGTGTGCAACCTATGTCATGGATAGCAGATCAGAATGAAAAAATCATACTGACGAGTTCGAATGTTTTGCTGAAATCATTTAACCTCCAAGCAAGGCAATAAAGCCACTAAGACTCAAGGGGGTTACTGAGTCTTAGAGAATTCGAAGAAATAACACAACTTAAAGAGAGAGGACAGTAAAAGAATAGGAAATAAGAAGACGGAAGATAACGATTGATACTGTATTTAAATTTTTGTAGATCAAAAGCAAGGAGACGGACGAGAGTATCACATGACAGATGTGCGAGAAAAGAAACTATTAGCATGGAATTTCCGGTTACATCTGGCTATTCCAGATGTTAATGGCAAGACCTTGCTGCCAATCTAGTACTGCGCTTAAAGTCATAAAGTATAGAGGGATGTAAAATTTATTTTGGTTTAATACAAAAATGTGTCACAATGCTAAAAGGGGGACAGGTGAAGGCCCGTCTCCGAACTGTTTTATCAATTACTGACGCAAACATACGAAAGTTTTCCTTACAACAAAACAACAGATTCTTACTTAACTTTCGTAAACAATCACCATAATACCTCGGGATCTCTATAAAATACGAGCTAGTTCTCAGATATACAATTTATCTGTAGTGGGATGGGGAATAACAGTAACAGCTTAAATCTTATATATAAAGTACAGTGTATTTGTGGTGTTTGTGCGTGTGTGTGTGCCCAAGCCATTTCTCCGATCCCACTCATCTCATTTCAATGATTCATAACTTATTCAAAAGCCCTAAAATGTTAGGCGCAGGGAACGATTTTCGTTGAGTTCAGATTAAGGGTTGCCAGAATATGCGAGGTTAAAAAAAATATTAATATATTATACTAGCCATTATCGTTGCTTTCATGGTTCAATGGGAGCAACTCTGCACATTTTAGTATAAACTATCTATCAGGCGGCATTTAAGCTAGGTCCTATGGCAATCATCAGAATAGCCAGGGAGGAGTAGATGCGATAGTCATCAATAAACTACAGAACACAAAATTGATCGCTACATTTAAGTACTGAATTAATGTTTAAGCTTACTTTTTACAAGTTGAACTTTTCTTCCGCTGCTACTTAATTTCAAGACGATTTGATGTACGTAGATCCTTATTGTCCGTTAAAACAATTATTTTTATTTCATGGGTGACAGAACAGGAGACAGTTGTAAAGATGGGAAAATAGAATTAGTTATACCTTCAACATTTGAAGAGTTAGAGAAACATAATAGTTAATTAAGTAAAACCTATATTATGGAATCTTTATAAATAAATGCGAAATTGAATGACAATTATCCCACGAATTCTGGGGTTAAAAAAGACCCAAATCTACTTTATAGTAATTTATATGGTGTTTACTCATTCCCCCACGAGAATGAGATGTGACACAAGGTATTTTTAAAGTGTGGACCCAAGCGCGTGCACGCGGGCAAGGACAAAAATTGCCCACAGCCCCCGTACTGATTCCTCCCTCTTGAGCAATGGGAGGGCGCCGCCTCGGGCATCTCTTCCCCAGGACTGGGCATCTCTCAGTATTATTTTCTCAGTTGCCCCTCTGCCCTTTGACAGAGAAGCCCCTGAGCGCACTCTGTCCAAGGACAGAGACGCAACTGAGAGATGTTTGTTTCAAATATTTTAAGTAGTGAATATATCTTACTTTCCCAAGTGATAGCGAGCGGGCGGAGCCTGCTAGTAACAAAACAATTGCAATGAAAGTATGTATAGAAAAGACACAGGGGAGGTGCTTTACAGTGGTAGGTAAATTACTGAAACCGAGATGCCAGGACGAATTCGTTATATTTACATACCCGCAAATGCCATTTGGAATAGTATCAATCTGTCTCCTCGCACCCAGTTATGTTTTAAATACTACTACTACTACTACTAATAATAATAATAATAATAGTAAACAGTAAAAATAATAAATAATTAAAAAAATAAATAATAATAATAATAATATTAATAATAAAATAACTTGTACCTGGAGAGAAAATCATTATATCCAAATTACTGTTAATACAATATTCACTCACAAGAAAAAATAGAATTATTTTTACGAAAATCGTAAATATAATTCGACTTTAAAAAAAGTTATAAGACATAAAAAAATCAATTAAACATTATCTCTCTCTCTCTCTCTCTTCCATAGATGTACACGCAGATACACATTCTCATTATTATGGAGTTCTGTTCTTGACATCTGAAGATCTCGTGGAGGAACGTCGGCGTAACGATTTGGACTTGGGTCTCTTGGTGCGTTTTCGTTGGTTAGTGTTACTGCTCTGTCTTCGTTTATTTGCAAGAGGCATTGCACATTTTGGGTTTACTCTCTTTCCTAGTCTGTCTTTTTAGCTTTCATTTCCCGCCTATTGTCCTTTTCTTTCTTCTTTTCTTTTTTCTTACTTTCCTTCTTTTATTTTGTTATGTCCTTTTTATTTTGCAGGTTTTGTACTATCAGTGCTATATATGGGAATTTTAACACTAATTTTGTTTTATATATATATGTTTATATATATATGTATATATATATATATATATATATATATATATATATATATATATATATATATATATCGAGAGATAGATAGATAGATAGATAGATATGAATGAGACTGGAATAAATAAACGACAAAATATTTAATGAATCAAATACACAAACTATTTTGCCATTCTATTTTGTTTTGTTATGTCCTTTTTATTTTGCAGATTTTGTACTATCAGTGCTATATATGGGAATTTTAACACTAATTTTGTTTTATATATATATGTTTATATATATATGTATATATATATATATATATATATATATATATATATATATATATATATATATATATATATATATATATATATATATATATCGAGAGATAGATAGATAGATAGATAGATAGATATGAATGAGACTGGAATAAATAAACGACAAAATATTTAATGAATCAAATACACAAACTATTTTGCCATTCTTGATAGGCGACACCCTGAATGTACGTTTCTTTGAAAAAATTGTATTGACAGTAAGTTAGTAGTTTGTTTTTGCTGAACTGGGATATTGTTTTGCATATATATATATATATATATATATATATATATATATATATATATATATATATATATATAGCAATTTAACCACCTGAAGAGGAAGATTGGAAGTACTTGGCGAAAATAAAAAATATTTAAAATAAAAGAATATTTTATAATTTTTTATGGCAACCAAGAAATTGATTCATGGACTCAAAAAGACTAAAACAAAAATAAACATAGTATGTCTAAATTATTTAACCAAACCTGTTTGGATGAAAATATGCTGCCTGAACACACAAACATATATATATATATATATATATATATATATATATATATATATACCTTCATCCCTGCCGTGCGTAGAAGTTCTGACTGACGCAAATTCAGTCGAGTTTCGATCCTAGCTAGAGGCAACAGGACGTCTAGCCACACTGATGAGCTGTGAAACAGCGAAACAGTCTGTCTGTGGATGACAAAAATATTGGCTCCTGAAAAATTAATTTCGGTTGAGCTCTTTGGTTTGAGATGTGAGTTTGTAAACAGTGACTATTTAAGCTAATATTGCACGACTCTTCGGCAGAATTGAGTCACTGTCAGTCACTGTGTGTTTATCTAAATCTAAAAATAAACACGCTAAAATTCACCTTCATCCCTCCCGTGGTCGAAGTTTCGACTGACGCAAATTCAGTCGGGTTTCGATCCTAGGTAGAGGCAACCGGACGTCTAGCCACACTGATGAGCTGTGAAACAGCGAAACAGTCTGTCTGTCGATGACAATATATATATATATATATATATATATATATATATATATATATATATATATATGAAACTAAACTACTACAAACATCTGAGAATTTTATTGGTATTACTCATAGTTGACTTTATATATTTTTGGCTTTAATTCTGATATAGACGCCAACTAGCATTTTAAGTTTTTGCTTAATATTATTTTGGTATAATATAGATGCATTTTGTACTAATATCTGTTTAAAATATGAATGTTGACATGAGTGTTACTTTAAATGCTGAAAGATTGAACTATGCTCATCCAAGTGAAATGTAAGCCTTCTCGACGGCATCGTCGTTGTAACAGCAACATGCGTATTAAAATATTTATCAGAGATGCAATCTCCCAAATGACATCTATGACATTTATACATACATATATATATATATATATATATATATATATACATATATATATATATATATATATACATATACATATATATATATATACATATATATATATATATATGGGAAGGGTGGAATAATGGATTCTTGTCGAATCGATTACACTCAGTTATGCGCTAATATCCATTGGGTAAGGTATTAATCTGTATGTATAAAGGTATTATTAACTGACGAGTTTCATCCAATGTTGACTATTTCTTGCCAAAAACTAAATGACATTTTTCATTTCGTTTTAGCCTAATAATACAGTTCTCCTATTGTTATTTACCTTTATACATACACCAACCTACCCCCCCACACAAACATATATATATATATATATATATATATATATATATATATATATATATATATATATATATATATACGACCCGTTTATTTATTAAACAGGCCAGTAGATAAAAATAAATGGTTACAAAATAAACGGGCATCTACTCATATACTGAAAATAAACGTTTGAAATTATATATATATATGTATATATATATATATATATATATATATATATATATATATATATATATATATGAAATATTACATCCTTATGTTAAAGAATTCCTTTATAAGAAACTCATTTCTTAATAAATAAATATGAAACTTTATTTATTTCAACGAGGGTAAATCATATTTCATCTATTCTCTCTCCTGAAAATTTTTTTTTTTTAATTATTGCTATAAATATTCTACATTTTAATCAGTTTAGGAAACTTTCAACTTTGATCCGCAAGACCTTGTTGAGACGCAGACTAAACGTCTATTGCTCTGAGAGGCTTGAAAAATACAATATGTTCTTTAATTGACCAACGGAAAAGTAAACGGGTTTTTCTTCAATATATATTTAGAATATATCACTAGTTTGTTTTGTTTTCTTCAATATGTTATCTTGTTTTCAATCAGCTTAGGAATTGTAATAAATTATATGCGATTAATTTTTTTATTTATTACATTATTTAGCATTTATTTTATACGTACAAGATAACATAGTTTTCAGATTAATGCACGTATTCATTATCTAGATTATTTATAACATATCGTTTTAACAGTATAATCAAGAATCAAAATACTTTAAGGTGTCAGGGCAAACAAAATGGCGGTTCTTTTTACGTTTATCCATATTGGATGTTCTCTATTATGATCAGAAGAAGTGAAAAACAATATATCGAAAGAAACTATTTACTGACCAAAATGGATCTATCAGGTTTTAAATCCATTTAACATTCCATCAGTCACTGCCCTCTTCAATGATACAGGGACCAACTCAAAACAATACTGAAAGTCACTGGACTTGAGCCTAAATCATTTGAAACACAAACTTGAGACCATATCAACTGGCAGTGTTCCATCACCACCGGAGCCAAAAACTTCGACGCCACTAGAAAAGAAAAAAATCAAACGGCAATTGAGAAAGTCTCGACAAAAAAAGAAAAGATTCTTGAAGTGTTACGTGATATCTGTCCTCCTGTTTGGAACTGGATACTGGAAAATCTCTTGAAAGACGTGAAAGAGACTTGAAGCAAAAAATGTTGTTCCACAGAAGGAGACTATGTATACCATGGACCGAGCATTTGAAAAACGACGACGTTTTAGAGGAAAATAGAAACAAGAACGAAGCTTTTATATAACATCAGAAAGAAACAGTGGAAATCTCTGGGGGCCCATAATGAGTATGGAAGGCTTAGAAAATGTTATACTCTAAGGATAGAGTGATGGCAAAATGAACAGAAGAAAACAAAGATTAACATAATTGGTGAAAAGTAAATTGATGGCGGAACAGGGTTTATGAGAAATAACAAAAATACCTCACAGTTTCCATATTTGAAGCTACAAGGACCAACTCTAAACTACACTGAAAAGCCTAAATCGTTTGTGCACTCAAAACGGAGACCCGACCATCTGGAAGTGTTCCATCAACATCGGAGCCAAAAACGTCGAAGCCACTAGAAAAAAGATTATTGAACTGCTACTTGATATCTGTCCTCCTGTATGGGAGTGAATGCTGTACAATCTCCTGAAAGATGAGGAATAAACTTGAAGCAACAGAAATGTGGTTCTACAGAAGGAGGATAAGTATACATGGACTGAGCATGTGATAAACGGCCAGGTTTTCAAGAATGTGAGAACAAGGAAGGTTTTACATAACATCGGGAAGAGACCGTTGAAATCTTTGGGGCCCATAATGAGGACGGAAGGCTCTGAAAATCTGATACTCACAAGACGGTTTGATGTCAAAAAGGGAAGAAGAAATCCAAGCTTAATGTACTTGATGAGCTTAAGTAAATGGATGGCGGATCAGCGTTTAGGAGAAATAATGAAAAGACCTCGAAGTGGCCATATTTGAATCTACAAGGACCAACACAAAACAACACTGAAAGCCGCTGAACTTGAGCCTTAACCGTTTGAACATTCAAACGGAGAGTGTACCAACTGGCAGTGTTCCACCAACATCGGAGCCAAAAAATCCGAAGAGGAGAAAATGAAGACGATAAAAGGCTAGAAAGAAAGGCTGGACAAAACCGAAATCGTCCTCTATGAAAATTACTACGCATTCAATGTCATCGGCTCTTCCATGCAGAAATTAGACTATTTAGCCATCAATGCCATCATCATAAGGGACACTATCAGCAAAGAAGAAATTAGATTATTGTATACGAGATAAAGACGACGACTGTATAATCGAGTATATTATTACATAACCATCAAGAAAACCCATCTCCTTATACCGCTAGCACCAATTACCATCTTATCAGATTTTGATATTACGATCTCAGATACATCTCTCGAAAGAGTAGAGCATTTTCCATATTCGGGCAGCCTTTTTATCAAACGAGTGCCCCTCACAAAAGGATGAGGTTCACAGAATTGGAGCTGTACATAGGACATTTGGAAAGCTAATGAAACGCGTCTTCAACAACGAAGATCTGAATTTAACAACAAAAAATTAAAGACTATGATACTGTTTTCTTTTCAACTTTGTTATTATCCTATCGTCATAACACCCAAAACGAAGAAGGCTCTCATTAGCAAAAGCTTCGTTCAATCTTAAAAATCACAGCGGAATGACCAATATCAAAGAACCAACAGTTAAAGTATCGAATTGGTGATCAGGAAACACCATTTTTAATGGTCAGGACATGCAGCATGAATGATAGTCAAGGTTTCCCCGTCAATTCTTATTTAACGAGTTCACTCTAGGGAAAAGACCTCTCAGTTTCTCTCTTTGAAGCTACAAGGACCAACTCGAAACGACACTAAAAGCCACTGGAGTTGAGCCTAAATCATTTGAAACACAAATCCGAGACCGTGTTCTATCACCACCGGAGTCAAAAACTTCGACGTCACCAGAAAAGAAAAAAATCAAACGGCAAGAGAGAAAGTCTCGACATAAAAAGAAAAGATTCTTGAACTGTTACATGATATCTGTCCTCCTGTTTGGCACTGGATACTGGACAATATCCTGAAAGATGTGAAAGGGACTTGGAGCCACAGAAATGTGGCTCTTCAGAAAGAAACTAAGGATACCTTGGACCAAGCATGCGAATAACGACGAGGTTTTAGAGGAAAATGGAAACAAGAACGAAGCTTCTATATAACATCACGAAGAGACAGTGGAAATCTCTGGGGCCCATATTGAGGATGAAAGGCTTAGAAAATCTGATATTCACAGGATAGAGTGATGGCAAAATGAACAGAAGAAAAAATGCTTAAAATACTTGATGAACAGGGTTTATGAGCAATAACGAAAAGGCCTTGCAGTTTCCCTACTTGAAGCTACAAGGACCAACTCAAAACAACACTGGACTGGTGCCGAAATCGTCTGAACGCTCAAACGGAGACCAAATGGCAGTGTTCCATCACCATCGAAACAAAAAAAGCCAAAGCCCCCGGAAGAGAAAAGATAAAGAACTAGAAAATCCACCTCGTCCTCTACAAAACTTACCATGCATTCAATGCCACCAGTTCTTCCATGCAATAACTGGTCTATTGGCTTTCCCATAAAGGAAGCGATACGCAAAAAAAAACATGACATTTTTGAATACGAGATAAAGCCGACAGCTTATGTTGAGCTAACACCTTAAAACAATTGTATTGAGATCCAGAAAACACTAAATTAATTCTAGAACTACCGGTGGTGCATAGAATACGCAGACAGAAACACTTACAGAGGGGCAAGATATCTTAAGAACGGACTCGATAAGAAATAAATACCAATAGACTCACGTATAATGTACCAATATTTATCTACCATTGAAATGTTCATCGATCAGCTACTCAAGGACCATACACGATGCACACTCGGGCGGTCACATTACTTACAATTCATGACTGACTAGTCTGAAAATTTTCCAGGGGTTGTTTGCCGTTTCTTCCTGCGGCAGTCTGGTGGTCAAGAAAACATATACAATGAAACCTCGGTTCTCGAACGTCTCAAATGTCGAAGAAATCTGTTTTTGAACAGAATATTCGAGATAAAAATGCCTTGGTTATCAAACAAAATGTCGGTTCTCGAGCAACATTGCCGAGCCGAACCGAGTTAACCCGAACGGAATCATTTGTTAGTCGACCGCCATGTTGTATGCATTCGTGTGTTGTGCTGTGCTTTTCTTTTGTAATTTTATTGTACTGTGACCTTTTCTCTTCATTAGTCCCCAGTCATGGCTGCAAAGAAAGCTAGCAGTGATACTGGTAAAGGAAAAAGAATAGTTAAGAGAAAAACAATTGTTAATTATATTGTCTCTATGATGATGATATGGTCTCTTCTAACTCAGTTTCATATGGCAAAATCAACGATCTATATTATTCTTATAAATAAAGAGAAGGTCATTTTTTTACTTCCCCTTTTCCAAATAATAACAACTCTTTCCTTCGCCTTCCACTTTCACCATCAATTCTCCTATATGGAGGTGCGGTAAAATTGAAAGTGTTCGTCTATATTTTACGTTTAGTATTGGGTTTATTTATTTTTTCTTAGATTCGATGATTGTCATTAGTTTTATATATGTTATGATTTTCATTAGTTTTGTGTGTAAACTTGTGCACACAATAGTGCTGTTAGATTTTAAATAAGCAATCATCTTTGGACCAGGAACGGATTAATCCATTTTACATGGATTCCTATTTGAAAAATAGTTTCGTTTTACGAACATTTCTGGTAATGAACGGGCTTCAGGAACGAATTATATTCATGAAGGGACGTTCCACTGTATTCATAACTTTCGCAAGTGCATTTGCACGTAAGTTAATATAATGAACCCGACTGGAATTGGAATGTGGCTTTCCGAATTTTCATTACGATCCTATATCCATTATACCACAACGAACATCCTATACATTCAAATATAATTTTTAAAAATGCATATAGTCTCAAATACAAGTGACTATTATATATCTATCCCCCCCAAATTTTCTTTCTTACAGACTAAAATATAATTAAACGATAATATCTATAGGCTCAAGTATAAATGGCCAATATTTACCTATCATTGAATCATTTAAGTGTGCATATGTTCAAATAGAATCTACATAAAAACTTCTGTGACAATCTCTAAAATAGCCATACATTGACTGATCAAAACCAAAGTTTGTGGGGAAGTGCAAACAGGTTAGCGGTACAAAGTACAGTTAGTTTTATTAGGCTGCGTAGCTTAGTACAATAAATTTACATTAATTTTTTGGAAAAAATTAAAAGTTTTATTACATAACATACAAAATACTTCCACTATTTTTTAAACAATTTAATGATTAAAATAACAAATACTTATTTAATAAATAAGCAGTATTGTTTTTTTGTATATAATTTCTTTAAGTTTTTCTACACAAGTATCCAGTTTCCAGTTCGTCCTGCGTTTGCGAGAACTATATCCAAACCACAAGACCAAACGCTTCAAAAGGTTGAAATTTGGCTCCAGAAAAAGTATTTAAGCATGACCAGTTGTATGTTGCATTCTCAAGAGTAAGACATTCTAAGAATTTATTTTTCACTGTTAATAAGAAAACAGGAAATTAAGAAAATTTCTTAAAATCTATTATTTAATAAGTCCTTTCAAATTAAATTAAATTAAAGAAAATATTAAAATGTGAAGTAGGTTTTTTGGCAAAGTATTTTCTAAACAAATCAGCTTATCATCGATTTGTTTCCGAAATTGAACGAAACGTAGTGTGTAAATCTTAACAATAATGTTAACGATAACCTCAGCAATACCAAATATTGTGAGGGTTTCAACATCCACCAGCGTGTTACAAAAAATTCTAGTTTCGGAAAATATTGCCAAGAGTCTAGTGTTGAAACTAGGAAATTAAATGCTCCAAAGCATTGCACGACATTTCTTCGCTTCTAACGATATTCTCCGATGTAAAAGTACTTTGCATATCTTCTTTCGCTATTCCTGTCCCTTCTTGGTTTTCTATGTGACATTCTCGGTTGTCTGTTGCGATACTTCTTCTTTTATGTGCCGTGTCCCTCGAAGACGTAGGCGATCATGGCCCTCCGCATCTTCCTCTCCCTTGTAGCTCTGAATAAGTTTTGCCTTTTTGTTATTTCTCCCAAACCTTGCTCCGCCATCCATTTGCTCAGGCTCATCAAGTATGTCACGCGCTACTTTGATCTCTCTCTCTCTCTCTCTATCTATCTATCTGTCTGTCCCGTGAGTATCCCAAACCCTCCTTCCTAATTACGTACCCACAAAATCTCAACTGCTTCTTTCTGATGTTAAGTATCTTACCTATTTATTTCCATTCTCTCCAAAACCTCGTCGTTGCTCACATGTTCGACCTATGGTATCCTCGGCCTCTTTCTGTAGAAACATTATTTCTGTTGCCTCAAGCCGCTTCAGATATTTTCCATCATTCAGCTGCCATACAGGAGGACAGATATCTCGTAAGAGTGCAATGCTCTTTTCTTTGTTTCCAATTATATTTTGTCTCTTAATGCTATGCTTAGCTTTTGGAAGGCATCTTTGGCTATCCCAATATGCCTTCGGATCTCAGTATCGCGCTTTCCTCTTCTGTTGGAAAACTTCTCAAATATTTAAATTTCCGCACTTGTTTGATGTTGGTATCTCCGATTTGGAATTCGCACTTTGGGCCCATGGCTTGCTAACAACCATGCATTCTGTCTTCTTGCATTTAATGTTTTCATCTTTTCTTCTCGCTTTCTTATACTACTTGTGTAAAAGTGTTTGTAATTTTCTCTCTGTGTCTGCTATCAATACTGTGTCATCTGCATACCTTATGTTGTTAAGAATGTAGCGACCAATAATGAATCCTGGTAGCCCTTCTCATTGCATAGATTGAATGTCCGCTGAAAAGACACATCCTTGTCATAAACCCCTTTCAATTTTTGTATATCTGATGAACTCATTTTCTATCTGTATGCAAGCAGTTAGCTGCCAGTATGGATTATGAACCCTTCTAAAATCCTTAACCAAATATACCAATGTTGCTCTAGCTGCTCTCATAGATCTTTGTGTCATACTTTATCGAATGCGTTGGCGAATCTGTAAAACACAGTTACACGTCCTTTTGCATGCGTATTGCTCTTTCTAATAATACTGAATGTTAAGTTTCCGCCATTATTCGTTAGTACTGCGTGTCACAGCAGGTCTAATCGTACATCAAGGTGACGCCATTTCTGTTTTTCGGTCAGTTCAGGTGAAACGCTCTCTCTCTCTCTCTCTCTCTCTCCCTCTCTCTCTCTCTTTCTGTATGTGCCGTATCCCTTCAGGACAAGGGGTGATCTCCACAACTTCCTTTCCTTTGTAGCTCTTAATAAACGTTGTCTTTCTGTTATTTCTGCTAAATCCTGTTTCGTCATCCATTTACTCAAGCTCACTAAGGAGGTTAATCGCTGTCTTCTTCTTTCTCTCTTGTCTTCAATCTGTCCTGTGAGTATCAGATTCTCCAAACCCTACATCCTCAAGTAGCACCCCAGAAACCTCAATTATCACTCCCTGATATTATGTATGAGTTTCCTTTTTGTTTCCACTTTCTCTAAGACTTCATCGTTGGTCATATCTGTATCTTCTATCAGTACTCTGTCATTTGCTTATCTTATGTTTTTTAAGATTGTAACCGGTAAGACTTCTCTCAGAATCGTATCGCAGTATAGGTTGACTTAGTCCGATCAGAAGACACATCCTTGTCATAAACCCCTTTCAATTTTTGTATATCTGATGTACTCATTTTCTATCCGTATGCAGGCAGTGAGGTGCCAGTATAGATTTTGAACCCTTCTAAAATCCTTACCAAATATACCAATGTTGCTCTAGCAGCTCTAATAGATCTTTGTGTCATACTTTATCGAATGCGTTTGCGTAATCTGTAAAACACAGTTACACGTCCTTTTGCATGCGTATTGCTCTTTCTAATAATAGTGAATGATAAGTTTCCGCCATATTTCGTTAGTACTTGCGTGTCACAGCAGGTCTAATCGTAGATCAATGTGACGCCATTTCTGTTTTTCGGTCGGTTCAGGTGAAACACACATATACAGACACACACACACACACACACACATTCTTTCTCTCTCTCTTTATGTGCTGTATCCCTTAAGGACCTAGGGGCTCTCCACAACTTCCTGTCCTTTGTAGCTCTTAATAAACGTTTCCTTTCTGTTATTTCTGCTAAATGCTGTTTCGCCATCCATTCACTCAAGCTCACTAAGTAGGTTAATTCGATTTCTTATTACACTGCTTAGATTTTGGAAGACACATTTGGCTATCCCAATCTCCCTTCGGATTTCAGTGTCGATCTTTCCGTCTTCTGTCAATATTCTTCCCAAATGTTTAAATTTCGCCCTTGTTTCATACTGGTATCTCCTATTTGCAATTCGCAAAATTCATACATTTGCTATACTGGGTCATCTGCATATTATGTGTTGTTAAGATTGCAGCGGTCAATAATGAATCATGGTAGGACCTCTAGTTAAATCAGAATCGCCTCGCTGTGTAGGTTGAGTATGTCCGCTGAAAAGACACATCCTTTTCATAAACCCCTTTCTAATTTTGTATATCTGATGAACTCATTTTCTATCTGTATGCAGCCAGTTAGCTGCCAGTATAGATTATGAACGCTTCTAAAATCCTTACCAAATATACCAATGTTGCTCTAGCAGCTCTAATAGATCTTTGTGTCATACTTTATCGAATGCGTTTGCGTAATCTGTAAAACACAGTTACACGTCGTTCTGCATTTCTAATAACATTCCGAGCAAAGATATCGCGAGATTGTCCGAATGGATACACTTTTCTTTGTTTCCAACTAAATTTCTTTTTGTCTCTTGATAATCTGCTTAACTTTTGGAATACATCTTTGATCATCCCAATACGTCTTTAGATCTCAGTGTCGCATTTTCCAAGATATTTAAATTTCTCTGTCTGCTTGATTTTAGTTTCCCACGCCTATAGTTTGCATTTTGGGGTCATCTTTTTTATGATAACCATGTAGTCTGTATTTTATTTTTGTATTTTGATTATGACACTACCCAGATAAAATGTTCTACCTGACGTTTCCAAAATATAGTCATACCATGGGCGATCTTTTTTTAATTTTTTTTTATAATTATGGTTGATTTGGTTAATTTGTTAGCGGCATATATAAACGTCTTTGAGCTATTTAATGACGAATTCAAAATATTTTGACGCAATCGTATCCCTTCAGCTACGGATAAAATGTATTGTTGGTAACTTTGCTATAAAATAGGTATTGTTGGTAATTTCACTACAAATATGTATATTGGTATTTTTTAATATAAAAATCTATTGCTGGTATTTTTACTATAGCATTGCACTTTTAGACTTTCATAATGTCTTGTTTTTGTTTCGGGCGTGCACTATTTGTCCATAGATTGACCTGAAAACAACGCCAATTAAGAGGTTATCCCATGCTCCTCAAAACCTCCAATCTCCCGAGTAGAAGCCTTGCTGCCGGATATGGCTTATAGTAATACCCGGTATAATAATTTTAATAAAGTCAACGAAATACAAAGTTAGAGAGTAACTCAAGGTAGTGTATCTTTGTTAAAATGGAGAATGAGGAATAATGTTAATATTCTGTGGATAGATAATGTTTAAACATTGATTTTAAGAGGTTACGAATGTAGTGTTCAGGGAAGCATCCACACAGGAGTCTATTTTAAAAATTAGTTGTTGGGAAAAACTAAGTGGAAGTTTCTTGTTGCATTTGGAATATGGAGGAAATGGGGGTGATTCGACTTTGTGATAGTAGTCTAGAGTTTTCATTTTGTAAAGGACTGAATTGGTAGATCTGAAAGTAACCAGTGATAGGAATTTCGGCGAGGTAATTACGAAACGCATCTTGACGCGATTCTGGAGACGTAATACTTTGGGTAAATAAAACAAGACAAAAAAATACTTAGGCAAACTTGAGTGGGGTCGAAATGAGAAGACTTATCATTTCTTCCTCTCGACTGACCTTATTTTCAATCAATATCCTTGAAATATTCGATCAGGAGAGAGACATCAGATAATGACAATCTAAACAAACGCCATTTTGTTTTCCCAGCCATTTCTTTTGTCTTCTAGCTTTTGCTTCAATTCATCGGAGTTTTTTTTCTTCATTTTATATCGACGATACAACTGTAGCGGATAGAAAACAAAGAACGAGAAAAAAAAACGGGAAAATACACTTAATTTACCCTCACGGCAAGACACAAAACCTCCCGTTTAACTTATCTGGCGTGACGTACTCTTGACGCCTGTGCAAGACGATGGGCTAGCGAAGAGCGACCTCTGGCGGCAAACTGTTGGAATCTTGGCTCGGTTTTCATTCTTTTGTTTTTTGGACGTTTGTTGACAGTCTCTATTAGAAAGAAAGGACTATAGCGGCAGACCAAATCAGAATTTAAAATGCGAAAAGTGGAAAAGAAAAAGAAAACTGTGATGTTGATGAGTTTTATCTCTAGAGTCTAGACAAGAAATCAGAAGATTTCAACTGGCAGTACAAACGTTAAATGAAAAACAACTACCAGGACTCTTTTCCCCATTTCATTGCATATTTCTCGGTATTTTTCTTTATTTAATTCCTATTTCATGTTACGCTACAATTTTGAAATACACTAAGCCAGGTAAGGCACAAGGACAGATTAGAAGAAAGATCTCTGCCTCGCACACATTTCTGCTAAAAAAGAAGGAATTAAAAACTGCTTAACCTAAAAAAAATCAGAATTTGAAATTTTATCTTCGATGGAACACACGTTTGGGTTAATGTTTCTTCCTCGACCCCAATTCGTTTGCACGTGCTTGGCCAGTTATGTTGTCATTTAAAGCCAAGGTACAGCTTTCAAGAAGAAGAAAATATCCTTTTCTGATAGGAAGATAAAGCACAGTCACTAGCAGCTTGAGATTTCCGACATGTGAGTATAGACAGATTTTGTACTGTCCACTAGTTTTCCTTTTCTGTGTCGGAGAGAAGTCACGTAACACATTTCTATACTTGTTAGCACATTCTCGTCAAGAAAATAAAACTTTAACTTACGTTCTTTCTACATTTTCCTAGACGTCTTGATTAAAAAATAAATAAATGTTTAAGTATATATCTGCACCGACATCAAGTGCTACGATGATATCCCAACTATATGTTGCAAAGCCAATGACACCAAAGTAGTCAAGGTTTAGAATAATAAGATTTGAGTGGAATGTCAAAGACGGCTCGCTGTCTTTCCTCTGACTTTTGAACCATGGAAAGTTACTCCCAGACAAAGATCTTCAAGTGCTTGTTTTCGAATTATGTGTTCCAAGAATCTTTTTCTGTCTGAGGTCACTGGTTTAGAGCAGAATGCGTTCTTGTTGAACTCTCTGAGGAACAGAGCCCTTTGTCTCGTGCGCAGTCCAAAGAACCTTTAACATTTACCAGTAGAACTAGATTTCTACAGCTGGCAGTGTCCGTTTGATTTTGGCATTTAACGACGACCCCTCGGAGCCATACAGTAAAATTGACCGCAGGTACGTTTTTAAGACTCCACCCAGATTTAAACCATCGACTCTTAAAAGATTTTAATATCCATCAGCAATATCTGTCTATATTTCTGAGATGCGGTATTATGTAGATTACTTACATTATTCGGACTATTGTCCTCATCTTTGTCGCCATGTTTATTACATGTTTCGGCCGTTGTCCGCTCCGGCCTTCTTTAAGGCGTTGGTTAGATCCAGTGACAGGACCCAAAGAGTGTGAGTTCAATACCCGGTTAAGGCAGTGGAGAACTTTCAGAGGGAAATTAACGGGAGATAACTGATAACTGACATCCATTGAACATGGCACGTGGAACTAGAACAGTCTACCCCAGTGAGCGAAATAAAGGGTTCAGTTCGACATTCCAACCACCTGAAGAAGGCCGGAGCGTACAACGGCCGAAACGTTGTAATAAAGATGGCGACAAAGATGAGGACAATAGTCCGAATAATGTAAATAATATCCATCAGCAAATACGAAGCCTATTCGAGAAAGATTTTTTCATATATATATATATATATATATATATATATATGTATATATATATAGGTAACTATACTCGTGTCGAAAAACCTTCGAATTCTTGATTTACCAATAGTTAAATCAATCTCGAATGGAAAAAAGGTTTTAAAAAAGAAAGAGCCAGGAACATGAAAGTCTGTCGAAGATAATCGCACAGATACAGGTTCAAGGCCCAAAGAAAAAAAACCGATACGAGTAAACAACTAACTAAAGAGCTCGATACAAACGCATAGCAGACTTAATCAAATCTAATGAGCCAGACAAACCTACCAAGGTTTCACTTAGGCAGATCGGCAGGACCAGCTAACCCTGACGATCTGCCTAAGTGAAACGTTGGTAAGTTTGTCTGGCTCATTAGGTTTGACTATATATATATATATATATATATATATACTAGCAGAAGTACCCGGCGTTGACCAAGATGAAATAAGGTATTGCATAAAAATGTAAACATTCTATGAACTCCTGAAAGTTTCATTGCTACTTATGTATCGACCTTGCTGCTAATTACTGATTTTCTCTGGATAATTTTTCATGTTGGAGAGTAAATATACCACCAGCTGATCCTTTGTTTACATATTTGCATACATCAAATTCAACGTTGATGTGAACATAATCATTATAAAAAAAAAGGACAGTAAGGAACAATTCCCCTATTATCAACTTCACACTGGTTACCAACCATCGCTCGAAATCCGCCATCTTCAGATTTTCTTCTTCCGTATGATGGACATCCTTCTTCACCAACGTGTGTCTCTTGCAAGCAGCCTCAGTTATATCTTATGGTACACATGTTCTTTTTCATACAGGGATAATTTCTATTCCTTGCATCACATGGACCATCTATGCTTTCACCATTTCATATCGTGATCTGTCTTGGATTGGTAGTTCTGAAGAAATGATGTTATTAATTTCATTGGAATGAACTTGCTCCATCCACCAAATTAAAATGTGAGCATGCGTTAGCCCACGTTTTTGTAACTCTATCCATTTGGTTTGGGCATTTAAGGATCAGGCCTCGGAGCCATACAGTAAAATTGACCGCAAGTACGTTTTTAAGACTTAAACCAGACTTAAACCATCGACTCTTAAAAGATTTCAATATCCACCAGCAAAAACGAAGCCAATTCTAGAAAGATACACCGGTGGTGATTGTGTAATGTCAATCTTACAATCATCTGACTTTATTTTTTATTCAGAGACCGCAAGGAAATCAAAAACAAATTCACAAGACTAAATAGGTGTAAGAAAAAGCTATTTCATGGATCCCCATGTTTGATAAGATGCCCTGTTTTTTTTATTTTTTTATTTTTTTTTAATATGGTAAATAATGTCTACCAGCCTGCGTAACCGATAGACTTAATAAAGATTATGTGCTCTCCGACGGTCCGAACCTGCGTCCGCTTTTGTAAGAGCAGCCACCGCCTGATCCGGAATACTATAGATTGCACGGCCACAGAGAACGTCACAGCCCAGTAAGATTCAATTACATTTTTGAAGAATGCATATTCTATCGTTCAAGTCTTCTCGAAAGCACATGTACGCTCAGCCTGCGTGTCCGAAACGAAATCGCTAAGGTAACAAGGTATTCTCATGTCCGGCTATTTCTTACTAATGTGGATGCTGCAAAATAACGTTTACAATTGTAGGCAAATGTCGCAACTGAATTATCAACACAGACTGTTAGTATAATTTAATTGAATTAGAGAACTGGATTGCCTCTAGGCGCACATATATTTCCGCCACAAGACAATCGTATCCCTCTTCAATAGTATGACGAGATATTCCCCCGATAACCCGAATATTTGTCTGAATTTTTACCTCCATAGCATTGATGGTCATTTTCGCGTGTGATGCAGATGTGGGCTTCAATAATATTTTCTCGATTGCTTTAACCCACGACACGCGTCTCTAACGCCCGTCATCATGGAAAGTTTTTGGGTAAATTTAACGGCGTAACAAAAGTGCCACAGACTTCCCGTCGTTGAAATAGACCAGACGATATGCGTTGAACGGATATCATCATTCATTTGAAACAACAACTCACCCCGACTCTACCATGACATAACCTCTTTTCGAAAATGTTATGTTCATACAATAGTTGCCAGTGAAAATGTAAACCCTACCGCTGCTTATTAAAATGATTGGTTTTCTCCATATCCATAAAGATTAATATTACGAATGTATATTCATATAAAGCTCCGTAAATTTCAAAATTAGTTATTCCAAAGGTCGCTTGAGGATGAAACAGAACTAGGTATTTTAATTTAATTTCTATAACTGAATTGTAAGTTTTTACCTTTTGTTTATGAAACATGAGAACTC
>OZ038505.1:69775906-69800906 GCA_964036315.1 Acanthosepion esculentum
GCCGGTCAGTTACAAAGACACCGGGGCAACCGCTCAACAAACCCCGGTTAAGCGTGAATGATACAAACAGTGGTGCCCCGTACAGGATGATCTGAAGAAGAACAAAAAGAGTGCTTATGTAAGTGTGTGTGGTGGTGGGGGGGTGAGAGAGAGAGAGAGAAAACGAGAGAGAGAGATGAAGAGAGGGAAAGAGAGAGATGACAATGAACAATTGTTTTCCCCTACCCTACAGATACTTACATTATTCTCGCCTGGCCTTTCTTCTCTTTTCAATGAACCCCACACCCCAAGGAAAAACGAATTGGCATGACAAAGAATGGCGGTTTTGTCGTTACTTGATGGACGTGCATAGAAAGTTCACACGACAAGAAGAAATTACAACGGGTTAGATTTCTATTGACGCTTTCAGCAAACGTGATTTCGAGAGTTTCAAAGAATTAAATTTTTCTGCCGACAATGATCCTTGCTCCGACATCGACTTAGCTTTAAATGTCAAATGTAAAGACAGAATCCTAGAACAGATACACACACACATACACGCGCGCACGCACGCACGCACGCGCGCACGCACGCACGCACGCACGCGCGCACGCACACACACAGAGACGTGTGTGTGTGTGTGTGTGTGTGTGTGTGTGTGTGTGTGTGTGTGTGTGTTCAAAATAGGTTATAGAATCCCGGCAAGGATTTTACGAAATTTGACAAATGGAAAAACGTTTCAGCGAAACTAGATTTGATTACGCGTTTCGCCTTTCTAGGCTTCATCGGATACAAAAACGAAGGAAATATGTGTGTGAATTTTGTGTGACTGCTTAAATAATGAATCATAGTACATAGTTCAATAAGCTGGCCTTTCCCGTGCATAAGAAACGGAATAAAATTAGTGACATTTAAATAAAAGTTTCAACATGTACTAAGAATTATAAAGAAAATATTCGGGATAAATATCAACGTCTTTTTTGTATTATCTTGAGATAGACGAGATATAACGTAGTTGGTGACTCACTGAGGACTGCGAGCAATATACATATCTCTCTCTCTCTATATATATATATATACATATTTATATAAATATATGTATATATGCGAATAATATATATATATATATTTATATATATATATGCGAGCAATATATATATATATATATATTGAATTTTATTCTTTTCGTTTTCTTTACATTTGTATATATATATATATATATATATATATATATATATAAAAGTGAACATAGAAGTCAACACTTAGAGGCGACAGTCTGTTTCATGCTAGATGCAATCATAGGGCCGCCGATGATTGCATCTAACATGAAACAGACTGTCGCCTCTAAGTGTTGACTTCTATGTTCACTTTTATATTTACACACCCTCTATCTCTAATATTGAGCACTTTATCCTATAAATATAGCACACTTTAAGACTATATTTCTTCATATATATATATATATATGTATATATATATATATATATATATATATGTATATATATATATATATATATATATATATATATATATATATATTATAAACTGTTACATTAGAATATGTTATTAATAGAATTAGTTACTTGCATCTTCTAATGTAACAGTTTATAATAAATATTTATAGGTCTACTCTTGTATTGACTCCTTTTTTAAATTGATGTTATATATATGTGTGTGTGTGTGTCTCTCTCTCTCTCTATATATATATATATATATACAAATGTAAAAGAACGAAAGAATATATATATATATATATATATATACAAATGTAAAAAAAATTAAAAGAATAAAATTCAAACGTCCATAACGCGCAAGATATTACTTAATATGAAAAAAAAACTTTCAAAGTGTGAGAACAAATAAAAGAATGAGAATTAAAAAGTCAGAAGATAACGATTGACATTGCATTTAAAATTTTGAATATCAAACTTTCCTCGTCAGCAAGATGCCAGAAGACACTTCCACACGCGAGAAGTGCGATAGAAGAAACCCTCCACATAGAAATTATGGCATACATCTAGCCATTTCAGCTGTAAATAAACGTAACCTGACGCCAAGCTAGTACTGTGCTTACATTCATAATGTCTAGCTACCATAATTGAAAGTATATCAGAAACGTTTAACGTGAATGTATTTATGGAAAATGTACAGAGAAGCTGCTTTAAGTCCGTGGAAAAATTCACTGTAGCCACGTGAATCGGTGGGTATATATCCTGCATTTGGAGATTCGTCTTCTGCTGTGCTGGTCAAATTCTCTGTCTCGGGGCAGAAAGGATCCTCAGACGAGGCTATGTCAAAGAGCAATGTCTCATCTACGCGACCCCGTCTTATACGGGGTGTAAGTGAAATTTTCATACTACACATTAAATTCGGCCTTGTGCCACATCTGACTGCGTGGGGCAGTTGGTAGATATCATGCATTTGGCGATTCATTTCGGAATTCACTTGACTCACTTTTAGAAGTTGACTACTTCTTTACGCGCCACTGGCGAATCTTATATGTGTTGTTCGTGTCCTAAGTATTATCGTTCATGACCAACCTTCTTGTGATTATTCTATTTACTTACCTTCACTCGGTTACAACACCCCCCTTCCTCATTATGTCCCCAAGAGATCTCATTTGTCGTTTCCTGATTCTGTTCATAAATCTTCATTCTTGTTGCAATTCTTCTTTGGCACATCTTTAGTGATTACTCGCTCTGACTATGGAATTCTCAGTATCCTTCTGTAGAGTCACATTTCTTCTGCCTGTATTTTTCCCACCCGTAGGGAGATTCCCTAACATTCAATGCTATATAACTGGTTGAAGATCGCATAGCAATCTATCTCTTTTTTTTGTTTCTAACAATGTTTCCCGTTTCACAACACTTAGATTTGTTTTTGGAATTCTTCTTCCGCTAATCCGATGCGTGTTCGAATCTCGGTGTCGCACTTTCTCACCGCTTTTAAAACGCTTCCAAGATCTACATTCACTTTCTCACAGACGTGACGTTGCTTCCCTCTGTCTTTTATATAACTACTTTTATAGTAAATACTCCGACGAGCTATTTCCGCTGGTTCCCAGTCGGCATGAATTTAAACGTTTTACTAGGTTCGCATCTCAGACCCACCCATTCACTGTTAAATGTAGCCGACTCTTCTACTCCAATAGCTTCATGTCTCGCACTTCCCGTCTGTGAAACTCCCTTCCTCTTACTTGCTTCCCTGACAGTTATAGTCTTCAAATATTCAAATGTAATGTCAATCGACATCTTCTGATGCCTTGATTTAATTCCCCCTCCTTCTCTTTATCGTTTCCTCAATCACGTCTCTTTATTCTTGCTCTAACTCTCTGTAACCCCTTGTGTGCTAGTGGCACTCGCGCCTTGTTTGGGGTGAAATGCTTCAAAAATGTTTGAACTTCTACACCTGGTTAATGTTGAGATCTCTAATTCATAACTCGCATCTTGGGCTTTTTTTTACTCTTTCAGACCATATATTTTTCTCTTCTTGCAGTTGATGATTAATACTTTTCTGTCACTCGCTTCTTTCAGACGGTCTAAAGGGGCCTGTAGTTTTTTCTTTCTGAATCGGTGTTCAACAGAGGGTCACCTGCGTATCTTATAGTGTTAAGAATACGCCTACTTTTAATATAATCCTGGTAGGATCTCCAGTCTGCTTAGGATAGCTGCGTTCTCTTCTCTCACACCCCTTTCTATATTGTATACCTACCTATTTTTCTACCTGGATCCAGGAGGTTTTATCTTATTCATTTTTATTAACTAGATATATTTGATATAGATATAAAATATATATTAGATAAATATCTAGATATTGTATGTTTGGCACGTTAACACATCATATCTCTTTTATATGTTATATCATTGATCTTTGGAAAATTCGCTATCATGACGAAATCATCCATCGAAAGGAAAGTTGGCTTCCTGTGCCGAGCCAGGCAGTTTTTCTCCACGGAATCGATCCTCCAAATCTATAAATGGACCATTCGCCCTTGCATCGAGTATTGCTGCCATATATGGTCTGGAGCCCCTGCTGTTTGCCTCAGTGTTCTTGATAAGATCCAGAGACGGCTATGCAATGTAATTGGCCCTGATCTGTCATCTCGTTTGCAGTCGCTCTCTCACAGACGCGACGTTGCCTAGCTTCACGGTAATTGCTCCGATGAGCTGCTTTCGCTGGTTCCTAGGCCTCATGAATTTAAACGTCCTACGAGGCTGGCATCCCGTTCCCACCTCTTCACCGTTGGAACTTTTAGATGTAGACGTCTCTTCTACTCCAATAGCTTCATCTCTCGCACATCTCGCCTGTTGAACTCCATTCCTTATTCCTGTTTCCCTGGCAAATACAATCTCCAACTATTTACGTGTAACGTCAATCGACATCTCAAGTTACCTTGATCTATCCACTTCCCTTCTCCATGTGCTTTGACCTTTCATTCCTATCGGCTCACGCTCCAAATCGTCTGTAACCCCCTTGCCTTGATCGATACCCTATCTCTCTCCACATCCTCTCCTTTACCACTCCTATATGCTCTTCCTCCAAACCTTCTGTAACCCCTTGCGTGCTAGTGGCTTCCAGCCTTGCTTGGGGTGATAAGCTTAATATATATATATATATATATATATATATATATATATATATATATATAAAATGTTAAAGAATGTACATCTGCGTGTATATGTAGTTGTCAATATGTATGCATTTATATACTGAGTCGTGACAGAAGGTATTTCTCGCCAGAGTACATCTTGCACAAATCTAATATTTGTCCATGCATTGGATTCTGTTGCCATATCTAGTCTGGTGTTCTTGCTACATATCTCGCGCTTCTTGACAAAATCCAAAGAAGGATCTGCAAAGTAATCGATTCTGATTTGATATCCCGACTTCAGTCGCTTTATTATCCAACGTGACGTGACTTTTTTGCAAATATTTTCATGGCGAATGCTCTGACCGGATTTTTTCCTGGTGCCCGGACTACTTGTGTTTATATTATCACTAGCGCCCACCCTTTTACTGTTGAATTAAATATAACCACCATTTCTACTCCAACAGTTTCTATTCTCGCACTTCTTGTCTGTGAACCTTCATTCCGTTTCCTTGCTTCCCTGATAACTACAATCTTCAAAAAATTAAATACAAAGTCAATCAACATTTACTATCTTCTTGAACCCCACGCAGCTTTTATCCTTTGCTCCAGTCTCTGCTTTCCTCTGCATTCTCTGTAACCCCCTTCGTACAAGTGACATTAATGCCTTGCTTGTGGTAAAATAATATATATATATATATATATATATATATATATATATATATATATATTATAAATTAACTGATTTAAAATATGGTTTCTTCGCTACACAGGAATTACCATGTTTCAAAAATCGAAGCCATAAAATTTAAAATTTAATTATGTAATAAAATCAAAAGCATTAGTTCTGTTTCATCTTCAAGCGAATTTTGAAATAACTAATTTTAAATTTACTGAGTTTCAAATTTATAATATTTATGCTCTGTAAATTTACATTGAGCACTGTTTTGTAAAAATAAAAATATCAATAAGAACACCTTACTGTTCTTTCTTTTTATGATAATATATATATATATATATATATATATATATATATATATATATATATATATATATATATATATATATTAAAGAAAAACAGACCACTTTAAGGCTCCATGTAATAAGTTATCTCACCATAGCCCTTTTAAAGGACGTAGAATCATCAGACTGCACTTCCAAAAGGAAGTGAAATCTGATGATCCTACGCCCTTTAAAAGGGCTATGGTGAAATAAATTATTACATGGAGCCTTAAAGTGGTCTGTTTTTCTTTAAATTATTAGCTCTGAATTTACATTGAGCTCTCTGGATTTCATCCTCCTTGGGACTACCTATACGGATTACCAAATATTTCTTAACTTATATATATATATAAATATATATATATATATATATATATATATATATATATATATATATATATATATATATATGTATGTATATATATATATATATATATACTTTTTAGCTGGTTCCAAATTTAAATGTTGCTACGAAATTATAACGTGGTAAGAATTTGAAATTTATGATCATTATTTGCTGTTAGAATTATAAACTTAGATCATTTCAATGAATGTGTGGCCTTAACGATTCTGTCGACTCGAAGCTCTGAAGTCGGTCACCCAGATAAATCCATTGAGCATTTATTAAGTTGTTGATTTGCATTTTTTATTGCATTGTATTATATTGTTTTATCATATATCGTATATTAATTATTTTGTCCTATTATATTGTTTTATTATATATGTTTATTTTATTGTTATATATATGTTTTGTTAAATTTTATCCATTCGTTGTTGATGTAATGCTGCGTATATCAGCATGAAATATATTTTTCAAGCTATTCAGTTATTATCAAATATCTTTAGAAATATGCATTATATAATACTTTTGCCCTGAATAAATGTTCTTGTAACTTTTAATATACATACCTATTTAATTACATATAATTCCATGTCACCTTTTTCTCAAATATGGATAAAAAAATATCTCTTTTTTTTAAATGAAGCCGTGTTATCAGTTACAAAGGTTTACCCAGAAGCCATAGACTACGAAGACTTTTACCAAACGGAAGTCCATAATACAGTAATATTAAATGAAAATTGGTGAATGGAAAATTTCCTATAAAATATTTAACATCGGCTTTACATTTTGGAAAAAAGAAAAGAAAAGAAAGACGTATCCGTTTTCAATAATGGACTATATATTTTGAATAAAACTACTTCTGATTTTGATAAAATTACATCGAAATTTGAATCACTGTATGTCTTACATTCCTTTTCTACATTTCAGATGGATGATTAAAACCTGATGGTAGCAAGCCTATATTACATGTATTTGTATCATTTCAAACGTATAGAAAAATACATTTAGGAATATTAATTTATTAATAAATATATGACGCTTAAAAAAAATGGAATCGCAAATGAAATCTGATCTGAAAAATTTGCATATTTCGACCTCAATCTCTGCAAACGATCACCAGCCCTATCAAAGGGGACCGCTTACCAAGTAAATACTTGGAGACTCAAATATAAACGACCAATATTTAACTATAGCCGAGCAAAGTACATACTTGGAGACTCAAATATAAACGACCAATATTTAACTATAGCCGAGCAAAGTAAATACTTGGAGACTCAAATATAAACGACCAATATTTAACTATAGCCGAGCAAAGCAAATACTTGAAGACTCAAATATAAACGACCAATATGTAACTATAGCCAAACCAGTTAAACACTTGGAGACTCAAATATAAACGACCAATATTTAACTATAGCCGAGCAAAGTAAATACTTGGAGACTCAAATATAAACGACCAATATTTAACTATAGCCGAGCAAAGTAAATACTTGGAGACTCAAATATAAACGACCAATATTTAACTATAGCCGAGCAACGTACATACTTGGAGACTCAAATATAAACGAACAATATTTAACTATAGCCAACCCAGTTTAATACTTGGAGACTCAAATATAAACGACCAATATTTAACTATAGCCGAGCAAAGTACATACTTGGAGACTCAAATATAAACGACCAATATTTAACTATAGCCGAGCAAAGTACATACTTGGAGACTCAAATATAAACGACCAATATTTAACTATAGCCGAGCAAAGTAAATACTTGAAGACTCAAATATAAACGACCAATATGTAACTATAGCCAAACCAGTTAAACACTTGGAGACTCAAATATAAACGACCAATATTTAACTATAGCCGAGCAAAGTACATACTTGGAGACTCAAATATAAACGAACAATATTTAACTATAGCCAACCCAGTTAAATACTTGGAGACTCAAATATAAACGACCAATATTTAACTATAGCCGAGCAAAGTAAATACTTGGAGACTCAAATATAAACGACCAATATTTAACTATAGCGGCGCAAAGTAAATACTTCGAGACTCAATTATAACCGACCAATATATAACTATAGCCGAGAAAAGTAAATACTTGGAGACTCAAATATAAACGACCAATATATAACTATAGCCGAGAAAAGTAAATACATGGAGACTCAAATATAAACGACCAATATGTAACTATAGCCAAACCAGTTAAACACTTGGAGACTCAAATATAAACTACCAATATTTAACAATAGCCGACCAAAGCAAATACTTGAAGACTCAAATATAAACGACCAATATGTAACTATAGCCAAACCAGTTAAACACTTGGAGACTCAAATATAAACGACCAATATTTAACTATAGCCGAGCAAAGTAAATACTTGGAGACTCAAATATAAACGACCAATATTTAACTATAGCCGAGCAAAGTACATACTTGGAGACTCAAATATAAACGACCAATATTTAACTATAGCCGAGCAAAGTACATACTTGGAGACTCAAATATAAACGACCAATATTTAACTATAGCCGAGCAAAGTAAATACTTGAAGACTCAAATATAAACGACCAATATTTAACTATAGCCGAGCAAAGTAAATACTTGGAGACTCAAATATAAACGACCAATATTTAACTATAGCCGAGCAAAGTACATACTTGGAGACTCAAATATAAACGACCAATATTTAACTATAGCCGAGCAAAGTACATACTTGGAGACTCAAATATAAACGACCAATATTTAACTATAGCCGAGCAAAGTACATACTTGGAGACTCAAATATAAACGACCAATATTTAACTATAGCCGAGCAAAGTAAATACTTGAAGACTCAAATATAAACGACCAATATGTAACTATAGCCAAACCAGTTAAACACTTGGAGACTCAAATATAAACGACCAATATTTAACTATAGCCGAGCAAAGTACATACTTGGAGACTCAAATATAAACGAACAATATTTAACTATAGCCAACCCAGTTAAATACTTGGAGACTCAAATATAAACGACCAATATTTAACTATAGCCGAGCAAAGTAAATACTTGGAGACTCAAATATAAACGACCAATATTTAACTATAGCCGAGCAAAGTAAATACTTGGAGACTCAAATATAACCGACCAATATATAACTATAGCCGAGAAAAGTAAATACTTGGAGACTCAAATATAAACGACCAATATATAACTATAGCCGAGAAAAGTAAATACATGGAGACTCAAATATAAACGACCAATATGTAACTATAGCCAAACCAGTTAAACACTTGGTGACTCAAATATAAACTACCAATATTTAACTATAGCCGATCAAAGTAAATACTTGGAGACTCAAATATAAACGATCAATATTTAAATATAGCCGAGCAAAGTTAATACTTGAAGACACAAATATAAACGACCAATATTTAACTATAGCCGAGCAAAATAAATACTTGGAGACTCAATTATAAACGACCAATATTTAACTATAGCCGAGCAAAGTAAATACTTGGAGACTCAAATATAAACGACCAATATTTAACTATACCCGAGCAAATTAAATACTTGGAGACTCAAATATAAACGATCAATATTTAACTATAGACGAGAAAAATAAAAACTTGGAGACTCAAATATAAACGACCAATATTTAACTATAGCCGAGAAAAGTAAATACTTGGAGACTCAAATATAAACGACCAATATTTAACTATAGCCGAGCAAAGTAAATACTTGGTGACTCAAATATAAACGACCAATATTTAACTATAGCCGAGCAAAGTAAATACTTGGCGACTCAAATGTAAACGACCAATATTTAACTCTAGACGAGCAAAGTAAATGCTTGGAGACTCAAATATAAACGACCAATATTTAACTATAGCCGAGCTAAGTAAATACTTGGAGACTCAAATATAAACGACCAATATTTAACTATAGCCGAGAAATTAAATATTTGGAGACTCAAATATAAACGACCAATATTTAACTATAGCCGAGCTAAGTAAATACTTGGAGACTCAAATATAAACGACCAATATTTAACTATAGCCGAGAAATTAAATATTTGGAGACTCAAATATAAACGACCAATATGTAAGTATAGCCGAGAAAAGTAAATACTTGGAGACTCAAATATAAACGACCAGACCAACTAAACGCTTATCTAATCGAATATAATCGATCCAAATTTACTCTCCCTGGGCCAAGTAAATTCTTACAAACTCATATACAAACCACTGATATAGACTTATTCATTTTGGGTTATTCAAATCCGATGCATATATCGCATCGTAAGAATTTTATTTCGCGAGTGAATATTACATTTACAATTTTCCCTCCATACTAGTTCTACCATTTAACTCATAACTTGGATGACCTAGGAGATCCCCAAGGATATTTTAGCGAAAGTGAATCTAAGAAACCCGACTCATATTCGAACTTGACTTTACAATTTATCATTGGGTGTCGTTATCCGTTATCCAGCAGCACATCCGCCACAAAATAAAAAATAATAAGGCTACTACTACTACTAATAATAATTAAATGAATGATATAGTAAGCAAAAAAGGAAAAAATTAAATAATTATTAATTTTAAGGAAATAAATGAACCGATTTAATAATATCAATTAAATATATCTTCAGTCTAAATTAATCAATATTGGGATTATTGATCAAAGTCCTGTACCAAAAACGCAGAGATATACAAAAAAAAAAAAATCAACAATGGCGTCCGAATGACGAATGGTATAGATTTTTTAATTTTTATTTCGGGTTGTATTTATATAAATAATAGTAATATTGTTCGTGCTGATGGTGGTAACATTTGAGGCGCCATTTTGTTAGAATTACAAAAAATAAAAATAAAAATAAATTGAGAAAGGAACAAAGAAAGAAGGAAGGAAGAAAAGCAGGGAGGAAGAAGAAAAGATATTAAAAAAAAGATCTGGAGAGAAATTCTAAACAAACGAAAGTCGACTTCTGCGTCAATTTAATAAATTCAAGAGAGAGTTTGACAAAATGTCAGGAAGCGAACAAAGAAAACAACAAAAATAAGAATAGCTGAGTCTTTTCAAATGTTTTCATCTTTAAAAACAAGAATATTTAAACAAAAAAAACTAAAATAAACTAAATTATTATATATATATATATATATATATATATATATATATATATATATATATATATATATATATATATATACAGGTGGTCCATAAATCAGGGCGGAAGACATGGCTTTCTGCGTCATTTCCCGAAAGGCTTTGCACATAATTTTTATTCTTTCTGGTTACCGACATTGTTATCGCTCATATTATTTAGTTGACAGTAGACACAAGAGACCAAAAAAACAACAACAAAAAAACAACAAAAAAACAACAACTAACATATGAAAAAAAAAAACAGAGAAAGAAAGAAAAATTGAAATCTTTTAAATTTTATTCTTTACCGTAATTTTTCTCAGAGGCAATATTTTTACAAAAATATTTTTTTCTAAGGAATATTCTAATGCAAATGGCGAATGGGGAAAGGTTAAGAAACAGCTGCATTAGACAAAGCAAGATGTCGTCTGCTTGCTGAATTGTTTTTATGGGGCAAGCGTTTATATTTCTAATTTGTTTTTCTTTCAATCTTTGCTTCGAAGCGTCAACGAATATATTCGGATGAATCCACACCAAACCAATCAATTAAACATGGTGTATATACATATATATATATATATATATATATATATATATATATATATATGTGTGTGTGTGTGTGTTTGTGTGTGTGTAAATTAGAAGTTTATCGAATACCTGATATCAGAAGTATGTTTTATTGGACATTATTTTTTTTTTACGCTAATGATTACAAGTTTGGCAATAAATTATTTTTATTTCTATGATAGAGACATGGAAAGTAAATACAGTTAAAATTAAGCGCCAGCCACATTACAACTGTAAACGTCTGCCTCAGTGAATAGCTTCTAGTTCGATATGCCGTGTCCCTTCAGGATGTTGTCGATCATGACTCTCCACAATTTCCTGTCTTTTGTAGTTCTTAATAAATATTGTCTTTTTGTTATCTCCCCCTAAACCTTGCTCTGTCATTCATTTACTGATGCTCTCTAGGTAGGTGATGCGTTCTTTTCCACTGCCCTCTCACCATTAATCTCTCTGGTTAGTGTCAAATTTTCCAAGTCCTCTTTCCTCATAATGCGCCCTAGAAATGTTAACACTATGTTTCTGATGTTATATACGAGTGTTCGTATTCTCTTCATTGTCTCTACGTCATTGGCCACATATTCAGTCCATTGTTTTCTCAGCATATATAAGCATATATAAGCATAAGGACATTTCTGTTGTTTCGGGTCTAGTTTTCATCTATCAAGAGATCGTCCAGCATTCACCGGGCATTGAACTCACATTCTTTGGGTCCTGTCACTAGATCTAACCAACGCCTTTATCCACTGTGCCATGTGTAGTGGATCTGTATGAAAAAGTGTGTCCTTGAGGATAAAGCGTGTGAGTTCAATACCCTGTTAAGGCAGTGGAGAACTTTCGGAAGGGAATTAACAGGAGATAACTGATAACTGACATCCATTAAACATGGCACGTGGAACTGGAACAGTCTACCCCAGTGAGCGAAATAAAGGGTTCAGTTCGACATTCCAACCTCCTGGAGAAGGCCGGAGAGTACAACGGCTGAAACTTTGTAATAAATATGGCGACAAAGATGGGGACAATAGTTCGAATAATGTAAATAATGTACATAATACCTCATCTCAGAAATATAGACAGATACTGAAGGGCCGAAACGTTGTAATAAATATGGCGACAACGATGAGGACAATTGTTCGAATAATGTAAATAATGTACATAATACCTCATCTCAGAAATATAGACAGATACTGAAGGGCCGAAACGTTGTAATAAATATGGCGAAAAAGATGAGGACAATTGTTCGAATAATGTAAATAATGTACATAATACCTCATCTCAGAAATATAGATAGATATTGGCTGATTTTGGTATCTCTAATTTGTAATTTGCATGTGCTGTTCCGTTTGCTGACATCCATACAGTCTGTATTATTACAATTGATGTTGTCTTTTTCTTTTCTTCCATTCTTACACTGCATTTTCTTGTAGTTTCTGCAGTTTCTTTTCTATGTCTGCTATCAACACTAACAAAAAACAAACAAAACTAAGATACTTTTTGTCACAGGATATATTCAACTTGAAAGGAATCCTTAGTGAATTATGAGTCCAAACAGGATTGGTTTTTCGCAGACACAATGTTAACAACGTAAGATACGTTGTTGACACTGATCTGATTGCAAACTCGGAAAGGAAAATGAAAACCAGACAATAGAATAGAAAACAAGAAGACAAGACTTACTATAATCGAAAAACAAAAGACAAAAAAAAAAAAACAAAAAAAAACAATGCTGTTCTCTGTAAGAGAGATATGCTAGGTATATATAGAGAACATCAATATCAATCAGTTATAGAAGTTTTATTACTCGATAAGCGTAGTAATACACGACCCAATATTTCAGTCTGAATTTCTAGGGTGAGGAGTTATTATTTATACCATTTATATTAGGATTGTTCTTATCCTTGTTGTTTTTATCACAACGTTTCTTCTGTTCATCAGCTGCATATAGATGCGGGTAACCTACAGGGAACTCAGAACTGAACCTAATTATTTAGTACTGGTGTAGAAAGTAAAAAAGCGACCGCATGCTACAACAAAAGAGAAAAGCTTCTGTGAGTTCATTGCAAACATGAGAAACAGCAGCGGCAGGCAGCTTAGGTTTAAGACTCCATTTTATCCAAAGAGAATAGCCTAGTGGAGTAGAGTTTCTTCGTTAATTTGGTTATATGGTAATTGTGAGTTCAATCCCTGGGACAGACAGGGTGTATTTAAAAACAGCACAAACAGGGCGAACAGTAAATGAACAATACTAAAATGAAAAAAAAAATAGATAAAAAGTTTTCCCTAGACAGGGTCAGTGGGATTGAAATAACAATGGGGAATTTAACACAAACATTTGACAGCACATTATGAAGGGAGGAAGATGACATCCAGTAACTAAGCCCAATATTAAAACAACAGGAAGCTATTGTTAGAAATCAGTAGCTTTGAAATATTGTGAATGTCGGTATTTTTTTTTACTTTAGATGCGAAAGCGAGGCTTGAAGCAACACATTTTATTCGGCCGAAGAATGCTGAGAATCCTATGTACGGATCACGTAATTAACAAGAGAAATAGAATCACATAGGATCTCATGAATAAAAGACAAAACGAAAATGTTTCTAAGCTGACGCGTTTCGTCCTCTGAAGGGCTTTATAAAGGTAAATTTCCCTTGATAAAGTCCCTCAATAAACGAAAACATCAGCTAAGATAAGTTTTCCTATAGTCTTAACACTTATTGTCCATTTACAGATAAACTAGCCGAAATTTTTACACATGTCGACAAGGAAAATAAAGTCATATATGCAATAAAATAATAGAAATTCCTAGAAGACGTAATGAGAAAAGAAGGCTTAGAAAATTTAACACTCACAGGACTCACTGGAAGCAAGTGTAGCAGAGCGAAATAACGAATAAGTTTCGTAAATATTGCATGGTAAATGGTAATAGGTTACAACCTCAAAAGTCAGTGAGTTAAAGAGAGCCATGATATCCCACATTCATAGGAGATAATCGACCTTAACCCCGGTAGAAGTAGTTGTTCCGACGATGTGCTGAGGTGTCAACCTTTCACCTCCATCTATTGTAGTCGTGTGGCAGAGCCTAGGTCTCCGCGAATGGTTTCTTGGTGTGCTCATTAAGTGGCGTGCCGAGGACGTTTTAACCTCACGGAGTCCATCTCTCTTCAGATTATACGGCAGCAGGTGTCCTCCAATACAGTGGCTTGCCTTGATCGCGACCACGTGGCCGTTGTAGTTCATTTGAGGAACCCATCTGCTCTGGCCGGTGACCCGCGTCGAGGAGGTCCTTCGCTCAGTGGTGCCGTATTAACACCACTCGCCTAACGTGAGGTTAGCCCGCCAGCTGAAACTGTTTACCTGGGCATGGCAAATTGGAGTCATCACATGAGAGATTTAGGAGATGTTTGAGGACAAGTGATGCCCATCTACCCGAAAGTGACATAAGGGACATACATGCTTCCCAATCGTTATTTAATTATATATTTATTCCGACACGTCAGATATGACAAAGTTCTTCGTAACTATCTCCGCGTTAGAAGAATAGGACCATACACTTCCAGACTTCACGCAGCAACCTTAGTATTTACACTTTTTACATTGTTCAGACTGTTGTCCTCACCGTTGTTGCTATATTCACAACGTTTCGGCCGTTGTACGCTCTTGCCTTCTTCAGGTGATTGGAATTTCGAATTGAAACATTTATTTTGTCCAACGGGGTAGAGTGTTCCAGTTCTATGCGCCATGCCACTTCCGGATGTCTCAGTAATAGTTATCTCCCTTTAACTCAACTCTCCAAGTTTTGGTTCACTTCTGCTGTAGCCAGGTATTGAACTCACAAATGTTTGTCTCAAGTCACTGGATTCAACCTACGACTAGGCCAAGTGTCTTTGTGTGCAAATAATTACAATACCTCATCTGAGAAATATAGATGCAAATTTAGTAATATTTGTAACACAGCCTCGAAATTCTCAAGACTTGATCATTAGATGGTTACCAGCCCAGATCAAATAGCAGTGGTTGCTCTGAAGAATATGAAACCCCGATCATTATTTAACCGCTGCCAGAAGGAAAAATATTACCTAAGTCTGTGGAAGGTAACAAGGGCATGGGCTTTTCTTTTCAAGAATGCACGTCTTAATATAAGTCACATTATCATCATTCTTTGAGGCTACAATCAACAAGAGGGTTGTTGATCGACTCATCAGGCACAGCAACCTGATAAATAACCAGTATGGATTTCTTTCTGAGTCCACAGCTGATGTCGGCCTGTGAAATCGAGAGTCTTAATAAAAGGGATGTGTCTTCTGCAGAGTTCGATCAAGCTGCTATCATTTCATCAATAGTTGCTGATTTATCCCAATACGCTATCATTGATGCATTCTCCCAAGTAACGTCCATTGACATGAAGTCTAATGAGAATCCATTGTCACCTCTTAGCCCAATCCATCTGTTCGGCTGATTTTCAAGATAATCCATTTCGTCACGAAGATGAAGATAACATTTATTGGAGTTTGAATAAATCTTTTCCAATGAACGCGTCTAAAAAATGCGATATATATTCGATTTTGAAATGCTTGCCTCACAAACTATTTGCCAGACAAATTATCTTGGAAATTGATGTTAAATTTCCACCGGTCTTCTTTCTATAGCGGAGCTTGTGAACGCCTCCTGTGTTCCGGAACGTTGCTTAGTCGACGCTTTCGAAGGCTTTTCCTGCTTCGATGTTATCTGTAAAGTGTGCAGTGGTGTGTGGCATTGGTGGATTTTGTGAAATCTTCCACACTCTCCCCATACCTAAGTAACCATCTCGCACTTCCAATGACGTTTTATGATGAATTACATTTTCTAAATGTTTAAGTACACTTTTATCAAACATGTATACATTTATCATTTGAAGTTTAATTATAAAAGGCGGAAATGGAATATTGGATTCATTTTGCAACGAGTTAAAAGGAAATCAATCTCCTTACAAACGGCCAACGCGTTTTGCTGGAAAGCTATAATCTTTCTGTAATATATGTCCTCCTTTTTGACAGGATTTCTTGAATATTCAGGCCGGTAGATATAGTTGAATAAAAACAAAATGCAGTTCAATTAAAAAAAAGAGCTTCTACTCAAATATGAGTATCCATAAAAATAAGTTTCAAATTCAAAAATACGCATTTAAGTAGGCGCCCGAGGGGTCGTCAGTGTTGTTACAGCGTAACTCTGATATAAGAGAGTTGTCGGGACCAGAGAAAATCGCTCTTATATCCGGGTTTCTCTTATATCCGAGTCTCTTATATCCGGGTTACGCTGTATTTGATTTGGTTCATCAGGGAGTTTCGGATCTTTCAACATCATACTCCCCATCACCAAGTCGACCCAATCAGGGGAGATCAATCCCTGATCCCCCCTCACAATCAAACGCTAACAGCTACTCTGGCCTTTTAATGAATTAGACGAAGAATGACCACGTTTTCCGCACACCCATTGGATGTTTGTAACAAACAATCCGCTGCACGAACTATCTTTTAAATGGTCCAAAGTGGGGACTGGCTACTTTTCTTTTTTCCGGTGGATAGCTGTTTCAATGGATAACCGAGGAGGTAATCTTAATGTTCCTAATTTTAATATTTTCCCTTAAGTATTGTTTAGTGTCTTACTCTAAATATTTGCCGTTTTTAATTTATTGTGTTTTCTTTCTTTTGGGGGGTGGGGGGTAATTAAACTCAACCCTACTATCACATTTTTTTTCGTTTAGCCTGATTCTTAACATTATTACAGGTCAGTTAACTTTAAATGGATGTATTCACAAAATGAAAATAATTGTCCATAAACATGTCATATTTTTGTGCAGTACACCCGCCCCAAAAAATAAAATAAGAAAAAAAATAGAAAAAAAATACCTAAATCACCATAATATTCCTTAACCTAGATTTAAAACTATTTACAAATTTGAAGTCATTTACATACAATAAACTACGAAATACTCTTGAAATAAATTAAACTACGAAAGAAGTGCGATCTACTTTACAATACATTCTTATATCCTTTAAAATAAAATAATATTAATTAATAACGGCAGAGAGTATGTGTTCAAAAGCATTACTCGGGCTTTGTTTGGCCATAAGTCCTACGTGGCTGAGCGGTTAGGCACGTCAGATACAATAAAGGTTGGGGGGGGGCATATTACAAGGTAACCAAAATAGTTCTGTCCGTTTTTAAAGGAAAAAAAGAAAACGGTTCACAGTATGTATAACTTATATTTAGTCTTCGAAGTAATCGCCATCAGCATCCAGCACCTTCTGCCAAAAGTGTCTCCAGCTGTTAAATGCCCTTGCGGTAGAACTCGGGGGGGGGGGTGACGCAAAGAAGTCCATGAGGGCTTTGCGCAAGTCTGCTTCATTGGTGAAGGATTTCCCACGAAGATGATTATCCAGGGAGTGGAAGAGGTTGTAATCGGATGGCGCAAGTTCAGGTGAATTAGGTGGATGGCACAAAGTCTTCCACCCAAGTTGCAGTATGATATCCCTGGCCACTCGCGCGACATGCGGCCTGGCGTTGTCATGGAGAAAAAGCACACCTTTGCGATTCACCAGTGCTGGCTCCTTCTGGCGCAATGCCTGTTGCACACGTTTAATTGCTGCGAGTATAAGTCTCCAGTGACCGTTTGGCCCGTTGGTAGCAGTTCATAATGAACCACTTGACGACCTGTCCACCAGACACAAAGCATAATCTTGCGTGGGTGCATAGTCGGTCTTGCGGTGTGAGGGACAGCATCCTGAGGAGACAACCAATGTCTGGAATGCTATGGAGTTTCGTACAGAAACCACTTTTCATCACTGGTAAGCACTCGATTTAATAAGGATGCGGTACGGTGGCGAGAAAGCAGCGATACGCAGGCTGCCACTCGTCCCTTGTGGAACTCCAACAGCGTTTGTGGAACCCATTTGCTCAGTTTGTACGTCTTACCTAGGCGGTGCAGGTGAAATCTAACTGTTTCATCAGAAACGTTGAACTGTCTTGCAAGTTCACCAAACGTTAGACTACTGTCCTATTCAATGGCCGCCTTCAGGACACCGTCATTCAAGACCTGTGGTCGTCCACTGCGACGCTCATCATGGAGAGACAAATCTCCCGACTTGAATTTTCGAAACCAACGCCTTGCAGTACGTTCATCCACAGCACTATTCCCAAACGCTTGACATATGCGGCGACTTGATGCACCTCCTGATAAGCCCGCTTTTAAGTCGTAAAGCAAACAGCCCCGAACGAGATCTCTAGACACTTCCATCCTTCTCACAGTTGTCCGGCTTATAACTGATGGCCGAGCAAGGAGCGCGTCTTTTTTTTATAACGTCTGATGTTCCTACTTCCGGCTGTCCGAATTTGAAAACAATTGCTACACGTATTTCGTATATATTTCAACTTCATTCAATGACTAATCAAAAAACGGACAGAACTTTTTTGGTTACCTTGTATTTCTGACAAGATTTCTCGAATATTCAAACCGGTAGATGTAATTGAACGGAACCAAATACTGTTTAATTCAAAACAGAGCTTCTACTTGAATATGGGTATCCATAAAATATAAGGTTTAAACAAAATAAAATAAAAAAATATGTCGGATGTAATCCATTTACTTATATATATATATATATATTTTGGGGGGCGTACGATTTTGATTGACTGTTTTTCCTATCAAGTCTCCAACATCTTTCTGAATATTTTGTAAGCTATAGCAATGTTGTGGTCTAGGGAGCATCAATTCATGCAATATTTTTCCGGGTTTGATCGACAAATTTATTGGACATGTTCTGAAACTTCAACTTTCACAGGTTTCTGTTTTCCCGCTGAGGACGTGGTATTTTGAAACATATTTCACTTTTTAAATGTTTTCATCTTATTGTCCAGTAAACACAGCTACGTCAGGCAGGTATGCTTTTATTTTATTACGATAATCAGATCCAATGTTTTTGATGAGATCGAGTGGTAGGTCTAGATGTCAACATCAATAAGTATCTCATTCTTTTTATTTAAAATAATACAGCATTATTTCACTTCGTTATTATACCTTCGCGGAGATTTCATCATCATCATCATGATCATGATCATATTATTATTATTATTTTTATTTCCTTTGATATCTGGCGTTTACACATTTCTTTCCAGGTCCCGCCCAGGGTCCTAAGGTTAGAAATGGCATCATGACACTTTCCACTGCAAAAAAAAAAAAATTACATAGATAAAGCCCTTCGTAAAGTGTGGGCTGTACTTGTCAGAACAAATTTTTGTATCTCTTTGAGGCATGGACTTCCAGGGATCCCTTATTATTATTATTATTATTATTATTATTATTAATATTTCCTTTGGTTTTTGGTATGTTCTCATTTCTTTCCGGACCCTGACCAGAGACCTAAGGTAAGAAATGACATCTTGACATTTTTCACAGAGCGGTTTTGAAAATATATATATATATATATATATATATATATATATATATATATATATATATATATATATATATTTATTTATTTTACGAAAAACTAGGTAATCCGTATAGGTAGACCCAAGGAGGATAAAATCCAGAGAGCTCAATGTAAATCAGAGCTAATAATTTAAATAAAAACAGACCACTCTCAGGTTCCATATAATAAATTATTTCACCACAGCCCTTTTAAAGGACCGCGGATCATCAGATTTTACTTCCAAAGGTTGAAACGAAAAATCAACCTTTGGAAGTAAAATCTGATGATCCGCGGTCCTTTAAAAGGTCTGTGGTGAAATAATTTATTATATGGAACCTTAAAGTGGTCTGTTTTTATTTAATATATATATATATATATATATATGCATATATATATATATATATATGCATATATATATATATATGCATATATATATATATATATATATGCATATATATATATATATGCATATATATATATATATGCATATATATATATATGCATATATATATGCATATATATATATATATATGCATATATATATATATGCATATATATATGCATATATATATATATATATATGCATATATATATATATGCATATATATATATATGCATATATATATATATGCATATATATATATATATATGCATGCATATATATATATATGCATATATATATATATATATATGCATATATATATATATGCATATATATATATATATATATGCATATATATATATATATATATATATATATATATATATGCATATATATATATATATGCATATATATATATATGCATATATATATATGCATATATATAATGCATATATATATATATATATATATGCATATATATATATATATGCATATATATATATATATATATATATATATGCATATATATATATATATATATATATATATATATATGCATATATATATATATATATGCATATATATATATATATATATATATGCATATATATATATATATATATATATATATATATATGCATATATATATATATATATATATATATATATATATATATATGCATATATATATATATATATATATATGCATATATATATATATATATATATATATATATGCATATATATATATATATATATATATGCATATATATATATATATATATATATATATATATATATATATATATATATATATATATATTAAAAATTACACATAATTTACATAGAGAAAGCCCTTTCGTAAGGTGTGGGCAGTACAAGTGAGTACAAATTATTTTGTATTTCATTAAGGCATGGGCTACCAGGTATTCCTTCATTGAGACTATTGGAATCTTTTCCTATCAATCCGAGTGCTCCAACTACAACTGGAATTGTGAATGTCTTCATGTGCCATATTTTCCATATTTTGGAAGGTCCTTGTATTTTGATAATTTTCTTTAAAGATCTTCAAAGATACATTGCCATCTGCGGGGACTGCCATGTCAATAAGGAGGCACATTTTGTCTTTGCAGCCTTTAATCACGATGTCAGGGCAATTAGCTTTATCGTTCTGTCTGTGTGCATTGTAAAGTGTTCTGTCCGTGTATTGTTATTATTATTATTATTATTGATGTTATATATGTTTTTACCATTTTATTATGCCATGTCGTCAGGATATTGACGATCATATCTCACTGAAGATTCCTAGAATCTATTGTCTATGAATTGGCATTTTTGCTTGGTATATATTGTGGAGTAGTTACCCTAGTCTTCCGTCTCTGAGGCTGGTTACCCCACAAGGCAAGATAGGCAAGTCTTTTTTTTAAATCCTATAGTTGTTATTGTTGATAGGGGTAAGATACGGAATCAGGCCTTTCGCAACAGCACCACTGCGAAAGCGAATGCCACAGAAGAGTTTGAATTATGAACAAGGCTCTTCAACTCCTCTTTCTGTACCGGTAAAGTTTAAACCCTTCAGACACACTCGACGTTGACATGTCTTTCCGGCTCGTAAACAATCACTATTGTCCATAGATTCTTTCAATTAATTATCTATTAATTGCCATGTTTTTATCTTTTTATTATTTTTTTTTTTTTAGAAAGATAGTGCGATGGTTTCTCACCATTTTATCTAGGTTATTATTCAGTTTTCCTTCTCTTAGACTGGTTGCTCCCACCTCTGGAGGCAAGAGAGCTAGGTTTATCTGTCTTTTTTTTTTTGCATCGATAACCATTGAACTACTCAGACATTCACTAAATAGGCATATCCTTGCGGGACGAAGACAATCATGACTTTTTACAGATTACTTTGTTATTTGTGATTTGCAATGCTTTTTGTTTGGAACGATATTGTATATTTTTATTTGATGCCACTAAATTACCAATGGAGTTATTTTTGTTTGTAGTCTTTTATCCTAATATATGGCATAAGCCTCTAGCCAAGGAAAGCGAGAAGAAAGGACTAAGTATAATCTACAAGAAGAGAGTGCATGGTTATCAGCAAAAGTATGAACCTAAAATGAAAATTAAAAATCAATTATACTAAAATAACAAAAAATACAGAAATTTAAATATATGGTAAGTGTTCTGACAGAGGACGGCTTGTGTGACACTGAGACGCGAAGACGTATTGGGATGGCTAAAGATGCCTTCCGAAAGTTAAGCAGAGTATTAAGAGAGAGGAAAATTACGTTAGAAACAAAGAAAACTGTACTGGACGGTTACGTGATATCTGTTCTCTTGTATGGCAGTCATGATGCGAAAGAGATTGAAGCAACAGAAATGTGGTTCTACAGAAAGATGCCGAGCTTACCATGGGTCAAACATGTAAGCAACAATGAGGTTTTGGAAAAAAATTTTAAAAAATGGTAACTTATGCAAAACAGGAAGAAGCAGCTGAAATTTCTAGGGGGCGTAATGAGGAAGGAAGGCTGGGATAACCTGATACTCACAGGACAGATTGAGGGAAAGAATGACAAGGGAAAGTAGTATGTAATATGCTAGATGAGCTTGAGTAAATAGATGGAAGAACAGGGTTTGTGAGAAATAAGAAAAAGGCAAAAGTTATTAAGAGGTACAAGGGACACAGAAGATGTGGATGGTCATGATCACCTAGGTCCTAAAGGGTCACGGCGCATAACAGAAAACGCTTTTATATATCTGTCAGTATGAATGGTAAAGTATAAAGGATTCAAAATGTTGATCATAAAATTTTCTACATATTTTGCACAGACAGTGCCTTGCATATTGCTGCAATATCTTTTTTGGTCCTCCGGTTATATATCTCGAGATTCTCTATAAAATCCAAAGGGTCTGTAATATTATCGGTCCTGATCTGTCATCTCGACTTTGGTCACATTATCACCGCTATGACATAGTTCCATCTGTCTTTTCTATAAATATTTTCATGGCAGTTGTTCTAATGACCTCTCTTCTTTGGTACGTCGACCGCGTGAATTTAAGCGTACTATTAGATTGGCAACTAGGTCTCCATTTGTTTTTACTGTTGGAATAGCAGAATACTATTTTAATAGATTCTTCTCTCGCACATCTCGCCTGTGGAACTCATTTCAATTATCTGACTTCCATGCTACCTACGAGCTTCAAAAATTTAAATAAATTATCTATTAATTGCCATGTTTTTGTCTTTGATTTTTTTTAGAAGTATCGTGCGATGGATTCTCACCGTTTTATCTAGCTTATTCAATTTTCCTTCTCTTAGACTGGTTGCCTCCACCCCTGGAAGCAAGAGAGCTAGGTTTATCTGTCTTATTTTTTATCCCATACTTGTTATTGGCATGTAAGAGACGGAATACGGCCTTTCCCAAGATCATCCGTGACAAAATGAATGCCAGTGATGAGACTGTATTTTGAAAAAGGCTGGCCAACACATTTTTTTTTGCATCGATAACCATTGAACAACTCAGACATTCACTAAATAGGTATGTCCTTGCGGGACGAAGACAATCATGACTTTCTACAGATTACTTTGTTATTTGTGATTTGCAATGCTTTTTGTTTGGAACGATATGGCATATTTTTATCTGATGCCACTAAATTACCAATGGAGTTATTTTTGTTTGTAGCCTTTTATCCTAATATATGGCATAAGCCCCTAGCCAAGGAAAGCGAGAAGAAAGGACTAAGTATAATCTAAAAAAAAAGTCTCACCGTTAAATCTAGCTTATTCAGTTTTCCTTCTCTTAGACTGGTTACCCCCACCCCTGGAGGCAAGAGAGCTAGGTTTATCTGTCTTTTTTTCATCCCATAGCTGTTATTGGCAGGTAAGAGTCGGAATAATGCCTTCCCCAACATCATCTTTGACAAAATGAATACAAGGGCGAAGGCCACAGACGAGTCTGAATTATGAAAAGGGCTCTTCCACCCCTCTTTCTGTACCGATGAAATTTAAATCCTTCAGACACCCTCGACGATGACATGTCTTTCCAGGTCGTAAACGATCACGACTCTCCATAGATTCTTTTCATTAATTATGTATTAATTGCCATGTTCTCCGGTTACATATCTCGAGATTCTCGACAAAAGTCCAAATGGTCTGTAACGTTATCGGTCCTGATCTGTCATCTCGACTTCAGGCAGGTTCTCACCGCTGCGATGTGATTCCTACAAGCTTCAAAAATTTAAATGCAACGTCAATCGTCATCTTCTGTCTTTCCAAACCCTGTTTCCTGATTGTCTTCTCACTTCTCTTCACTAAATTATTCTCACTGTCTTTCATTCCTTTCCAATTTCTTGTTTCCCTGCCACCTACAATCTGCAAAAAAATTAAATGCGACGTCAGTCGCAATCTTCTGGTTTTCTGAACTCTGTTCTGTTATTGTGCTTTCTCAATAAATTCTTCTTTATCTGTCTATATCTCTGAGACGAGGTATTATAATTACTTACATTATTTACATTATTCGAACTGTTATCCTCATCTTCATTGCCATATTCACA
>OZ038505.1:69805906-69808406 GCA_964036315.1 Acanthosepion esculentum
AGCTAAAAGACGGGCCCGTATAGGATACAGGTTCGAATCCTCTCGGAGGACGCATATTTTCTGTGCAAATGTTGTTTAATTCTGTTTCTTTTAAAACAGAGCATCTACTTAAATATTTGTATCTATAAAAAGAATGAATAAACATAAAAATGTCTGAAAATTCATATATCTATATATATATATATATATATATATATATATATATATATATATATATATTATTGGGCTTATTACGAATACCTGTTAAATCGAAGCAATTCTAGTTCTATCCCTTTTATATTAAAAGTGCAGAACGAAGCAAATATAAAAAGCCTGGTCATTGGCCAAAATTAAATCCCTAACACATAACTCATCGAAGCCTATATGTTATGTGTCCTTACCTATAACTACAGAATGAACTCTTCCTAACACTATGTATACTAGAACTCTCAAGAGACAGAGAGAGGAATCGAGTCGAGCCGATAGTTGTTCACTCCAAACCAGACAGTCATAATAACAGCTTTCACATCCTGTATTATTTTTCCGTGTAATAATTCTTCGTTATTTCTACTCTTGTGTTCGTGTTTTTTCTTTCTTGGTCCTAACCTGGACCATAACACTATATCAGACACGTAACACGAATGAGCGGTCATTTTTTGTTTTGCACCCACCTAGGCACGGGCATGGTCACACGAAGCAATACCAAATAAAACAGCTGCTCGAGTACGTTTATACACTCTAAGTTTAACCCATGAAAAAAAGGAACATTTATTTTTATGCTGTGGACCAATGATGACAGCAAGATGAAAACAAGAACAAAAAGAATGAAACTGACAGTGAAATCAAAATAATGGAATGGATTCAAGGACCGTAAACAATAATGAAACGTTTCCAGAAAATGAGTAAAGGCGTTAGAATTAATGTCGGAACAACAAGCGGATAGATTGACAAATATCCCAGACAATTAAAGAAAACAGGTACAAGGGAATGTCTCCCAACATATTGACCTCCCAACCTAGATGTATGAAGGAACCAGGCCAGTTGCACAGAGATTCTACATACATACAAGGGAATGTTTCCCAACATATTGATCTCCTAACCCAGATATATGAAGGAAACTGGCCAGTTGCTCAGAGATTCTACATAGATACAAGGGAATGTTTACCAACATATTGATTTCACAACCCAGATATATGAAGGAAACTGGCCAGTTGCTCAGAGATTCTACATAGATACAAGGGAATGTTTACCAACATATTGATTTCCCAACCCAGATATATGAAGGAAACTGGCCAGTTTCTCAGAGATTCTACATAGATACAAGGGAATGTTTACCAACATATTGATTTCCCAACCCAGATATATGAAGGAAACTGGCCAGTTGCTCAGAGATTCTACATAGATACAAGGGAATGTTTACCAACATATTGATTTCCCAACCCAGATATATGAAGGAAACTGGCCAGTTGCTCAGAGATTCTACATAGATACAAGGGAATGTTTACCAACATATTGATTTCCCAACCCAGATATATGAAGGAAACTGGCCAGTTGCTCAGAGATTCTACATAGATACAAGGGAATGTTTACCAACATATTGATTTCCCAACCCAGATATATGAAGTAAACAGGCCAGTTGTTCAGAGACTCTACATACATGCAAGGTTGTTAGGTTATTATTATGATATAAATCCCTTTTTTAATAAATATTTTTTAAAATCATCATTTTTTTCTCTTTCACTAACAACATGTTTTACATGAGGTTCTTGAATTAAAATGCATGCATTGAAATTATGAAACATATTTTACGTGTACCATATTTCATGTAAATATATAATAATAATAGATTTTATTAAATGTTTTTTTGTATCCTTCAAATAGATATATAATTTCCAATAAAGAACAGCATAGTAACTAGTAACTATAAAGAAAAAAATCAGACTTACTTTCAAATACTTGAACGACGTTCTTTGTTCTTCGGAGAAATTTCATGCAGGTAAACTTTGGGATCCTGGAATGAGACATGTATTTGTGTCAATAAAGATTTCATTCGGTTTCAAATAAAAAAGTAATAAAACCTTTTGTTTTTCAATATAGTTATTTTTTTGTTAATTTCTGATATGATGTACTCGTCCTATTATATATTGGTTCGTTTTCCTCGGCATTTAAGTTTTGTAAACATTCGGTACTGTAGCTATTTTCACACCATTGTTCATGCAATGCAAGGCTCAGGAGCCACTCGAAGGTAAATGGTTACTCAATAAGGTTGTTTTAAGGACGTAATGAAATGGTTAAGAAAGGCAGATTCTGGGGATATAGAGGTTAGATAAGGGTTCAACATGCACTTGATGGGGTCAAAATTGCAGTGATCAGGGAAGCATCCTCTCGCGAGTCTGTTCCACAAAGCACCAGCATCTAATTCATACCAAATGAATAACGAATGCGTAAACAAAACTATTACGACGTTTCGTCTGTTGAAAAAGAAAACGTTCTTAGAATTATACTGTTGAAGGAAATATCG
>OZ038505.1:69815906-69818406 GCA_964036315.1 Acanthosepion esculentum
AAGACGAGACAAATTACGTAACCGCTCAGTTTGTTTTTCTTTGTATCTAACGAAATTTTTATGTTTCTTTTTACTTTGCTTAGCTTTTGGAAGGCACTTTCGCTATCCCGATACTTTCTATCCTCTGTTGAAACATTTGACAGATTTTTTAAAATATCGTGCTTGCTTGATTTTGATATCTCGAATTTGTATTTTTCCTATCGGTCTATTCCTTATGCTGACAAATATAAATTCTGACTTCTTGCAATTAATGTTTAGTCCTTTCCTCACGCTTTCCTTTACTAATTTCTGTAGGAATTCTCGTAGTTTCTTTTCTGTGTAATTCGTGTATCCTATATTGTTAAGATATTACTTCTAATTCTATGTGTCGTGTCTCTACAGGACACTGGCAATTATGGCTCCCCGTAATTTTTCTGTCCTATGTAGCTCTTAATAAATTTTGTCATTTTCTTATCTATCCTAAACCCGTTCTGTAGCTTTTTACTCACGTTTCCTAAGAAGGTCATGTGTTGTTTTCTTCTGACCCGCTTGCCTTCACTATGTCCTGTGAGTATCAGATTTTTCAAGCCCTCTTCTCTCATTAAGTGCCCTAAAAAATTTAAATGCCACTTTCTCATAAGTTACAAGTATAAGTATTTTTTTATTCTCTGTTCAATCACATATAAATTTAAATTGATGCCTATGTTTCATTGTTGTATCCCTAATTTTAAATTTGCATGTTGAGTCATTCCTTTTACGAACAGCCATGCTTTCCGTCTTCTTGCAATTGAATGTTAGTCCGTTTTTCTCGCTTTCCTTCACTACCATCTATAGGATTTCTTGTAGTTTCCTTTCTGTGTCTGCTGCCAAAAAATATGCCATTTGCATATCTTATGTTTTAAGATTGTGACAAATTCTTGTTAAAAAATACTTTAAAAGAAACCTTCCCCAAAATTACGAACATTTTACATGAGTAAAATCTGTGTCACATTTTTCAGATTTTGTGCCAATCATTCCCGTCAGATACTGTGGAGATTCTGTTATGATTCAATGGGTTATTTAATGCCAACAAAATATTTATTGCTGGTAATATTTTTTTCTAAAATGCATTGTTGGTATGACTTCCTTCCAAAAATGCACAGCTGGCAACATTTATTTATTTATTTTTTTTTTTTTCCAAAAATATATTGCTAGCAATAATTTTTTCTTAAAAAATTTATTGCTGGTAATAATTATTTTACCAAAAAAATTTTCTGGTATTAAAACTCATTTTTAAACTTTCATAGTATTTTGACAACAGTTCCGGGGTTAACTATTTGGTCATAGCTAGGACCCCAACAGGTGCTACCAGCCCAGGTTAGGGTATACAAGGGAATACTAGCAATTAAGAGGTAGTTACACGATCCTCAAAATCTCTTGATTCGAGGCCTTGCTGTCTGATGTAGTTTATCGTCATAAACAGCACGGGCTATACTTTGAAAGGAAATCAAGCAGGGTGTGATTATTAACATAGTTCATGCAATGAGTGATCCCCTCCCAAAGAAATAAAACTCTACCTAAAGTGTCGCGAATCAACGTTATTGTCTTTCCGCATCGAAAGACACAACCAGCGCGGAAAACTTCTGAGTAATAAGAGAAAGTTCCATTTGTTGCGATCAGGATTAGCAAAACACGCAACATTTCCGGGCGAAATACCCACCCGTTAATTAATTCTGTTTTCTTATGACATTCATGTTGCTGAATCTCGTCCAGTGGGGAAAATAAGTATTTCATCCGCTGCTGATTTTCTGAGTTTGCCACCTTGTTGGCATGCTCGTCCTGGGTAAGACGTTAAACTACATCCTCGCTCTGGGTAAGACGTTAAACTACATCCCCGATAAACTACGTCCAGCTGCAAGGCCTCTGATCAGGAGGTTTTGAGGAGCGTAGAACCAGCTCTTAATCGCTGGTGTTCCCAGGTCCACACTGACCCGGAGGTGGTAGCACCAGTTATGGTCCCAGATATGAGCAAATAGTTAAATATTGCCAGCAATACATTTTTGAAAAGATTATTACCAGCAATAGGATTTTGAAGGAAAAATATTTTCAGAAACAGATTTTTGACAAAACAATATTACCCGCAATAAAAAATGTTGTCGGCATTAAATAACCCATTGAGGTTGATATACCGTAAAACAAAATAAATCAAACCAAACCTTGCTGGCAAGCACTGCCGTTTCCTGTAGTTGGTTACCAAGTTTTTACAGATCCTGGTGTGTGGGGGGGATTTTGACCCAATCCTCTTTGCAGATCTTCTCTAAATCATTAAGATTTTTAGGTTGACGTTGGGCAACTCGAAGCTTCAGATCCTCCACAGATTCTCTAAAGGGTTATGGTCCAGAGACTGACTAGGCCACTCAATTACCTTAATGTGCTTCTTTTTGGGCCACTCCTTTATTCCCTTTCCTATATGCTTTGGGACATTGTCATACGGCAACACCCATCCATGAGACATTTTCAGTGTCCTGGCTGAGGTAAAGAT
>OZ038505.1:69830906-69843406 GCA_964036315.1 Acanthosepion esculentum
CTTGAGTTCGTGTAATTTCCTTTTTGCGTCTGCTTGTGTCATTTGCGTATCTTATGTTAACACTGTGACCGCTAATAATGATACTTGGTAACACTCCTAATTCTCACAGAATACCCTCGCCGTTTAGATTGAACAGGTCTGGCGAGAAGACGCATGCTTGTCTTATTCTAAATAATAAATGGATATAATATGACCAGAATAAGTTGCATTGAATGTTCTATTGTCCCCACGTTCTCTATTATTAATATACGAATCTATCTATCTATCTATCTATCTATGTATCTATCTATTTCAGTATGTATATAGCTATCTCGCTAGATATCTTACCCTTTACCTACCTACCTATCTACCTCATCTACTTCTGTCCGACAATATCTATCTGTCGTTATCTATCTGGTTTTATTTATGAAAATTAATCCCCATAATTTAGAAGTAAATAAATACCTAGGAATTATCAATAATTATACTTTACATTAGTAACAAGGGAAACAGCAGCGTTTTCTTACTTTCTTTTATTTCAAGAAGACGAAATGCATAGTTGTCGCCCGCTGACGCAAGAAAAATAAGATTTTTAATCCATAATTTTAAAGGTTCTAAAAAGCAACACAATTATAATTAAATAATAAAAAATCCTTTGGTATTTCCTTTTAATCTATATATAAAATTCTGTGACTTCTGTTAGTCCGTCCGTCCAAGAAAGCCTGTACAATAGCCATACGTTGACCGGTCGAAACCAAATTTTGGGGAGAAATGAAACAATATTAAACACTGTAATGATTTCAATACGTTTGTAATAAAAAATATTTTTTTAATTAAATTTCGGACATTTTTTCATCATGTATGCTCATTTTTTTGCGAGTCTTTTGATGCATCTATACTAATATTTGCAGTAATCATTATTATCATAATATTCAAACGTATCGCTGTGAATTTGGAAGATAATATCTCCCTTAATTTAATTTTCCAAATTTTTATTATTACTTTTTTTTATGGCAGTTATTATTATATTTTTAACCCTCCTCATCTTATCTTCTCGCATAATCTTTCATATATACTGATATTAAGACTGTAGTAAGATAGAGGTAAAAAGATTTCTCAGGCACACCTTATCACTTGTCGTCATATGACCGTAGTAAGAGACAAAAATGAAAAGGATCGGCCAGAGGTAATAAAAATCTTTATTAGGTGCTGCAACCAAAGGATTGACGTTTCTTATTAACACCCACTGGATTTCATATTTAGCCCGTTTCCATAAATAAAAATAAATAAATAAATAAAAAAAACTATTCTGTATCAAACACTAAAGATGGCCACAGGGGTAGCCGAAGATTTTTTTTAATTTCAAGAAATTTGACTGTATCCTCATATGTCACCTAAATTCTTCTTCTCCTTTATGTGCCGTGTTCCTTCAAAACGTTGGCGATTATAGCTCTCCCCAATTTCCTGTCCTTCCTAACTCTTAATAATTTTATTTTCTTATTTCTTTCTGAACCTTGTTCCGCTATCTATTTACGTAAGTTCACTAAGTATATGATATCCGTGCATTGAATACTGCCGCCATGATTGATCGGGTACTCCTGGTGTTCACCTTGAGGTTCTTGATAAAATCCAAATAAATATTTGTAATGTAATTGATCCGGACTTGGCATCTTCACTTTCTCCTCAACGTGAAGTGGCTTCCCTCTGACTTTTCTACAAATATTTTCATGGCAACTGCCGTGACGAGCTTTTCCCACTGGTAGCCCGACTACATGAATTAAAACAGTACTAAATTTGCAACTAGGACCCATCAGTTTAATGTTGAAATATCCAAATACAGCCGTCACTTCTACTCTAACTATTTCTTTTGTCGCACTTCCGGCTTGTGGAACTCCTTGCACTTCCCTTGGTTCCATGATAACTAAAAATCTTCAAAAAGTTCAATTGAAATCCTCCGTATATTCAGTCTTATCTCTCACTTTCATCCCTGTCACCCCTTGCCGTAGAAATTCCAACTGTCTTCTTGAAGTTAAGTATAAGTTTCCTTTTTGTTTCAATTTTCTGTAGAAATTCGTCGTTGCTCACATATTCGGTTCATGGTTCCCTCAACAGCATTCTCTAGAGACACATTTATTTTGCTTATCTATCTATCTATCTCTCTGTCTCTCTCTACATATATATATATATATATATATATATATATATATATATATATATATATATATATATATAGGTAACTATACTCGTGTCGAAATATAAATATATGTAACTATACTCGCGACTATATATATATATATATATATATATGTTTCTTTTAAATTTATTACCCCGATATATATTTATCTCTTTAAATGTATTTTAGTGGACACTCATATTTGAGTAGACGCTCCGTTTTAAATACTATTTAAAAAAAAATAAACGGATTCGTCTGTACTGAAATATGGGTATTGGCTAAAATTAATATTTAATATCTCTCTCTCTCTCTCTCTCTCTCTCTCTCTCTCTCTCTCTCTCTATATATATATATATATATATATATATATATATATATATATATATATATATGCATAAGGCATATTTATATATATATTATAAGTATATATATATGCCTTTTTGTGGGTGTTGGTGTGTATTTTTACAACGTTCTCTCTCTCTGATATATATATATGTATATATATATATATATATATATATATATATATATATATATATATATATATATATATATATATATATTGAAGAGGGACAGTGGAGAAAGGTATAGTGGCTTAGATTGAGGAATCAGAGAGCCGAGTCCGAATTCAAGCTAATTCATTACATTCACTTACATGCTAATACTTTTGTGGCACCTTCAAAAGGTGTGCATGTTTATGCACAAAACCTTCACCACTATAATCAAATCTCAGTGCTTTTGTCGGGCTTTCGATTCCTAGGACCCTTCTACGTCGAATTCGATGGGTGTGTCGAGAATATATATATATATATATATATATATATATATATATATAGTAGATATAGATATATATATAGATATAGATATAGCTGACAAACTGGAAAAGTTTTTGTGACTCGTTTCCTCACATTTATTCCGTTGTCACATTGTATTTGTTTATATATATATATATGTATATATATATATAAACAAATACAATATATATATATATATACATATATATATATTATTGTTATATGTTCTTTACATAGCCACAAATATTAAAGTAAAACAGTATTAACAACATTTTCCTGCCTGAATGTCCGAGTAATTTTGATTGGAAATATTTGTCCTCCGACAGGAATCGAACCTGTATACTACACGGAACCGTCATATAGCCTGATGTGCGTTTAACCGATTTAGCCACAGATGTGCTTTCAGATAGCAAGGTGGATTTTACTGCTTTTAAACTACAATTTTCCATGATTTCCCTCCAACGATCATATCCGCTCGAAGCGTATCTAAGCATGAACAAATGACGTCACAAACTAAGAAATGGACATGTGCGATCTAGCCATTTCAACTGTAAAATGATCAGAGTTTGCTGCCTGTGATTAAATTTATAAATTCTAGAAGAAAGTCCATCAAAAGCATTACCATGGAAATATTTATAGAATAGGCACAGAGAAGCTACACTATGGCGGTGGGAAAATGACTATGTGCGAGATGCCAGCTCAGGGCCAATAATATTGCAGATTCTTCTTTGGGTTCTTATCAAGAATCTCTAAATATATAGCAGGACAACGAGACCAGCTGTGACCGTAGTATTCAAAGCATGGACGAATGATAGGCTTATAAATATATAGGATTGATTCTGGCGAGAAGAATTGTCTAGCACAACACAGCGAACCAACTTTTTATCAGCAGGATTTGAAATTCATTCAATATCATCTTTCGACTTCATGTCAGCGGAAAACTTTAGTCCAAGAAGGTGCAATGAATTGCCCTCCTGGACGTTTTCATCGGCCATGCTGATGGAAGATAAAAAGGTTCCTCTCAGATACTTACAAAAGAGCAGTTTCCTTGTACATGCCATTCCTTGTATCAGTGAAAAGTAAGTCATCTTTTTTTCTTTTTCAGATCAGCTGCCAATTTGACCTTAGGAAACCGCTCAAACTTCCTATTAAGACTGGATTAAAGATTTTTCATAACATTTATTAGAATAGGAAAACCTCAAACTGCTTTGTCACTACTCAAATGGAAAGTTATCAGACGAACTATATTCCGTATGTCCACAAGTTCTAACTTTCACTGCTAGGACCAGCCATGCTATGCATATTCTCGCAAGCCACCATTATTTCTTCCGTATTCTGTTTGTGTGAAGTAAGTTCCAATCGAACAGATTCTTCCGACAAACTACTCCTCTGTGGAACCGACTCACAAGTGTTTTTCCCCGATCATTTCCATCCTAACCTGTTCAAATCTAGGGTTAACCGTTACCTTCTCCACATATTCGCCTAAACTCTGCCCATTACTCTGTGACCCTCTATCTAGAGCGGCTCCTGGGCCTTGTACAGAGTAAACCTCACTGTACAAAAAAAATAATAATAACAATAATAATAACAATAAATATTCCTTGAAAATGACTAACATTTTAACCGAAAACGTGAATTCCAAAAAAGGAGACACGTGTACGGATACAAGAAAAAGATCCGCTGTTCGTCTCATCAGTTTTGTCTACGGACGAGACAACATTTAGAAAAGATGGAATAACAAATTTACACAATCAGCATTTATGGGCGGATTGGAATCCCAATGGTACAATACAGGCTAGACATCAGCATCAGTTTACGATTAATGTGTGGGCTGGAATTTTAGGCAACTTTGTGGTAGGTCCATATGTTCTGCCAGCACGTCTGCCAGGAACTGTCTACAGTGGTTTTATGTCGATCAAGCTTCCAGACCTGCTAGAGGATGTATCCCTGCTAATACAAAGACGCATGTGGTTCATGCACGATGTGCCTCCAGCACATTTTAGTCATATTGTTTGCGATATATTAGCTGACTTCTACCATGAAAGATGGATAGGTATGTGAGGATCGGTTCCATGGCCTGCAGGTTCCCCCGACCTCACTCCTTTGGATTTTTTCTGTGGGGCCAGCTAAAAAAAATGGTTTATGCAGCAGACATTAGTAATGGAGAAAAACTTCATCAACGTGTGATTGGAGTTTGCGAAACCATTCTAGACTGCATGGGAATATATGAAAAGGTAGGCCAGTTAATGAACCGACGGATACATGAGTACGGAGACGCAAGTGTAGGACATTTTGAACATTTGTGTATTATGTATTGAGGTACAATTAACCATATGTTTATATGGGCACTTTACCTTGCTTAGGTGTCAGGAATCTAAGTTTTTAAATTTTTGGATTGTATCTTGGATAGTACATTTAACAGCATCTATCGTAAACTTTACACTTAACTCAAAAACGAAGGATTTGCGGACATATACTCATATGAACTTTTGTCGTCATTCTAGTGTGATGAACCCGACGCCAAAGTTTGTAAAAATATTTTTTGATATACTCTGTATCTACACACACACACACATATATATATATATATATATATATATATATATATATATATATATGTACATATATGTACATACTTGCATATATAATTGTAATTCTTAAAATTTTATTTTGGATAGTAGTAGAAGTAAAATTTCAGCACAGTCGAATTCCAATCGGGTTCGTTGAATTCACTAATACCAAATACCAGCTCTCAAAGATTTTAAAAGTATGTTTGATACACCCTTTATATATATATATATATATATATATATATATATATATATATATATATGTGTGTGTGTGTGTGTGTGTGTGTGTGTGTGTGTGTGTTAAGTCAATATTGATATACTCTGTATTCTACACACACACATATATATATATATATATATATATATATATATATATTTATACATACTTGCATATATAAATGTAATTCTTAAAATTTTATTTTGGATAGTAGTAGAAACAAGGATGTTCTTTGTAGTGTAATAAATGCATAAAATTTCAGCACAGTCGAATTCCAATCGGGTTCGTTGAATTCACTCATAACAAATACCCGCCCCCAAAGATTTTAAAAGTATGTTTGATACACCCTGTGTGTGTGCGTGTGTGTGTGTGTGTGTGTGTGTGTGTGTGTGTGTGTGTGTGGTCAATATTTCAATATTCTTGTGTCAAATATCCAGAAGAGTAATAACACTGCGAAACATTTAATCTCTCATAGGTAAGTACTGTGGAATTTTTATTTATTGATCATATATATATATATATATATATATATATATATATATATATATACGTGTGTGTGTGTGGAGAGAGAGAGAGATAGAGAGGTAGAAAGAAACAGAAAGTGAGAGGGCCTGAGAGATATACATCTGCCAAATATTTTGAACTTTGACATCCCTAAAGACTAGCGAGATACATTTAATAATCAACTCATCGGAACTCATACTTTCCCATTCACATTGAGCATCATCACCGTGCCAATGGCGTATTCTATCATTCTGCCGCGACAGAATTATCTCGAACGTGTCTCAGGCAAATGAGGCATGTTTACACGGGAATTCCTTATGTACATCTAGGCGCACTGGCGTTAGAGAATATTTGGCGCCAACTGTCTTGCGACATTTGCTCTGTGCCAACTAATTCACCTCTACGACTCAGGCTATATCAATCTCATATCATCGTTGGTTAATATTTTTCTCAGATTTATTCTTAATCCTACCGGATTTCTCACCATGTTTTATTTTATATGTGTGACAGGACGTGGGCGGTCATGACTCTCCAGAACTTCCTTTCCTTTGTAACGTTAAACTATATTTGTTCGTTTACTGTACACTTTCCGGCATTCACTTGCAAACGTTCGTAAGGTAGGTTACTCTATATTTCTATTTGCCCATTTTGCCTTCAAACATGTCTTGTGTGTGTCATATTCTACAATCTCTCTTTCCTCATTATAATTTGATTTTAAGCGTTCGGTTTTTTTATTACGCAGTTAGCGTGCACTTTGAAAATAAGTTGACATAATTTTGTTTTTTGATCTCGAAGCTGGAAAAATTTGAGAAATAATGCTGGCATTTGTCTATATTTCTGAGATGAGGTATTATGTACATTATTTACATTATTCGTAGTATTGCACTCATCTTTGTCGCCATATTTCTTACAACGTTTCGGCCCTTGTAGGCTCCGGCCTTCTTCAGGTGGTTAGAATGTCGAACTGAACCCTTTATTTCGCTGACTGGGATAGATAGAAATGAAGAGAATAATTATCTGTCTATATTTCTGAGATGTATTATTATTTACACTATTTACATTAATCGGACTATTAACTTCATCTTTTATCGCAACGTTTCGGCCGTTGTGCGCTCCGGCCTTCTTCAAGTGGTTGGAATGTCGAACTGGGGTAGATTGTTCTAGTTTCACGTACCATGTTTAATGGATGCCAGTTATCAGTTATCTCCTGTTAATTTCCCTCTGAAAGTTCTCTACTGACTTAACCGGGTATTGAACTCACACACTTTGGGTCCTGTCACAAGGACACATAGCACAGTGGATAAAGGCGTTAGTTAGATCCAGTGACAGGACCCAAAAAGTGTGAGTTCAATACCCGGGTATTAGCACGTAAGTGGATGTAATCTAATGGATCCGTCTATAATTCTAACTCGGCTCTCTGATTCCTCAATCCGAGATTCTATCCATTACTCCACAGTTCCTCCTTTTATTTTAAGAAAGGTAAAAATTTGACTGAAATTTACGATTATACCAGAACTGCTGCTGATACCATCTAATCCTATACTCCCTGGCGTATCCAAGATTCAATGTACAATCCAAGATATAATCCAAAAATACTTTTAAAAATTTGGCCTTCGTTGTACCTCAATACATAAGAAATGTTCGAAATCTCTTCCCCGTGCTTCTATACACGCATTCAGCCGTCAGATCAGTGACTGGCGGTCCCATTCAAATACTTCCACACGGTGTCAAATAGTTTCACAGGACCCCATGACAAGCTGATGAAGCGTCAGCAAATACAACAGTTTTCCTCTACCTGGATATTCCTGTGAGTGAGGGGCTAGATATCCAGTAGGTTTAAAATATATCTAATTACGGATGTACTTCTTTGAAGGGTTAGTAGCCATTTAGAGCAGCGCGGAAGACTGGATTCCATAGATATATATACTGTCAGTACGGTGATAAGACTGTATAGCTGAACAGATGGCAGCCTAGACTGAATACAACGGTGAGTGCGACGGATTCTCTCTTGGAATCAACGGCGACGAGTCCTGTCACCAAGGTGAGACTACAAGTTAGAGGGCATTGACTGTTTGTTGACCTGGAGAGAGATGGGTTTCGCTAGGTCTACGTTTAACCTAGACGTTCTCTGCTGAAATGAAATGGGAAGATTATATTGAATCAATTACTAGGTATGCTGTTAGATAAGTTGGTTCACTGTGTCGTGCTAGACAATTCTTCTCTCCAGAATCTATCGTATATATTTTAAGCCTACCGATATATAGTCTAGTGCTCTTGCTATATATGTAGAGATATATTTAGAAATCAGTAAAAAGGGTTTATCAATTTATATTATTAAAATCTACTGAATTAGTGATGGGGTTACCTAAAATTTAAAACACGTCAACCCAAAGAATACCTTTATCCAACAAGGCAGATTAGATGTTAAGCATTCATTATGCAATAAACGAGGTCTACTTTTAGGCAATTTTTCAAGCCAGGATCTATCTTACATATTCTTTAAGTCTAATATTCGTCCATGCCTTTAATATTGCTACCACATATGGTCTGGTGCTCTTGCTATATATGTAGAGACATATTTAGAGATTGGTAAAAAGGGCTTATAAATTTATATTATTAGAATCTACTGAAGATGGAGTTACCTAAAATTTAAAACAGGCCAACCCAAAGATTTCGATTAGTTAGCAAGGCAAATTAGATGTTAAGAACATTTTATGTTTAGAGATTATAATATTATATATATAAGGTGAATTTTTCGGTATTAGGACTTCTAATACAGATAGAAGCTTACTCTATTTTATTTTTTTTGTTTTAATTCTTTTTCACATGGATTTAATTTCTTTTGCAGATTAAAAAAAAACTCTGAGAGTTTTGGCGATTAACAAAGATGGCCGACCAAGAAGCATGCTCCAGGATTGAACAAGCGGCCAGTTATCAAGTTTTTTGGTTGTTGAAGGGTGCAAACCAGTTGAAATTCATAGGAGAATGTCAACTGTGTATGGTGCCACATGTTTCAGCCAAAAAATGTCTACAAGTGGGCTAAATTGTTTAAAGAAGGACGGAGCAGTGTTGAGGATGAAGACAGGCCTGGGAAGCCTACAGAGGTAAGGTCTCCTGAGGTAATCGAATCACTCAATGACCTCATTCAATCTGACAGAAGGGTGACAGTGGATGACATTGCAAGGACTTTGAGCTTATCTGTTGGGACAAACGCAGGGGTCATCAGTCAGAAAGAGTCATCTTGCATCATGACAACGCAAGGCCTCACACAGCAGCCCAAACGGTGCTGACCATCAACGAGCTGGGCTGGGAACTGCTCCCTCATCCCCCTTACAGTCCAGACCTTGCCCCTTCAGACTTTCACCTGTTTGGTCTCTTGAAAGCTTTCACGAGAGGCACGAAGTTTAAAAGTGAAGATGAAGTCAAAAGTGTTGTGAGCGACTGGCTGAGACATCAGTCCAAAAATTTTTACGCTGAGGGAATAGGGAAGCTTGTGTATAGATAGGAAACGTGTGTGACAGTCCTGGGAGACGACGTTGAAAAATATTAAAAAAAGTAAGCTTCTATCTGTATTAGAAGTTCTTATACCGAAAAATTCACCTTATTTATTGAATGACCCTCGTATATATATATATATATATATATATATATATATATATATATATATATAATATAATAATTTAGCTCTTGAAAATTTAGCTCTTGAAATAATTTAGCTCTTGAAAATACATTTCAATTGAGCACTGTTGAGTGATAAGCTATTTCTATAAACAACAACCACCTGCACTAATGCAAAGCTCTTCAGTAAAATGAATGGAGCACTTTGGCTGATTGGCATTTGTTTACATTTACACTACATTTAGTTGTGTAACTCTACCGAGTGAAGATAGCTCTGGCTGACACCAAATTAGTTGTGTTTCAATCCTGGCTTGAGGCATTCAAAAGTCTAGTCACACTGAGGAACTGTTATACAGCGAAACAGTACTGTCTGTGAATTATATATATATATATATATATATATATATATATATATATATATATATATATATATATATATGTTCTGACCAGGATATATCTTACCTATTCATTGTGTTTACCATTCGACCATGCCTGCCAGATATGGTCTGGTGCTCCTGCAATGTATTTAGAGACTTTTGATAAACTCCAAAGAAGAATCCGCAATATTATTTACCCTGATATGGCATCTCGGCTTCAGACAGTTTTCCAGCGACATGATGTATCTTCCCTGTAAATATTTCCATAGCAATTGTTCTGATGAATTTTCCACTATGACAATTATATTTATGAATTTAAGCGCAGTATGACATTAGCCTCTAGTTCTCATCGTTTTACATTTGAAATTGCTAGATGTAACCGCAAGTTCTATGCTAACAGTTTCTTTCTCTCTCATTTCTCGCATGCAGAACTATCTTCCATCTCCATGCTTTCCAGCCAACTACCATCTTCAAAAACTTTAATGACATATCAATCGTTTCTAATGTCTTTTTGATTGCTTTAATTTCATTGTTCTCGCTCCTCAGTGATGTAGGTTTGAAAACTTTGTGAAACGTTTGAAGAGAATGCGTCTTCTCTATCATTTCAATTCATATCTATCTATCTATCTATCTATCTCAGTTTTTATTCTATTCATATCTATCTATCTATCAGTTTTTTTTCTATTTATATCTATCTATATTTCTGCGATGAGGTATTATGTATATTACAGCCCTCATCTTGTCATATTTATCACAACGTTTCGGCCTTTGTACGCACTGGCCTTCTTCAGGTGGTTGGAATGTCGAAATGAACCCATTATTTCGCTCACTGGGGTAGACTGTTCTAGTTCCACGTGCCATGTCTAATGGATGTCAGTTATCAGCTATCTCCTGTTAATTCTCCTCTCCAAGTTCCACCGCCTTAACTAGGTATTGAACTCACACTCTTTGGGTCCTGTCACTAAATCTAACTAACGCCTTTATCCACTGTGCCATGTGTCCTTGGCAGTGTGTGTATTTCTGGGTATTATAAACCTAATGTCTTCAGCAGCCATTTTTACCAGAGCTCATATTGCAATTTTCGTTGTTATTATCGCTTATTACTGGTTCCCATATTGTATTCATTTTTATGCTTGGCCGACTCAGGAGATTTTTGTGGCCTATCATATGTGCTGATTCCTTAAGTTTACGAATTTTCCATTGATGTTTTTTGTCTATGACTTCAACCTGATCCCACAGAGGGTGGTGAGCTCCCTTTTCTATCCATATGTGGTCAGCCACGCCTGATTTTTCCACTTCCCATCGTGTTACAGCTTTCTGGTGTTCTTGAAGCCTTGCATTAAGAGGGTGGCCTGTCTCCCCTTTATATTTCCTTTCGCAACTGCACGGGATAGCGTACACACAGTCTTTAGTCATTTTTCTCCTCTATGGAGGGGTGTTACTCGGGGGAGATATCTGCGAAGTGTCGTCCAGCTTTTGAAGGTTGTCCTGATGTTATAGGGACCGCAGATCCTTTGTATTTTCTCTGATAACCCCTTCGCATAAGGCAGGCAGACTGTTTTTTGAGTGTTGTTTTCCTCCTCTTGTACCCGCCTATCGCAGTTTATTGGGGTTGCTGGCATGTACTCAGTGTAGTTGTTCAGTTCGATATTCCAACCACCTGAAGAAGGCCAGAACATACAACGACCGAAACGTTGTGATAAATATGGCAACAAAGACGGGGACCATAGTCCGAATAACGTAAATAGTGTATCTATCTATCCATCGTTTTTGTACTCTGTCCATATTTCACTTTCTATATATGTCTACCATTTTCTAATCTGCCCATATCCTTCTCTCTCTCTCTATCTATCTATATATCTATCTGTTTTCGCTCTGCTCAAATCTATCTTCCGTTATGTGGGTGATATTGGCTCTCCACAACTTCCTGTCCTTTGTAGAACTTAATAAAATTCGTCGTTTTGCTTATTCACTTCACATTCCATATCTGTCTATCTATATATTATTTACTCTGTTCATATCTAACTGTCTGTGAATGTATGTACGTATGTTTATATATATATATGCATGTATGTATGTATGTACACCTTGAGACCCAGTAAGTAAACTTTTCATACCCCCACTGCTCTAGAGTATACCGATCAGCTGGTGGTCTCAAGCGTCACAGGAATGTTCACAGTGAAGCCAACACCGTGTCCGTTATCTCAACCAATGCTTATGAGGGCCAAATCTGCTACGAGATATGCAAGTCGATGGCAGGAATGAAAA
>OZ038505.1:69848406-69875906 GCA_964036315.1 Acanthosepion esculentum
AATTACCAGCAATACTGTTAAGGGCTCTCCCCTTTTCACACAAATGGACTCACCCAAGGTATAATTAAACTACTACCAGTGAATATCCGAAGAGTGAAGGAGTCGAGACGGAACGACAGATGAGTAGTAGAGTTCAGTAGTAGCAGAGTAAGTCACACACAGAGACGGCGGCAAGCGTCACCGTTAGCAAGCACGTAGACTCAGTAAGGTGTCATAACGCGATACTTCAATACCAAGACTGTATATATATATTAGTGCTACTAACCCGCATTCCTGGATCTACTAACCCGTATTACCAGTTTGTATTATTACGTTAATACATTTATTTTCCTTATCTATTCCTGGCGTTTGTTATTCATTGATATCGGATTTCATCCCGGAATCCACAACTAATACATTTTAGGAGTATATATATGTATTACCGGTAATACATTTTTTATTAAAATAATTTACCGGCAATAAATGTTGGTAAAAGAGTTACCTGCAATGCGTAGTTGGAAAAAATTAAAAAAATACCAGCGATACATTTTTAAAAGGAATTACTAATGCTGCTGAGAAAAAAAAAGTTTGATACTGTATGAACAAAAAGGAGTTGATATGTCGCTAAACAAAAAAAAAGAGGAGTACTCAGGACGTCAGTGGATAGAGACTGGCATTGCATTTAGAGTCATGAAGTTTAACATTGGCTGGAAAGGAGTTCGACATTTATCTTGACCTCTCACCGAGTTAAGTTGTGACACAAGGTCAGTTTTTAAGGTGGAGGCCCCAAATGTTTCCACTTGGTCAGTCTAAACTGGTTATAGCTTGTCTGAGCTATTAATAGCCGGTCATACCACTGTTACGTAACAGATGTTACGCAACAGGATTTGGGACCGCAAGGGAGTAGAAAAGACCTCCATCATGAAACAGATACTACAACCACAGCATTTAGTCCGACGGGGGAAAACCCTTCTCATCCTCTGCCGATCCTTTCGAAAGAATCCGGCGTGAGAGCCCCTATTGGCTGGAACTGAGTTCATGTTTCACTGATTACCATCTGTTTTTTTTGTGTGTTTTTTTTTGTATTTTCGTATTTTTGATGGTATCGAAATTATAATTTTAGTTATTTTAACGGATTTTATATGAATTTTTGTTATAAATTTGCGTGAGGCCAAATTATATCTGTGTGTCCTCATCCGCCTTACATTTGTATTTAGTCCCCACCCCACGAGGTCAGTTTAATGTAGGAAGCCCGAGCGCATACACCCGGGCTAGGAACAAAACTTGCCTACACCGATCCCTTTCTCTGGTACAATGAAAGGGCACGGTCTCGGGCATCTTTTCCTCAGGGCTGGGCACCTGTCGGTATAATTTTTCACAATTCCGACTCTGTCCTTTGACGGGGCCGCACCTGACCGCACTTTGCCAACAGAGAAAGACGCAACTGAGATCATCCGTCTTACATTTGTACAGCAAAATAATCTGCATCGCTGATACAGGCTTTCGTTCTAATTATTAACATATTTCCCGTTAACAACTTAAGCGTTGATATTTAATTTACATATCAATTTTCGAAAACATGTTTTCATAAATATTTCATCTATTTAATTTATTTTAAATTCACTTTTTGAAACTTGCTCTATGTAAACAATGTTTCTGTCGAAATTGTATACATTTTAAAAATTTCTCATGTACAATGGATTTAAACCTGCCATGTCAAATTTCAGTTCGGGAAATATCAGTTTTTACATTTCAAGGAAATCTAAATATGATCTTGGCTTTTAAAATAAAATATTTTATAGTCATAAATAATTAAAAGAAAAAGATCAAAATGTTTATAAAATTCTATAATTTTAGGCATGGCAACTTATGATGTTATTTCTAGTAGCGTGCGTAATAACAATTGTTGCCATCTTGCTATAAATTAATAGAGACCTACCGAAAATAATTTTATGTGATTATATAAATAATTCAAAATAGTTTAAGGCATTAGATTTTCTTAGAACTGGAGCGAATTATTTTAAAAAGTGAAAAAAATATCAATTATTATTTTATCTAAAAAAATTACAAAAAATATTCAAATTTTCTCTCATGATCAAGTCTATGTAGCTATACCTACATTAGAAAATTTAACTGAGCTTAGCATAATGACAAAGAGAACTTTATAGAATAAATGTCTTTCGGAAAATTGATGTATATACAGGTGTTGGACAAAATAATTGGAACAGGTGCAAAATCCACTCCTATATTTCAAAGACCTTTTATATTAAGAACTTTAACTAAAACTTCGTAATTGCAGGTTATATCTATTGTAAATACGTTTATTTGTCTAATTTACTGTCTTTGTCTTATTTATTTTTAGAATTTAGTAAAATCTAAGCTAAATGCGTGACCTCTCCGCGTTCGACAAAGAGCAAATTGTTGGAGCTTGCATGGCAGGAGCCTCGATCACTAAGGTTGCTGAACTGTTTGGTTTTTCAAGAGCTACCATATCAAGAACACTGATGCAATTTGAGAAAAAGGTCATGACCTCTAGCAACTGTAGGAATTCGGGCCAGACTTGCAAACTTACTGACAGGGACTGACGTGCATTGAAACGCAATGTGGCAAAAGATTTATCGGACAAATGCGGCCAAAGTGACTGCTGAGTTGAATAACCATCTGAATAGGTCAGTTTCTACTAAAACTGTTCACCGTGAGCTCCATAAAGCTGCATATCATGGAAGAGCCGCTGTGAGGAAATCTCTTCTCTCCACTCGCAACATTCAAAAGAGGTTGAAGCAATGCAGAGATCACAATGCCTGGTCTGCAGACCAATGGAAGCAAGTCATATTCTCAAACAAGTCCAGTTTTTCTCTTTTCCTAACTTCAGGGCAAATTTATGTATGAAGGCAGCCCAAAGAAGCTTGCAACCCTGACTCCCTTCTTCCAACAGTGAAGCATGGAGGTGGATCAGTGATAGTTTGGGCCGCCATATCATGGAAATGTCTCAGTCCAGTAGTTGCACTGCTTTATAGAATCAACAGCAAAGATTACCTGAACATTTTGGGTGATCCCTGATGGTGACTGCATCTTCCAAGACGATAATGCTCCAATACATACCGCCTGAGTGGTTAAGAATTGGTATGAAGAGCATGAAAGTGAGCTAGAACATATGGAGTGGCCTCCTCAATATTCAGATACCAATATTATTGAACATTTGTGGTGCATTTTGGAGCGACAAGTTAGGAGCCGCTATCCTTCACCGTCGTGTCGTAAACAGCTGGAGAAGGTTTTAATGGAAGAATGACTGAAAATTCCTCTGGATGAGGTCAGGAAGTTGTGTGATTCCATTCCTAGACATATTAAAGCTGTCTTTGAGGTTAAAGGAGGACCAGCTACATATTAAATAAACTTTCTTTGAATTTAACAAGTGTTCCAATAATTTTGTTCAACCCCTGTATATATAATGTTCCTATTCGTAAGTGGTTTTTTAATACATCATGTTTGTATAAAAAGAATTTATACTGACCTTGTTAAAATTCAGTCGTAAGTTAGAAAACTTACAGCGTTCATAATAAGCATTCTGATCGACTGCCTTTTCACATTACTACAAATTAGTCGAATAGGGCCTCGACAGAAAAAGGATCATAGAATTGTTGCCAAAAGTAATAATAATCTGATTAGAGTTTATTTAAACTGTACTGAATTATTTCAACAAATGAAAAGTTATTGACGTAAACATTTTCTGTCATGTTTTATTATGGTTAGCTCTGTGTAGATACTTAGAGAAGAGTGTTTCCAAAGTGGGGGTTATAGCTCCCCGGGGGCGGTTGAAATTTCAAGGGGGCGGTGAGAAAAATCATAACATGCACCACGCACATATATTCAACCTGAAGTGTATCTTGATTTCACTTTACAGTCTATAACATTAACTATTGGGTTTTAAAAGACTCATTTGACATGCAACACTAGCACCAAGAAAATTCACTTAAAAGGTTGACTATACATTGGAAAGGCGTTAGGGTTTGTTTCTGTACGCAAAGGGAAGACTCCTAAAAGTATGGAATTCTTTGGGGCTTAGAATGATGGCGTCAGTAATTTTACAGAATAGATGTTTTTTTTTTCAAAATGTGTTTACACAGAATTATTTTTTAAATGAAGATAATTTCTGTCGCAGTTTAAATTTTTCTGTTCGTAGAACTGGTGTTTTGATAGTATTTACAAAGGCCTCTATTAAACATTTAAGCAGAAAGAGGGCCAAAGAGCAGAAAAAGGGCCGAAGAACAAAAAGAGGTCCGAAGAGCAGATCAGCTGAAACACTTTGATAACGACGACAAAGACGAGGGAACATGTCAGCAATTATGAGCATATTATAGCGAAATATCTTCTTACAGAGAATGGCCGAATCTTTGAAAGAAAGTATAATATTCATGATCACCTAAAACTTTCGCTTGGGTGCATCCAAAAATCGATGACCGCATCTCCAAAAATCTAGCCGTCCTCGGTATGGCAATAAACGACATCTGCGTCCAGGGTAAGACGATAAAGGCCTTTGATCAGGAGTTTTCGCGGAGCATAGAAACATCTCGTAATTGCTGAGGTTTCCAGGCCTACCACGAACCCGAGTTGGTAGCACCTGTTAGGGTCCCAGATATGGGCAAATAATTAACACACCCAAAAGGTTTTAAAACACTATGAAGGTGTGAAAATAGGTTTTAATACCAGTAATACATATTTGTAAACATTTTTTACCAGCAATACATTTTTGAAAAGAAAAAAATATTACCAGCAATTCATTTTGGAAAAAATATTATCAGCTATAAATTTTTGAAAATCATATTACATATACACTTTTGAAAAAATAAATTACCAGCAATGCATTTTTGAAAATAAATCTTACCAGAAATACATTTTTGAAAAGAAATATTACCAAAAATATATTTTTGAAAAAAAAATATTACCAGCAATAAAAAATCTTGTCGGTATTAAATAAACCATTGAGTTTGATATGCCGTAAAACAAAACAAACCAAACCAATATATACTGAGATAGATAGATAGAAAAAATATTAACAGCAATAAAAAATCTCGTCGGCATTAAATAACACATTGAGGTTGATATGTCGTAAACCAAACCAAACCAAGAATCTAGATGACTAGTGTGTGACATCTGAATTTTCATCTGATCTAGCTCGAACAGCACTATGGTTTAGAAAAAACTAGCTTGTGACTTTCAATAAGAAGACCGAATTCATGGTTTTTAACAAAAGTGACAGCCGAACATGCAATTTACAATTCGGGGATACCAAAAACAAACAGGCGCTAATAATTTGTCTATCTGGGAAAGTTATTAACGTAGGACGTAATGTGCGACATGGACATCCGGAGGTGTATTTGAATAGCGAAAGATGCCTTCCAAAAGCTGAGCAAAGTATTAAGAAACAGAAAAACACTGTTAGAAACAAAGGAACGTGTACTGAAATGTTATGTAATATCAGTCCTCCTATATGGAAGCGAATATTGGACAATCCTCTCACAGAAGAAGAGACTCGAAGCAAATGTGACTTAGATCTACAGAAGAATGCTGACAATACCATTGATCAAACATGTGAGGAACGACGAAGTTCTGGTGGGAATGACAATAAAACGGACACTTATGCTTAATACCAGGTAGAAGCAATTTAAATTTCTGGAATACATTATGAGGAAAGTAGGGTTGGAAATTTTGATACTCACAGGAGAAATTCAAGGTAGGAGAGACAGTTTAAAGCAACGCATAACCTACCTGGCGAGCTTCAGTGAATGGATGGCAGAACAGGTTTTAGGAAGGACACCCCAAAGTTATTGAGAGCTACAAAGACAGGTAATTATGGGTAACCATGATCACTAACGTCGAGTGGACACGACATGTAAAAGGAGAATTAGATACTTTTCAGCGTCACCTAGATGACCCTGAGTTCTCACCTGTCTCGATGAATAGTTACCTGTCTATATCTCTGAGATGAGGTATTATGCCTACTTGCATTATTTACATTATTGGGACTGTTATCCTCATCTTCATTAGCATATTCACAACGATTCGGCCGTTGTACGCTCTGGCCTTCTTTCCGTGATTGGAATTTCGACCCAACCCCTTTATTTCGTCCACCGGGGTAGATTTTTCTAGTTCCACCTGCCATGCCTCTTCCGGATGTCTCAGTTATTTGCCTTTAACTCAACTCTCCAGGTTTTTCGGTTCACCACTGATGTAGCCTGGTATTGAACTCATAACTCATTGGGTTTAATCACTGGAGCACACCAACGCCTTTATTTAGTGGATAAAGGCGAGAGTTTGAGAGTTGAGTTGAAGGGAAATAACTGAGACATCCGTAAGAGGCATGGCATGGAAGTAGAATAATCTATGTGAATATGCCAATGAAGATGAGGATAACAGTCCGAATGATGTAAATAATGCATGAGTAGATATATTCTCAAAGTAGCTCTTTCCTTTGTGGGTCTATTGGGATTCAAGTTCACGCCATACCTTGTGGAACTCATTTAGACGATCCATTGCTGAAGCCGCTCAAACGATGGCTAGCTCCTTATACCACTTCAGAATGTACCGGACTGCCATATTCAGATCACACCAACAATGGAGTATCGCTGCCATATCTGGTCTGGAACTGCTCAATGCTCTCTTTCCAGCCTCGATAGATTTCAAAATCGGCTAAGCAATCGTGAATGATTTTCCATCCTACCATCGCATCCCACAGACGCAATGTCGTCGGACCATCGTTAAGGTGGTGATCGAATTACCACCTGTCCAGATTTTAAAGCTATGACCCACCATTCTACGCACACAAGGTCGAAGCATGCCCATTGCCTTTGTATTGCATTGGTAATTTTAATAAGATAAAAAATTCGCGAAAAACAGAAAAAAGATTTTTAAAATGTTATGTTTATGATTAATTGCCAATGTCATAACACTAAATAGCTCTTACAGCTATTGCCAATGATGACATAAACATAATGGATAGTTAAATGCTTTGCCGTTATTGCTCGTTCATACCTAGTGTCGGTTTGTGTCGGTGTTTGTCTATTCTTACGTTTCAGAAAAAATACAATCTTCGTGTCAACTGCTTCGCAAGATGCCAAACATGAAAGAAAGAAAGAATGAAAGAAAGAAGGAAAGGCAGTAAAACGAAACAAAAAAGAAAGAAGAAAGAAAAACGAAAGAAAGAAATGAAGAAAGAAAGAAGGAAAGACAGCAAAACGAAAGAAAAAGAAAGTAAGAAAAACGAAATAAAAAAGAAAAAAGAAAAACGAAAGAAAAATTAAATAAAGAAAGAAAAACGAAAGAAAGAAACAAGGAAAGACAGTAAAACGAAAGAAAAAGAAAGTAAGATAAACGAACGAAAAAATAAATAAAGAAAAACGAAAGAAAGAAAGAAAGAAAGAAAGGGACAACCGAAGAAAAAAATATACAAAATAAAAAATTCGAATACAATTTACAGGTAATAAGAAAGAAAAAAAGAAAGAAATATCTAGAAAGAATATGTAAATAATTGTGATCGGTCGAATGAAAAAGCCTTTTTTTGAATAATGGAAAAAAGAACGAAATTTAACGAATAAAAAAAAACAATAGAATAAATTAACGAACAAAGGAAAACTAATTAAAAAAAATAAAACAATAGAAAAGAAGGAGGGAAATTCCCGTTTATTCCCAAGAGGCGCTGCTTTTGTGAAAGAATCTCCCGAGAGGAAGCTTCTCCGATTACTGTAACCTTAACCACTTCCATTTTAAGAACAGCCGTTATCGACCCTACATATACTTATAATGTCCCGCTCTTACGTCCATAAAACAACATATTTCAATAATCATCTGAATGGCTTTATGGTCTTCTTTTGAGTGAAGAATAGCATAAGAATATCCTTCTTTTACCATATTAATTTATCGCAAGTAGTGTGTAAATTACTCCCTCGAGTAGTTTGCAACACCCTATTAATCATCTCTCAGTTACGTCTCTGTCTTTGGCCAGAGTGTGCTCCGAGGCGGCTCCCTCAAAGCATAGAGCCGCATCTGAGGAAAATTATACTGAGAGGTACCAGCCCTGCAGAACAGCTGCCCGAGCGCAAACCCTCTCATTGCACTAAGAGATAGGGATCGGTGCTCGCATCGAGGCCAGCGGAACCGACGGTTGCAGTGGCTCTGGGATTTTTGTTCTGAGCCCCGGTGTACGCGTTCGTGCTCGCCACATTAAACCGACCTTCTGTCACAACCTAAACAGGTGGGGGGAGTAAATACAAATTGCTCTCTCGAGTAGTTTGTAACACTCTCTCTATCATCTCTCAGTCGCTTCTCTGTCTTTGGCCAGAGTGAGCTCAGGGGCGCAACTGAGGGAAATTTTACTGAGATGTTACCGCCCTGGGGGGCAGCTGCCCAAGGCCACGCCCTCTCATTGCACTAGATAGAAGGATCGGTGCTCGCATCGAGGTCAGCGCTGGAGCTTCAGTAATTTTATGCTTTCATAACTTTGACTTGCTTTGTGGTGTAATGCGTTACGGATTGAAAACTCGAAGAGCCGAGTTCGAATTTCAGTCGGATTTCTCATCAAGAAACGGTATGAATCAATTTCTTTTCATTCTTAGTTGAATAGCATATAACAGCAAGTTACTGCGGGGAAATCATTTACCGCCTTAGTCATGAATCGAAAGACACATAGTGTAATTGTGTATCACGTATGAGACTTAATAGTTTGATGTTCCTGGCCAATTTTTGTCCTTGGTCCATATGCCACCCCCCCCACATGAAAAAGACTTTATGTCTTATCCTGCCTTAGTGGGACGGCCAGGCAAAAATGGTGTTTTCAAAAGATTGATTTAATATTACAATGGTTATAAATGCTAGCTGAATACTCGTCCTAAGCAGAAAGAAAAACTGTCATTTTATTTCTTTTAATGTTTTAAGGAAGCCACTAATTTGCCTCATTGAAAATGGCTGACGACACTAAAAACACTGCAGGGAATATGATGTTACCAATATTGACGGTATTTGCCTATATTTCTGAGATGAGGTATTATGTACACTATTTATATTATTCGGACTAGTGTCCTCATCTTTGTCGCTATACTCATTACAACGTTACGGCCGTTGTACGATCCGGCCTTCTTCACGTGTTTGGAATGTCGAATTGAACCCTTTATTTTTCTCACTGGGGAAGACTGTTCTAGTTCCACGTGCCATGTTTAATGGATGCCATTTATCAGTTATCTCCTGTTAATTCCCCTCTCCAAGTTCTCTACTCCCTTAACCGGGTATTGAACTCACACTCTAACTAACGCCTTTATCCACTTTACCATGTCCGAAACGTTGTAATAAATATGGCGACAAAGACGAGGACAATAGTCCGAATAATGTAAATAGTGTACATAATACCTAATCTCAGAAATATAGACAGATACTGAAAGGCCGAAACTTTGTAATAAATATGGCGACAAAGATGAGGACAATAGTCCGAATAATGTAAATAGTGTACATAATACCTCATCTCAGAAATATAGACAGATAATGAAAGGCCGAAACTTTGTAATAAATAGGGAGACAAAGATGAGAACTATAGACCGAATAATGTAAATAGTGTACATAATACCTCATCTCAGAAATATAGACAGATACTGAAAGGCCGAAACTTTGTAATAAACATGGCGACAAAGATGAGGACAATAGTCCGAATAATGTAAATAGTGTACATAATACCTCATCTCAGAAATATAGACAGATAATGAAGGGCAAAAACGTTGTAATAAATATGGCGACAAAGATGAGGACAATAGTCCGAATAATGTAAATAGTGTACATAATACCTCATCTCAGAAATATAGACAGATAATGAAGGGCCGAAACGTTGTAATAAATATGGCGACAAAGATGAGCACAATAGTCCGAATAATGTAAATAGTGTAATATTGACGGGTTTAAAATTATCGAACGCTATAAAATTGTTAATAATTTTTTTTTAATGTCATTTAGCATATGGCTGCTTCTTAAAGCAAAAATAGTTATTTTTAGAAGCTAAAATTACATTAATTTTATGTTTTCTATAAATGAGAAGCCACTGACAACTTTTCTGGTAATTTACTGCTGAATTTCAACAAGGCAAATATTAATTATATCTTTACAAACACGACAAATAACATGAACGTGAAAAACATTGCATATATTTGGCAGTGTTTAAAATTTGATATAAAGGAGTCTATTCCCTGCGACAGAACCTTCTTCATTGTACTAAGATAGTGTCAAATCGACGACACCATGAAACTGGTCGCGTAGACTGGCCAGATTTTGTCCTTGGTCTATATACATGTGTACTGGCACCCCACATGAAAAATACCTTGTAAAAACATTATCGTGAAAAACATTGCATACATATAGCAATGTTTAAAATTTTGAATAAAGGAATCGTTTCCCTGCGACAGAAACTTCTTCATTGTACTAAGAGAACGTCATATCGACGCCAGTGTGAGAGTGGTCACGTGGACCGGTTAATTTTTTCTCCTTCGTCCATATCCATGTGCACTGTCACCCCACATGAAAAGAAGACCTTATATCTCGTCCTGACTTTGTATGAAAGTCAAGCAAATTTTCTGCGTTTTTGGCCGAGATGAAAGCGTCGTATCTGTTCTTCCTCTTCTGAGATGGGAGAAGGCACCCTGTCCTGTAACTTCCAACCGTGCGACAGCACCTTCCTCATTGCATTAAGAGAGATGAGGCCAGTGTCATATCGACGCCACCGTAGCAGTGGACGTGGGGACCGGGTAATTTTTACCATTTTCCCATGTGGAGAGCCATGTGTTTGGATACCTGACAGCTAAATATTATCTGGTGCCACATTCTGCCTTAATAGGGGATGTCAGGTAAATATCGCTTTTTTACATGACAATACGCCGGCGAAGTTGACAATAGCAGCTGAAGCTCCCCTGAGGCTGTGGTAAGTACCCGCCAACTGAGACTTCCGCAAAAGAGAAAATGTCGAGATTCCTTCAGCAATTTCTGTTTGGTTTTCCGGAAATGTCACATTCTATTGCGACGTGGGAGCGTGGATAAATTACTCCAGCTTTACGGTGGGGGTCATGGTACGTCCTCTTCATTGAAAAATAAAATGCATTATCTTTATAACAAGCCTACAACAATTCATTATACCAAGTATAATACAACAGTACTGAATTAAATAAAATGTACTGCTGGTAATAATGTATTGCTGTTATTAAAACCTATTTTTACACTTTCATAGTGTTTTGACCACAGTTTGGAGGTCAACTATTTGCCCATAGCTTGGACTCTAACAGGTGCTACAACCCCAGGTCAGGGTGGACCTGGGACCACCAGCAATTAAGAGGTGGTGCCATGATCCTCAAAAACTTATCAGAGACGTTCCTATCGAATGTAGTTTATCGTCTTACCCTGGACGCATAAATAGCCTGTTTTTTTTCATTTCAATTTGACAAATATTTTGGTTAAGTAAATATTAATTACGACCTCCTATTAGGACTTTTGTTTCCAAATGTTAAATTCTAAGCTTTTTTCCAAATAGCGTGACAGTGGATACAAAAGTAAGGCTTTTCTTCTTATTTTAACAATAACCGCGCCATTTTGTTTTAAATGAGGTTTTCTTTTTTCGTGAAATTAATGAGAACTTTCTATTTAACAAGGTACGGCTTCCTAATTAACTTCACGCTTCTTTTCATCATGACAACAACGGAAGTTATAATTTCTCGTAGGAAAAATAACCAGTGAAATGACAAAAATGTCTCCGAGCCTTTGTTCATGTGAAATCATTGTTGGTATGTTTCATTTAAATCGATAATTTTAATTTGAGGATTTCTCTAAATGACATCAGATCAAGAAAGAAGCCGTCCAAGAATATGGACGTTGTGGTCAAAGTTAGTCGTCTCAGGCATAAAAGAATGGATATAAGTGATGGGAACAATACCAACAGAACCGTTTTTATAATTTTTCACCCAATACAAAGCCCAAGAATAACTCAAGGTAGAGAATTACTAAATATGGTCATTCTAATGGGGTACAGAGTATGTTCAAGAGGGATATACCATGAAGATATGTCGAACAGAAAAGGTAGAAGCCTAGACATTAAGTGCTTAACATTGTAGGCATCGTAGAAGCAATCCCTCTGGATCCCGTCTCACATCGCGACTGAATATGAAGAGAATGAGGATGAGTCGACTCAGTGAACGTTGACTGGCGGGTCCTAGTCGTGAATGCCTTTACTAATGGAACCAGGGAATGTAGTTTGCCCGAACATCTGCCATGAAAATAGCGATAGATTAGGCTAGCGATAGATTTCGTCTGTGGGTAAGGGATTGTATGGTTACTTGCATTATTTACATTATTCGGACTGTTATCCTAATCTTCATCGCCGTATTCACAACTTTCTGGTCGTTGTACACTCCGGCCTTCTTCAGGTGACTGGAATTTTTTCCAATATCTCTTTATATCTCTGAGAAGCGATATTATGATTACTTGCATTATTTACATTATTCGGACTGTCATCTTCATTGCCATATTCACAACGTTTCAGCCGTTGTACGCTCCACCTTTCTTCAGGGAATTGGAATTTCGAACCGAACCCTTTATTTCTTCCACCAGGGTCGATTGTTCTAGTTCCACGTGCCATTCCGCTTCCGGATGTCTCAGTTATTCCCTTTAACTCAACTATCCTCGTGGACACATGGCCCAGTGGATAAAGACGTTGGTTATATCAAGTGACTAGACCTAAAGAGTTGTGAGTTCAATACCAGGCCATTGCAATGGTGGACCCAAACTTGAAGAGTTGAGTTAAAGAGAAATAACTGATACATCCGGAAAAGGCTTGGCACATGGAACTAGAACAATCTATTCGTATGAACGAAGGAAAGGGTTCGTTTCGAAATTCCAATCATCTGATGAAGGCCGGAGAGTACAACGACCGAAACTTTGTGAATATGCCAATGAAAATTAGGATAACAGTCCGTAAAATGTAAATAATGCAAGTAATCCATAATACATCATCTCAGAGATATAGATACGGATTGTATTAAACAACTCATCGCACACAAGTTGGAGCCCAGCTATGACGAAAATATTTCGTTTAAATCTGAACTGGCTCTTGTAATGATGGAGAATGGAAGGAAGATTCAGATATTCTCTTGAGCGGTACAAGGTACCGACCATTTTCCAATCATCGTTAGTTATGTCTCTCAAAGCGAAGAGCCATATTTAAAATACAAACGTTCATCTTGATTTGAGAAAAAAACAATCAATCCGAGAGCTCCAACTACAACTGTAATTACTGAGGTTCTCATGTGTAACATTTATGAGATTTCCACTTCAAGATACTTGGATTTTGATATATTTTTTTTTGCAGATCTTCAAATGCACATTACACTCTGCAGGGACTGCCATGTCAATAGGAAAGCATATTCTGTTCTGGGTGATTTAGCTTCGATTGTTCTGTCTGTGTGTATTGTAAAGTCCCATAAATTGTTACATGCCCTATCACTGTATGTTGGTCTGGGTGATGTTCCTACACGTTTCTTGTAGTTTCCTTCTCATAAAAGTTGCATATTTTCAAGTACAAATATTGACTCATTCTATCATTCCGAGTTTTATATTCAATGGGTGCTAACACCACGCAACCTAATAGTGATTTTACAAGCTTAGCTTAGATGTGGCACAAGACCCAAAGTAAGGGGCCCCCAGTGAGGATCGAACTCACTACTCAGTTGTAATTTTTCTAGCGAACGAGGCTTGCTAACCATTACATCACGTCGAGGTACCCACCACGTAATCTAATATGGTCAATTTTTTCTGGATATTTATCAGAGAATCTGCATTTCGAGTTAACATAATTTTTCAGTATGTGTGCTTAACAGTTTTTTGTTAGCATGCATTGTGCAGGAAAAATAAAACGTTCGGTTTATGCTTTTAACCCTGCACTACGTGACCACTGATGGGTATGGTATCTGTCTACATCGGTTTGCTTGGTACTGGGAGATAATTGGCCTTGAAGCGGCGTATGCTTCTTCTTCTTCATCTTCTTCTTCTTCTTCTAATTATTATTATTATTATTATTATTATTATTATTATTATCATCATCATTATTTTGATTGTAAACACATTTTCCTACTTTGCAAACCGTCAATATTCAAGAAACGTAAAAAAAAATAATTCTTGGTTTAACTAAAGTATTTCTCCTTGCTTTAATGAAGGACATTTTTTGTTTTAAATCGGATTTTTTAAATGTTTTCATGGCCATTTTATTCCCTCTTTACTAAGTCTTTAACTTGCTCATGACAATGATGCGGCCTCATCCAATGAATTTGCAATCAAATCCCTCCCCCCGCCCTTAATGATCAAAATGATAATCACTGTTTAATCGACCGTAGTATTCCATCGTAATTATAATATTAAGATGTTCCAATAAAATCAAATATTTACGAGCATAATAATGTTAATTATTTCTATGCAACTAAATATTCTATGATGATATCGATGATGTTATTCGATTTCAACTACACACACACACATATATATATATATATATATATATATATATATATATATATATATATATATATATATATATGTGTGTGTATGTATGTATGTATAGCACTTTGCGTTATAGAGGATGCTAATGAAGATATTTAAGCTAATGCTAGTTATGACTTTGATTCGAGCAGGTGCATTTGTTTATTCGCGATAACAAATACAACATCTGCGCAAATCTCCCGCTATTTATCTGTTAATTTACGCATGAGTTCTCTCTCGGTCTGTTTTGATAAAATTCTGTAACCTAGACGAGCAAAAACTGTTCGATTTATTCGGCCTTCGGATTGGGATTTGAGTGTAGAATCTGTTCCCCACTCTGCTATGCTTCGGGAAGTTCACGAAAAAAAAAATTTTCAGGTATACCTGGTTCCATTGATTTGCCCTAAAGAGGAAGGGTTTGTTGTGGCGAAGACCAGAGATTTTTTTTGGCGACTATTCATATGTACGCGGATGGAGCAGCCCTCATTAAAATGACGACGTGTCACATGCTATCACTGTGTCAATGGCCGTGTGTAGCTTATTCTTTTAAATAATGTCGCGTCTACTTGTCATCTCTCAGTTCCGTCTCTGTCTTTGGCCAGAGTAAATACCGTGTCAAAGGGTCGAGTAAATACCGATCAAATTGCCTCTACTCGGCCTTCGATCTGGGATCAGAGTGTAGTATCTGTTCGCAGATTATTCACTGAATGATCGCCTATGGGGCCGGGATTCTTCCTCCGATACAGGCCGTCGGCAGGTATTCGTCCCTGCGCTGGTAGTATCGTGGCTATGTCTGACTAGCTATGACCAGCTCTGACAAGCTATGACCAGCCAAGACCAGCTATGACAAGCTAAAGCCAAAGCACTGCGACCCGGGTGAAAACTCGGGTCCATTCCCCCTCCCTTCCCACGTTAAACTCCGACCTTGTGTCACAACCTGGCCCTGTGGGAGGTCAAGTAAATCCCGTGTAGTATCTGTTCTTCACCACTCTCCCCCTCTTTCTCGTATTTTTGGCTTCGAGCAATGATAAAAAAATGTTTTGAGGTATGCCTGGTCCAGACGATTATAGACGTGTAACAGTACCTCCCTCGTTGTACAAACGGGGGAATGTTTGTGGATGCCGGTGCCAACTTGACAATGGTATCAGGGACCGGACAATTTTACAGATATACGGATCAGATTGGCTTTACCCGGCCTTCGTCCTGGGTTCAAAGTGTCGTATCTGTTAACTACCTCTCTGTCTTTGAACAGTTCACGGGAAAATCTTCGAGGTATGCCTGCTCAAACGTCTCACATTGCACTAGTGAGGAAGGCCTAGTGGATACTGACACCAGCGTGACAATGTTTGTGAGGACGAGGCATTTTTATCCTAGACACAAATATACTTTTACGGGGCACTTCACATTCAAAACGACCTTGTGCCACATTCTGCTACCGTAGGGAAGCGAGTAAATACAGTAGAGGTTCTCTAATTCTCTTTAAACTGTGGGAGAGGCCTAATCCTGGGGATTCCAACTATGTGACAGTACCTTTCACTAAAGAGGGAAGAGTTGTCACGGTGACAATGTAGATTTTGTCAAGATTCCATATAGACACTCATAGATACACCATTTACATACAGTTTATTATTACATATAATGTATAATTATATTTAATATATTATAATATATATAATCCAATATTGTTTTTTAGATAATATATATATATATATATATTGTGGTGGACTCTCCCGTCGTAGTCGACGTATGAGGGTAAAGCAGCTCAGTTCCTAGGAACCGACATATGATTGGATTATAATGGTGAAGGCTTTGTGCAGAACCGTCCACACTTTTTGAAGAGCCGAATACAGAGACCTGGGGCACTACGGTTCTCGTCGGTTTTGAACTCAGAATTTTCCTGAAACATCCAAGGCTACAGAACGCGGTCTGGTCCTGCTATTTACCCATAGCTGGATGGAGAAGAGGATTAATATATTTCCTAAGGATATTAACGTAAGTGAATATAATGATTCAACTGGAATTCGAACTCGGCTCGACGATTCCTTATTCGGAGCCGCTATTCATTACACCCACAGTGCCCACCCTCATATATATATATATATATATATATATATATATATATATGTATGTGTATATATATATATATATATATATATATATATATATTAAAAAGAAGAGAAAAACCGAAAAACGTTTTTGTTGTAATGTGGATTTTTAAAAGACATTTGCGTCTTTAACACGCTAAAAAGAGAATGTGCCACATCTAAGGTACATTTGGAAAATCACTCTCACTTATAGCACTTAACTGACAATTTGCATAAGTATTTAATAAGATAAAAAATTCGCGAAAAAGCAGAAAAAAGATTTTTAAAATGTTATGTTTATGATTAATTGCCAATGTCATAGCACTAAATAGCTCTTACAGCTATTGCCAATGATGACATAAACATAATGGATAGTTAAAATGCTTTGCCGTTATTGTTCGTTCATACCCAGTGTCGGTTTGTGTCGGTGTTTGTCTATTCTTACGTTTCAGAAAAAATACAATCTTCGTGTCAACTGCTTCGCAAGATGCCAAACATGAAAGAAAGAAAGAATGAAAGAAAGAAGGAAAGGCAGTAAAACGAAACAAAAAAGAAAGAAGAAAGAAAAACGAAAGAAAGAAATGAAGAAAGAAAGAAGGAAAGACAGCAAAATGAAAGAAAAAGAAAGTAAGAAAAACGAAATAAAAAAGAAAAAAGAAAAACGAAAGAAAAATTAAATAAAGAAAGAAAAACGAAAGAAAGAAAGAAACAAGGAAAGACAGTAAAACGAAAGAAAAAGAAAGTAAGATAAACGAACGAAAAAATAAATAAAGAAAAACGAAAGAAAGAAAGAAAGAAAGAAAGAAAGGGACAACCGAAGAAAAAAATATACAAAATAAAAAAGTCGAATACAATTTACAGGTAATAAGAAAGAAAAAAAGAAAGAAATATCTAGAAAGAATATGTAAATAATTGTGATCGGTCGAATGAAAAAGCCTTTTTTTGAATAATGGAAAAAAGAACGAAATTTAACGAATAAAAAAAACAATAGAATAAATTAACGAACAAAGGAAAACTAATTAAAAAAATAAAACAATAGAAAAGAAGCAAATAAAAGAAATGACATGTGGCTCATATAAAGAATCAAAGAAAATAATTATATAGAAAAAAGACAGAAAAATATAAAATGAGTGAAAGAAATGATTAGTGAAAGAAGGAATTCAAGAATGTCTGTTAAGACCATAAACTGTTCAGAGTAAAGAAAGGGAGAATATCATGGAATAGGAATGAAATTTATAAAATGAACGTATACGTATACGGATATTCAAATTTTAACTCTTGAGTATCTTAAATTATTCACCCGTCAGCACCTAACTGTACACAGATCAATTTTAAGGCACCAAATTCTCCACTCGAGATTGTCGCACTGGAAAATAGTCTAGTCGATTAAGGCGTTGGTAATTGTGAGTTCTATCCTCAGTCCGGCCAGTATGTACTCGGACTAAGGGCGAAAAACAATTAACAGAACTAAGAACTAGAATATATATATATATATATATATATATATATATATATATATATATATATATATATGGTGTCCATAAAGTTCGTGTGCACTTTTAAAAAATTATAACTTTATTTGTATTTGCGATAGTAAAAATTTGTAAATAGGATTAGAAAGAAGTACATCTATATTTTTTAAGGTTTTATTGAAATTTTATTTAACTTTCCACATGTCCTCCATCATTAGCAATACAAAGGGTAATACGATTTTGCATTTCACGGAAAACATTTGCCATCTGATTTACAGTAATGCCTGAAATCACATTAGTTATTTTAGATATACTTAAAACTAGGTACATTAAACTTTATAACATTTTTTTACAGATTATTTCTTTCGCAAATACAAATAAAGTTATAAATTTTTTAAAGTGCCCACGAACTTTATGAACACCCTGTGTGTGTATATATATATATATTATATATATATATATATATATATATATATATATATATATATATAGTAATCCGTTGGTATAATCCAGTCCAGTCTTATTAACACAACATAGAATTTGAAATATGTTAAAACTGACTCACAAAAGAACGCTCAATGTTTATTTTCATTAAACAGAGCAAATTTTCTTTACAATTGGAATTAAGATACCTTTACTTAATAAGAGTATCCTACTACAAACTGCTATCATAAAGACTGTGAAAAATCCTGCTAATTTTAAAGTTAATATTCGTAGGTGAAAATGGTCATTAACTAAATGTATCTTAATTCCAATTGTAAAGTATATCCATTTACAGAACGATAGGCGTTTACCCTCAAAGTTTCAGTTCAATATTTATTGAAGGCTACCCAGATTGACAAGCCTCTGATGAAGGCCGGAGATTACAATGACGGAAATGTAATAATAAAAACATATATTCGGACAATTTAGATCATAATGTCCCACCCATCCCAGATATTCAGAAGGAAATAATCATTCAACTCTTCTCTAATAATAGTAAGTTATATAAAACCCTACCTTGCTCACAATAACTATGATATCCTATTGACTAGGCCTTCATAATACGCCGATTGTAGAGTTAAGTAGCTTATTTCCTTTGTTCCATTTAATCTTTATTTTAAAAAAGACTATTACGTAAATTTTTGTAACTTTGTATAATATTTATGCATTACACCCTAATCTTTATTCGGTAGAAATTTCATTGCTAATCATGCATTACTTTTTAAGTAATACACATATTTATGTCATTGTTGTTTCCGTTCCTTATATTATGGCCGCTACTGTATAACAAAAGTAAAAACAAACAAACATTACCTCAACATTCTTTATCTCAAAATCTCTTTTCTAAAGTTTCCTTATCGAAGTATATTTGGTATCAAGATTATTTGTAGCTCATCGCAAGACAAGAAAATAAAACAGTAACACAGATCGATATAACTTTTTGCTGCATTGCGATTTCTGTCGGTTGAAAATCGTTTCAATTATTTAAAAAAAAGTCCGTAGTTAACTGTGTTAAGAAATAGCTTGTAACGATACAGAAGTCGAATATCTCCTTTTGATGGAGATAAGACACATGGGTTAGGTGACGTACCGCTGAGAGGCGTCACTAGGTACAGTGACTAAAGGACAGTTAAATACAGTTCGTTTTACAGCAGCGAAACCGAAAGCTTCCTTTCTTTAGCTTTACCCTCTCATGGCCCGGGAAGAGGCTAAACGGCTTCACCAGAAGGTTACAAATCCATGGTGCCGTTTTCGAGATGTAGAATGAAACTCCAGATCGCAGTCCTCAATTTGGGAAAACTCAAGACCCGTTGTTTGCAGTTCGTGGAATATGCCCTTGCTTGGGACATAGATGGAACCGATCTAATTGAATCTGGAGTTCTAAATATGGCTTCAGCAGACACAGGAGTATCTCCATATATTTGAAAGACCCTTTCTTTTTGTTTCTCCTAAGAATCTGCATTGCTTTGATATATGATATAGTGCAAATTAATTGAAACAATTGCTTTAGATTCCTTTCTTTCAACATACGGTCAGTTTTAGAGTCAATGGATTGACAGAGTGTAATCGATTTCTATTTTTTTCTTAGATTAGGCCATTTGCAGTGGTGTGCAGTAATATGAAACTTTTCTCTGATTCAGATGCACCTTTGTGCAAATTAATTGAAACAATTGCTTTAGATTCCTTTCTTTCAACATACGGTCAGTTTTAGACCCACTGGTGTGACAGGGTGTAATCAATATCTATTTTTACTTACATTAGGCCATTTGCAGTGGTGTGCAGTAATATATTTCTTTTCTGTGGTCAAGATACACCCTTGTGCAAATTAATTGAAACAACCGCTTTAGTTTCCTTTCTTTCAGCATACGGTCAGTTTTAGACCCACTGGAATGACAGGGTGTAATCGATTTTTATTTTTTCCACAGATTGGGTTATTTGCAGTGGAACATAGTAATATGAATCTATTTTCGGGGTGTATGATGAAATTTGTTTGACCTTGAAAAATATTGCATCATCAGTGATTGCATCAGATTTTTATCATATACATATATATTATATATACCGGGCGTAACAGCAATATTGTCCAATTGCAAGATTAAGATTTGAACCGTTGTATCTTAGAAATGATTAAAGATATCTTACTGGAATTCTCTGAGGTTTTAGTAACACTGTTGGACTCAACTTTGAAAAATAAGAATGCGTAATTACTGAGGATCAATTATTTATATTATATTCTCTGTTATAATAAATAACTCTCTTTGTGGATCAGTTTTATTATTTGAGGATTAAGTTGGATTATATACCAACGGATTATTTCCTAAATATATATATATATATATATATATATATATATATATATATATATATATATATATATATATTATAATTTTATCATATAGACAAAACCACAACAAAGATGCATAATTATCGCTCTACTACCTGTATCGAGCTCTTTTTGGAATTAACGCTGCGAACGTTGGAATTTATATATTACTTTCGTTCTCATCGCATCGGATATATATATATATATATATATATATATATATATATATATATATATATATATATATATATATATATATATATATATCCGATATTGCCTCCTTTTCGCTAATAATAAAAATCTATCTATCCGCATAATGACTTCTTATAAAAGCCCCAACCCCACTCCAAACGTGAATATTGCAAATGAATTTCCTGCAAACATTAACCTTGAAAACTACTCGTCTGTCTTTCTTGCTGGTTTGGCCAAGGAATGCGTGTTTAGTTGCTCTCGGAGCAGTTTGTCCCAGAGATATGGCCACAGATTAAATCCAGTTGACTTCACATTCGAGAAACGTGGGGTCCGCTCATGTGGAAGAAGTTAATATTTGGGGTTCTCGAAAGGGAAATTTGCGATTCTGGACGAAAAAGGTTTATAACCATCTAAACTGCTCTCCCATCTACAGTGCGATTCTTTGAACAGAGCAGGTGATGTTTCGTTCTGTGCCATATTGAATAAGCACGCGGGTCGGATTTTCTCAACTTCGGCCCTTTCCTTGTATCACTCCAGTAAGTATCAAGAATATTTGCAGATCAACCCAAGACCACGTAAAATTTCAGTACGCTTTTCTTTGTTTCTAATAATAATAATAGTAATAATAAAGCCCAATACACCGGCTGAAGCTGCAAAATACATAAAAAGGAAAGCAAAAACAAATGCAACCGACCAGATACAGAAACAATGGCAAGATGAACCGCTTCATGGCCAATACTCTTCCCGTACCAAACAAGCTGACGTAGACAAAACCCGTACCCATCAGTGGCTACGGAGTACAGGGTTAAAAGCTGAACCTGAAGGTTTTATCCTTGCTGCACAGGATCAGTGCTTGTTAACTAGAAATTATCAAGCGCATGTACTAAAATACTGTGTTAGCCCAAAATGCAGATTCTGTGATAAATATCCAGAAACAGTTGATCATCTTGGATCAGGTGGCACGATATTGGCAGCCACTGAATATAAAACCCGGCATGACACAGTGGGCCAATATCTGCACTGGAAAATTTGCAAATTCTACGGGAAGGAAACTGAAAGAAACTGGTGTGAACACCATCCAGACCCGGTTACGGAGATAGGACCTGTTACAATTTTATAGGACTACACAATACACACTGACAGAACAGTCAAAGAATTGTTATTAGAGATCACAAACAAAAAAAAGTGCCTCCTTATTGATATGACAGTCCCTGCAGATTGCAATGTAGCTTTGAAAAATCTTCAAAAATCTATCAAAATACAAGGACCTTGAAATCGAATTCTCAAAAATGGGGCACATGAGAACATCAACAATCCCTTGAAGACGAATTGAAGGGATTCCTGGAAGCCCATGCTTGAAAGAAGTACAAAAAATTGTTCTCACAAGTACAGTCCACATATTACGAATGGCTTTATCTGTGTGTGTGTGTGTGTGTGTGTGTGTGTGTGTGTGTGTGTGTGTGTGTGTGTGTGTGTCAGGGGAAAATGTTAGGTTGCCATTTCTAACCTTAGGTCTCTGGGCGGGACCCCGAACGAAATGTATACACAGCAGAAATCAAAGGAAATAATAATAATAATAATAATAATAATAATATTTACTACTTAAATAAGACAAAAGTTATATTTTTTATATATGAAATATATTGTCGGCTAACTAACCAGCACCACCAATCTCCAATTTCTTGCGAATGAAGTTTGTTGTTAGCAAGCCTGTAGCAACTCCTGCCATGATCTCTCTTTACAAGAGCGAGACCAGACCAAAAACAAAGTATTGCCGCCATAGGTGATCTGATCCACACTTTCCAGCTATGACAGACTGCAAATGCATTTACGCGGCTTTGCAGGCGAAGAATTATTTCCCGCACTACAAGAATCATGTTTATGGAGTCTTCAGATTGTCGGCGCAAAGCTTGTACGAACTTCATAGGCAACACTTGAACAACATGGAGTCTTTGCTCCTTGAGTGTTGTCTTCCTGTAGCTGAAATATGCTGACACGTCCAATGTCATGTTTGAGATTTGCAGAGACTGCTATGCCTGAAGTGCTTAAAATATTCAGAGACTTGTATATTTCTTTTAATATTTGATGATGAATATAGGATTTTAATTTGTTTTAGCAATTGATGGTGGGAAAGATTCGAAATTGTCTTCACAATTGATGGTCAAAATAAATAAACTTCGAAATATTTACCGGTAAAATAGCCTCGGGGCGTATTTTAACGACACCGGTAAAATAAGCTTAGACATATATATTTACTATTTTACCGAGACCGGTAAAATAAGCATAAAAGCGTGTTTACTATTTTACCGAGACCGGTAAAATAAGCTTAAAAGCATGTTTATTATTTTACCGAGAGCAATAACATAAGCTTAAAAGCATGCTTGTCTATTTTACCGAGACCAGTAAAATAAGCATAAAAGCGTGTTTACTATTTTACCGAGACCGGTAAAATAAGCTTAAAAGCATGTTTATTATTTTACCGAGAGCAATAACATAAGCTTAAAAGCATGCTTGTCTATTTTACCGAGACCAGTAAAATAAGCATAAAAGCGTGTTTACTATTTTACCGAGACCGGTAAAATAAGCTTAAAAGCATGTTTATTATTTTACCGAGAGCAATAACATAAGCTTAAAAGCATGCTTGTCTATTTTACCGAGACCAGTAAAATAAGCATAAAAACGTGTTTACTATTTTACCGAGACCGGTAAAATAAGCTTAAAAGCATGTTTATTATTTTACCGAGAGCAATAACATAAGCTTAAAAGCATGCTTGTCTATTTTACCGAGACCAGTAAAATAAGCATAAAAACGTGTTTACTATTTTACCGAGACCGGTAAAATAAGCTTAAAAGCATGTTTATTATTTTACCGAGAGCAATAACATAAGCTTAAAAGCATGCTTGTCTATTTTACCGAGACCAGTAAAATAAGCATAAAAACGTGTTTACTATTTTACCGAGACCGGTAAAATAAGTTTAAAAGCATGTTTGTCTATTTACCGAGATCGATAAAACAAGCTTAAAAACATATTTGTCTATTTTACCGAGACTGGTAAAATTAACTTAAAAGAATTCCCAATATAATGCTTTTGCTCTATATCCCGAGAATGTGTTGTATTCCATGATGAAGTCAGATGAATTGGAAGTGAGAAGAGTAGCTCTTGGAAAAAATTCGTTCCATTACGTAAGTAAATATATGGGAATAGAATAATTTATCTGGATTTAAAGATAGTTTTTTTTTAAAGTTCTGTTCAGAAAAAAATAGAATAGAATAGGCATGGAAAGCTTAATTAAAATAGAAATTGAATTTTTTATCCTTTCAAAAGTGGAAGTCAACCAAGGAAAAGGTTAAATAAAATACTAACCATCAATCTCTAAGCCTTGCATTGGTCAAAATCAATCAATATATTCCGAAATGGAAAGTGTGAACCTGCGAAAACTGAAACTGAAAAAATGACTCCCAAACATGATTTATAAATAACCCAAAATGAAAATTGCCTGAATTTACTTCCCATTCTCAAAGTGTTGAAAGAGCAGTGAAATTAAAATCTGAAGTTTTTCATGTTGTCTACGGATTTGTATCAAGAGAGAAACACAATCTTGCAGAAAGCTTATATTGTCAACTACGACCTCCCTTTGTTTCTAAAGGCTCTTAAATTGAAGGTTTCGATGATACGATTATATAAATATTTGTATTGAATTAGTTTTCATGTAATATAAAATTTATTTATTAAAATAGAAACCTTTTTTTATTTACTGTTAAAATAATAACACTTTTCAACCAGGTATTGAACTCACACTCTTTGTGTCCTGTCATTGGATCTAACTAATGCCTTTATTCACTTGGAGACACATGGCGCAGTGGATAAAGGCGTTATAATACCTCATCTCAGAAATATAGACAGAATTAAAAATTTGGTGTGAGTTTTTATCTCATCAAGTCCTAACTGTGTAGACTTGTCCAAAGTTGATTTGGGGTAAAAAAGGGTGATATCGACATATCCTCGTATGTATGGATGGAGGGTCAAGAGATTAGAAAGTTCGTTTTCATGCTATAAATCTCCAGATCGAATCTTACCATGGTCTATTTTTTCAGGAAGTTGAATTGATGAAAATCCGGGGAGTTTGTTAATAATATCAGTAAGAATAAATCAGTCTATCCCAAAATGGAATTTGTGAATCTGCAATCACTGGAAAATATTCAGAAATTGAAATTCAAACATGTCTTATAAATAACCCAAAATGAAAGTTGCCTGAATTTACTTCTCATTCTCAGAGTGTTGAAAGAGCAATGAAATTAACACCTTAAGTTTCTCATGTTTACAGATTTGAAGCAAGACAAACACATTCTTGCAGAAAGCTTATATTGTCAACTAAGACCTCCCTCAATTATATGTTTATATAAATATTTCCATTGAAGTAGTTTTCATGTAATACGAAATTTATTTATTAAAATAGAAAACTTTTTGATTTACTGTTAAAATAACGGCACTTTTCCACCAGATATTGTCAAAATGAATGGCTTTTTAAAAGCATTTTCAATGCCGATTTTAGATTGCATTTCCCCAAAAGGGATTTAAAGCTAGGAATTTTGTGTGAGTTTTTATCTCATCAATTCCCAACTATGTAGAATTATCCAAAGTTTATTTGGGGAAATAAGGGTGACATCGACGTAACCTCGTATATATGGACAGATAGGCAAGTGATTAGAAATTTCGTTTTCGAGTCATATGTATCGTGTTCAAATCTTACCAATTTAGATTTTTCATGATGTTGAATTGATGAAAATAGGTGGTCATATTAATACCATTAGTCAGAATTAATCAGTCTACCCCAAAATGGAATTTGTGAATGTGTAACAACTGAAAAATTTCATTCTTGGAGATATAAGATTCGGGTTCGAATCTTACCAGGGTCGATTTGTCAGTTGATCTTTTCATGTTATCAGAAGTGGAGGCGTTTACCTGAAAACCATATCAGGGTCTGATGCAAGCCTTTTAAGTGAAATGAGATAGACGAAACTTCTCGGATGATTATGCTAGTACGAAGGCACAAGTCATCATGACCGAGGGGTTAGGCGTAGTAGATTTGTTCAAATTGGTGACCCAGACTGATAATGCGCTCTCACTGACTACACTCCGCTTATATACAACGCAGGTGTGGTCTGAGGATATTGACGAAACATAAATGTGCCTGAAGTGGTGTCTGCAACAGGGATTGGATAACCGCACTACCTAACAAGTATTCTTCGAAACTTCTTCAGTCATTATGAAGCATTTATCTATCATATTCTCTTCACATCTATCTATCTATCTATTTATCTATCTATCTATTGTGGTCAGAAATGAAGGCACAATAGAGGAATTGAGTTAAACAAATATATTAAAAAGAAACAGTAATGCAAACATATGCAAACGACAGTGTTACAGCAAGAATGTTCGGTCCGATTGTCAGAGCTGACTGCTGGAAACTTCCCTCTCCAAAAGGCAGAAAGTTGGAAAGTCCATGCGTGCGTTCGTAAATTACCATAGCATTATCTATCTATCTATATATATATATATATATATATATATATATATATATATATATATATATATATATGTGTGTGTATCACAGTCTCTTCACATCTATCTATCTATCTATCTGTCTATCTATGAAATGACTGTAAATTCGGGTATTTCCAAACTTAGCAGAATAGTTTACAAGAATCATAAGAAACCCTCTGACTGTCTTGGCGTAACTGACAAAAATCCGTTCGCTGCCAAACAGCTAATTAATCTATTTTCTTTATGAACTTTCCTCTATGTTACCTACAGTCCATGAATTTAAATACAGTACTCGACTTGCAGCTAGGTCCCACCATTATACATTTGTAATGGCTAGATGTAACCGTAAGTTCAATGCTAAAATTTATTCCCTAGCATTTCTCCTCTATGGAACTCTCTTCGGGCTTCTAGCTTCCCAGTCAAGTTGATTTTCAAAAGTTTAAATGCAAAATCAATCGATATTTTCTGTCCTCTTAAATTCTGTTCTTTTATTGTTCCCGTGCTTTAATAACGTTTTTCTTATATTTTTCACACTCGGTAAACCCCTACCTGTTAGCGGACTGGTTGCCTTGTTTGGAGGGAAATGATTAAAAATTTAAAAAAAATAAAAATAACAGAAATGCATTTAAAGGTAACAAAATATTTGGTCAGATAATTAAGTAAAATCTGGTCACGTCTAATCCAGAATTCACAAATAATTAAAACAATGCTTTCCACAGATAGCCTGAAACTGAAATATTTTAACCGTTCTAACGAATTCAAAAAAAAAAAAAAAAAAAGCGCAAAATTTTTCACTGAATATAATTACAGAAAACTCCAGAAAAAATTTTAGAAAAAAATTTCGGTAGGAAAAAAATAAAAGATATTTTTGAAAAAT
>OZ038505.1:69883406-69898406 GCA_964036315.1 Acanthosepion esculentum
TGCAATAGAATTTTGTGGTATCTCATTAAACAGATATAGATAATATTTTAAAGGATGGTGGTAATAAACGAGGCATATATAAGGGACTAGCAGCTTGGCCCGGCGTTGCCCGTACTTGATTCAAAAATCGTACGACTCATACAGCAATCGCTATCACTTGACTTAAATATTGTTTGCCCTTCCTTGCCTTTAAAGGAGTGCCCTTTGCCGTGCTGATGTCGCTACATATCTTACTTCTTGCCTATCTCACACTGCGAATTAGTTCTAAGATCTATACTAAACATTAAATCTGTTACGAAAAAAGAACTAAACAAAATGAACACAAAACGATCAGCCTTAAAAAAAGGACTCGTAACTGGAAAAACCGAATGAAAAAAAGAATGTTAACAACAGATACTTTTTCACACCCAACCCAGTTCTGCGGAATCAGAATCAACGTTGAGTTTAAGCAAGCGAATGAGCCAATTGGAGTAAAGAGCCATGCAGATTTAAATTTTTCCCACTTGTGACAAATGCAGCTATCAATTTTTTTTGCATGCTAGCGTGCTAGTTAACATTCGTGTCAGTCAGCTGTTGGCTCTCACGCTGGCCAATAGAATCTTCCTGCCTATTCGTGGCAGCCAGCTATAGGGTCTCACTCTGGCCAGTAGAAAATGGCCACAAACTACATGAAAAATACCGTAGAAGCATGAAAAAATCGATTATTTCCACTACCGATGGGAGTTGGGAAATACAAAGTCGGTCTTGGCATTCCCGCTAACTTGGAGCATGTGCATGTAAATTTTTCCTGTCTTTTATAGATAGAAGATGATCATCAAATATATAACCCTTCAAAAATGCTAGGTAATTAAATGGCAAACCGGAATAAGTCACTTTATCATTCAATTACATTTTTTCAATTCCGTAAATGTAGTAGAATTTCTCTGTCATCTTGAGTTTACTGCATACTTTCAAGCGTCTCTTTTGCCAACATTTTAATATCGTTTCTTATAATACACAGTTTTACGAAAGTTTTGGTAACAAAGAAAAGAGTACTGACTGCTACGTGACATTTGTCCTCCTTTACGGAAGCGAATGTTGGACGGTCTCCTCAAAGATGAAGAAGAGACTCGAGGTGACGGAGAATGTGGTACTACAGAAGGATGCTAAGGATATCATGGACCGAGCGTGTGAGAAATCATGAGGTCTTTGAGAGGATGCAAACAAGAAGGACTCTTATACTTAACATCAAGAAGAGACCTGGAGAATCTGATACTCACAGGTAGAATAAAGGGAAAGAGGAACATGATATACCTGGCGGGCTTGTAAAAGTTGATGACAGAACGTGTTCTGGGGGAAGTGGTAGAAGGACGAAAACTATTGAGACCCACAAAAGATAGGGGGAAGTGGAGAGCCATGATCGCCTACGCCTTCAAAGAACACGGCACATAAAATCCCAGTTGCAATGATGCACGGGGGAAATTAACGTCGAATAATTTTGCATATATTTGTTTAAATATTCCGTCTACAGTCACTTTCTAAAAGACGCGATGTGGTTTCCGTCTGTCTTTTCTACCAAACTTTTTATGGCAACTGCACTGACGAAATACTTTAATTGGTTTCCAAACTGCATGAATGTAAGCGTGCTTCTACGTTGACAACTCAGTCCCACCCTTTCAATGTCGAAACCGTTAAATGTAGCCGTCTCTTCTACTCCAAAAGCTTTCTTGTCTCGACAGTGGAACTCCCTTCCTCTTACTTGCTTCCCTGGTAGCTATAATCTTCAAATATTCAAATGTAATGTCAGTCTGATGCCTTGACCTTGATCCCCGTCCTTCTCTTTATCCTTTCCCCAAACACCCCTCTTTACTCTTGCTCTCATTCTCTGTAACCTCTTACGTGCTAGTGACACTCCCGCTTTGCTTGGGGTGATATGCTTAAAAAAATCACTCTAAGCTAGACGGTAAAGCCAATACAACAAAAGTTGTTACTTAGAGTTAAAGAAACTGACAAAACCTTTATGAAGGAGAAATAGCGATAAAAGAACAGATTAAACGAAAGACAAAATGATGACGGAAATAAATTTAGATTTGTGAAGATCGTATTTGGCTGGAAAGTAAGAACACAAAAGAAAAGAGAGTTCCACAAATGAGAAGTTCTAGAGAAAATAAAACTATTAACATAGAACTTAGGTTTACATCTTACATTTCAACTGTAACATGATGAGACCTAGCCTCCAATCGAGTACAACACAAATTCATGAAGTCGAGGTTCAAAAGAGGAGATCTCATCAGAAGAAATCTCCTGAGCCGACCAAGCATAGAAATGAATACGTTATGGGAACCAGTAATGCCACAGAAAAGCGATAATAACAAGAAAAAATTGCAATATGACATCTGGTTTAAAAAAACACGCAATGATAACAGCCAAAATTGCAATATGAGCACTGGTAAAAAAAAGATGGTTTATAATACCGAGAAATTCATAGACAGATGTCCTCAAGGACACATGGCACATTGGATAAAAGCGTTAGTTAGATCCAGTGACAGGACCCAAAGCGTATGAGTTCAATACCCGGTTAAGGCAGAGAACTTTCAGAGGGGAATTAACAGGAGATAACTGATAACTGACATCCATTAAACATAGCACGTGGAACTAGAACAGTGTACCCCAATGAGCGAAATAAAGGGTTCAGTTCGACATTCCAATCATCTGAAGAAGGCCGGAGCGTACTACGAAACGTTGTAATAAATATGGCGACAAAGATGAGGACAATAGTCCGAATAATGTAAAAAATATTTTAAAAAATTTCCAGAACACAGAGAGGCAACTTTCTCTAGCAAGTGATTTAATATAATCTATCCATATCACGCTAGTGGACAACCTAGTAGATAGAAGGAGTTAATCAATGAATGTCATATGTGAATATATCTTCTGGCTTGAAGATTGCGTTCAAGCATGAAACAGGCGTTCGCTGCTCGGTGTTGACTTCTGCATATATATATATATATATATATATATATATATATATATATATATATATAAAAGTGGACATTAAAGTTAACAATTACCCAGGAAACAGACTACGGCCTGGGTGTTGACTGCTAAGTACACTTTTATATATACATATGCATATATATATACTTTAATCCATAAATATACCATACCATAAAAATATATTTTTACACAGACACAGAAAGACAGATATATATATATATATATATATATATATATATATATATATATATATATATATATATATACATATATAGATAGATAGATAGATAGAGCATAAAACAACCAGTTTACATCTTGATTTAATCCACAGCCTATGGCGTGAAACCAGCAATTATTATCCCACGTTGCTCTCTACGATCATACTGTTATATATATATATATATATATATATATATATATATATATATATATATATATATATAGAAAAAACAAATGAAAAGTTGCAAATTAAAAAAAAATTGAATGTTTTTTGTGAAAGTATTTATTTATATTTTTTATATATATAAAAATATAAATAAATATTTTCACAAAAAACATTCAATATTTTTTTATTTGCAACTTTTAAGTTGTTTTTTCTATATTATATACATATTAAAATAGTATACGTGGCTTCTCATTATGCTATATACATATATATATATATATATATATATATATATATATATATATATATATATATATATATATATATAACAGTATAATAGATAGATGATTGTTTTTCTTTACCCGTATATCAACCTCTGTATGTAATTTAATGCCGAATTCTAAATATTTTGGACGTAATTATATGTTTTTTTTTGTTTCGAGATAATAATGTTTTAATAACACAAATTTCCTATTACTTATTTATCTTATTTTGTCGGATTCAGATCCATATTTGATCTATCTATCTATATATATATATATATATATATATATATATATATATATAGAGAGAGAGAGAGAGAGAGAGAGATTCTGTGTCTGTGTGTGTCAGTCCCCGGCACGAATTGTTTTGCCGAAAATAAAATCCGATGTTTGGTAAGATTTTGGGCAGTGTGCGCCGAGAACCTTTCAGTAACTCATTGTAGACACAACTGCATTTAGAAAAACAGTGTAATATAATGCATGGCAAGTTTATACATATGCGATATGCAAATTATATATATTGTTTCCTGGAGGTAGGAACGCATATACATCTACATAATTAGATCTATCAGAGCGTAAGCTTTAATATCTGCTGATTTACGATAAACTCCACATATGTATCTATGTAAATTCTTCCTGAATATTGTACATTTCTTTGCTCGCTGGAGTTTTTTTTTCTTTTATTCTTCATTTTATCCTTCTGCTTCTTAACATAACTTTTCCTTCATCAGCTACAGTGCTTCTTCTTTTCTTTTTCTTCTGGAATTTTAAGCCTTCTTCTCCTTTCTTATCTTCTTCTTTTTCTTCCTCTTCTTCATCTTCTTCTTCATCTTCCTCTCCTTCTCCTTCTTCTTCATTTTCCTCTTCTTCTTCTTCTTCTTCTTCATCTTCCTCTCCTTCTCCTTCTTCTTCATTTTCCACTTCTTCTTCTTCTTCTTCATCTTACTCTCCTTCTCCTTCTTCTTCATTTTCCTCTTCTTCTTCTTCTTCTTCATCTTCCTCTCCTTCTCCTTCTTCTTCATTTTCCTCTTCTTCTTCTTCTTCATCTTCCTCTCCTTCTCCTTCTTCTTCATTTCCCTCTTCTTCTTCTTCTTCTTCTTCTTCATCTTCCTCTCCTTCTCCTTCTTCTTCATTTTCCTCTTCTTCTTCTTCTTCTTCTTCATCATCTTCCTCTCCTTCTCTTTCTCCTTCTTCTTCATTTTCCTCTTCTTCTCCTTCATTTATCGCTTCATTCTTCTAAATTTATTGCTGCCTTCTTTTTTCGTCTTCATTTCCTTCTTCTCCTTCTTACTCATCCTTTTTTCTCCTCCTCCTCCTTCTTCGTCTAATAATAATAATAATAATAATAATAATAATAATAATAATTATTATTATTATTGTTATTATCATAGCTGAAGTCGTGGCAGAAAAATGCACATAATATTCAATAAATCAATAATAAATCACAAAGTAAATAAGAATATATATATATATATATATATATATATATATATATATATATATATATATGATTGTGTGTGTGTCTGTGCCTACGCTCATGTGTGTTGTGTGCCTGTTTATATACGTGGGTGCGTATTTTCGATGCGATGCCTTATGAAAGATATATTTATATAAATATAGAAGAATATGTAAAAGACCGAATAAGTTAGAGAGGACCGATATACATATATATATATATATATATATATATATATATATATATATATATATATATATATATATATATATATATATAATATTTAGTTGTAAGGAATATGAGTTTATATGTATGTGCGTGTGTACATATATGGTGAAATATATTGTGTTATATTAATGGGTTTAAGATCCCAATATTAGGGATAGAGTGCATCTAAATATAAAAGTGGACATTGATGAGAACACCCAGAGGCGACAGTCTGTTTCATGCTAAAGGCAATCTCCAGTCCATGTGCATGAAACCGATTATCCCCTCAGCGTGTTGTCCTCAATGCCCACTTTATATATATATAATTATATATATATATATATATATATATATATATATGAAACAATGTGCGTATATATATATATATATATATATATATATATATATGGAGAGAGAGAGAGTGAGAGAGAGTGAAAGAGATTTGTTTGTATAGCTACGCATATATATATATATATATATATATATATATATATATATATATATATATATATATATAATTATATACATACATATATATTAGGAAAATTAATGACAAAGTGGAAAAAATATATGATGGCCTTCGTCCTTTAAAACTCCATCGATCTAAAGTATTTTTTCCTGATGTAATTATATATTCGTATGAAGGGGCGGCGGTATAAAAATTCAAACCTTGTTTATAATTTTGCAGAGATGGGGAACCTGAAAATGTAGGAGCGTTGAAATTCTAAAATTTTAAATTTAATTTTCCCTTTTTTAGACATATTTTAATTTCTTTATGCTTGTATTTTAATTTTATCACATTTATTATTAAATATCCCAAAATAATAGAGGATCTGGCAAGGTGACACTTTGTGAGAACGTGGGCGCATAAAATTTACGTATCATATTTTCTCATATTTGCAGATTCAGGGTTAATGCAAAGAAGGTGTTCTCTCGAACAGATGTTAGCTTCGTAGGTTTCGTCACATTTTGGATGTTTTAGAACCCCTTCTTACACCCCCTCACATTTATATACATATACGTGGGAGTGAATAAAGTATATTAAGACAGCAAGTATTCATCCAGACAAGGTTGATTAAGAAAAACCGACAAGGTCTGTGTGTTTCGTGTGGTTTTCAAACTGGAGTATCTGTTACTCGCTCCTTTGTTGTATTTCTGATAGTTCAGGAAAATATTTGAGAATGCCACGCCACTGAGATTCCAACCCTGCGACAGTAACTACTTCATTGCAAGGAAAATAGTAATATTCTTTGAATTCTGTCAGTGTTATTACAAAAGAAGGTAGAACGTGGTGACACATTAGGACAAAAAGATCGCAATCCTTCAAATATAGAGCACTTGAACGTATCAGGCTTAGCCGGTGTTCAGACAGTGATGTATACCCTGGTACAAATTAATTGAAACAACTGTTTAAGTTTCATTTCTTTCACCATACAGTCAATTTTATACCCACTGGAGTCGCAGATTAGGTCATTTGCAGTGGTGTGTAGTAATATGAATCTATTTTCGGGGTGTATGATGAAATTTGTTTGCCTAAGAAAAATACTGCGTTATCCGTGACTGTATCTGATTCTTATTACTCCCACACACTACTGTTTCGACTGTCGATTAGTTGTCCTACGGTCATTGTCCGCGATGGACGTTACTCTAAGGTAACATTGCAGTAACACACTCCAAGGGAGCGTGCTAAAATTGCAAGGCTGCACAAACACACTAGCAAACTTTATTAGTGAGCATATCAAAATGCTATCGACTGGCTCGGAAATTCTCCGGATTTAAATCCAATCGAGAATCTGAGGCCAAATCCAACCACACCCAAACAAAAAACACCCAAAAACATTGCGGGTTGCTGAGGTCTCAACCTCTGACTGTGAATTTAAAAAGCAACCGCATAGGCTATGCATCATTCAGCGGGGCTTATCGAGGGTATAAAGACGATAATCGTTGAAAAGGTGTGTTTAAGAATCGAACTTCATATATATTGTTCCAAGATACTTCGGCGTCAGAGAAATTTTTTTAAGCATTTCAGCCCAAAGAAAGGTGGGAGTACCACTAGCACGCAGGGGGTTACAGAGAGTGAAAGTAATGGAGCGTGTTTGAGGAAAGGATATAGAGAAGGACGGGATCAAGATCAAGGCATCAGATGATGTCGATTGACATTACATTTGAATATTTAAAGAGTATAGCTATCAGGGAAGCAAGTAAGAGGAAAGGATTTCCACTGTCGGGAAGTGTGAGAGAAGAAGCTGTTGGGACAGAAGCGGCTACATTTAACTGTTTCAACAATAAAAGGATGAAACCGAGATGCCAAACTAGTAGCACGCTTAAATTCTTTTAAGTTGGAGTACCAGTGAATGTAGCTTGTCAGAGGAGTTGCCATGAAAATATTCGCAGAAAAGACAGAGGGAAGCCATATTACGTCTGTGAGAAAGTAATTATAGACGAGATGCCAGGTCAGGACCTATCACATTGCATATTCGTCTTTGGATTTTCTGTTACGAGTGAGTTGTGAGTTCGACACTTCCTGGATAATCCTCATCTTCGGATTTGTTTCACATGTAAGCTACGCATAGAAAATCATTTATGGGCACTCGACGTGGTGTAATTGTTAACAATTTTGTCTCGCTAGAACAATTAAGACTGTATAGTGAGATGTAATTTTCCCTGGTTGATCCAAATTTTCATCTTTGTGTCACCTCTAAGCTAAACTTAGAAAGTCACCATATATACCGCGTGTAACAACAAAATTGTCCAAATCTTGTAACAGCATTGGATAATTGTCCATCCCACAAAATGATTAATATCTTTTTAAAAAATACACTAAATTAATTGAGCTACTTTTTCCAGGCTGTCACATAAGACGTTGGCAAAATTTATCATAAGAATCACTGAAAAACTCTTTGAGATATTCAGCTAAAAAGAGAATGTAGCGAAGAAAACGGGGACTTACCTCGTCAAATCAAGCAACAGTGCGTCACGTGTACACTACAACGGAAAATGTGTCGAAAAAGAAAATTACTAACCAAAAAAAAAGTGGGGGCACGTATTCCGCATGACATGCTGAAGACGAAATATTTAAATTAAAAGCAAGTCCGCCGCAGGAATCGCTATAAAAGTATTTTGTTATGCAAAAATTGGGCGTCCTCTCCCAGTTGTCGCCGAATGAAAAAAATGCTCGGCCGATAAAAGCAGTTTGGTGTTCTCGAATCGGAGAAGCATTCATGTATTTTGACTATCGCGTTCGTCGGAGAGTGAGTTATTTTTCTGGCTGGTTACGTGCATTGTGATTTGTGAGATAGTACCTGCGAATCGAGTTTTCGGCATTTCTATCTGTGATATTCGAGTCTGAACTTACAGGGATTTGTTCTCTGCGTTGTAGAAGTAATCTGCGACATATATACCCTTTGCTTTCAGAAGGCTTACATAGAACAGGTTAAAATCGTTTTGTGTCAGATCTACTGTCTTCCCAAGTGAATAACGGTGAAAGGCTTTCAGTAATGGTACTAACATTGGCTTCCATCTTCAAAGTTCATTCAAGAACCATCAAGGGAACAGTGAATAAGTTTTTAAAAAAAGGGAACAGTGGAGAGGAAAACTGAATCAAGAGGTTACCCGAAGAAAACGGATCACCATTTCAATTTAGAGCTAAAGAAATAAATTAGAAAAGATCCAACTCAATTCATAAGACTTTTTTTCACATGAGAGGGTATTTTCAACTATGGGAATCCAAAGGCACCTTGTTACTCCAGGACAGAAATTTAGAAGGTTAGAGAGGGGGAAGATCATCTTGAATAAGTTGAAAAATAATCCTGGAATAATAAATATATATTCGAACTTTATTTCAATACTTCATGAGCTTCCGCTCTTAAGCTATCATTGATTAATGATGATCATGTTTTTTTTGTTTATGATCGATTTCATCAGGATACTTCTATTAACCTTAGAGAGTAATTATGCATTCTTATTACTCAGAGTAGAGTCCAATAGTTTTATAAAAACCTCAGAGACTTCCAGTAACATATCTTCAATCATTTCTACGATACAACGGTTCAGATCTTCATCTAACAATTGGACAAATTTGATGTTACACGGTTTGGACAGATCTGCTGTTAGACACAGTGTACTGTCTATTATTCCGTTCTCCACTACTTATGTCAGTTTCAGAACGGAAGTCTGTGGATTGGGCATCCGTATTTCTTACCGCTTGATTCGCTAACATTGAAAATTTCGTAGTTTGATAAATACAGATTCTTTTTTTTAATTCCTTCTTTCGTTCCACTGTCTCAAAGAATTTTATTTATACGAAGTACCATTCAAAGGATAGACAAAGAGAACACCGCACACGAACCTAATATTGTAGGTACTTTGAGGAGACGCCAATCTCCTCCTTTTATGTGCCGTGTCCCTTCAGGACGTAGGCGATCATGGTTCTACACTTTCTCCTATCTCTTGTAGTTCTCAATAAGTTTTGTCGTTTTTCTACTTCTCACAGACTCTGTTGTGCAACCCAATTGCTTATGCCCGATAGTTTTTACTTGTTTCTCTGTTCGCTATGTGAGTATCAGATTTTCCACGCCTTCTTTTGTCATTACGTATTCCAATTTACCCATAGTTGGGTATTAGCGGCTATCCATTACCCCACTGTACAATCCCATTGCTTAACATGTATATTTTTGAGTGAATTAGAATTCCTACCAGAAGGAAGTAGTAATGGATAGCGGCTCGGAATGAGGGATCGGAGAGCCGAGTTCGAATTCCAGTCAAATCCATTACATTCACTTACGTGAGAATGCACTTGGGAAAAGGGATGAATCCAACTCTTTTGGCCTGAAGAAGAACGGTGGAGTAATGGATAGCCGCTCGGAATGAGGGATCGGAGAGCCGAGTTCGAATTCCAGTCAAATCCATTACATTGACTTACGTGAGAATGCACTTGGGAAAAGGGATGAATCCAACACTTCTGGATGGAATCCAACACTTTTTGAGGAATCGGAGAGCCGAGTTCGAATTCCAGTCAAATCCATTACATTCAATTACGTGCTAATACCCTTGAGAAAGGTATGACTCTTCTTCTTCTTCTCCTCCCAGCTATAGGCAAATTGCAGGACAGACCGGGTTCTATAGCCTTGGGTGGCAACTGGTTTGAAAGAAATGGCAACCTACAGCGGGGGAAAAATCTGTCTCGTCAGTGATGTATCATAAAACACATGATCGCCTATGGGTGTATCACGCATGGCACATAAATAATTGACCAGGATTCATTATTGGCAACCCCAGACTTATCAACATTATAAAGGCATATGTTACAAACCTGATGGCAGTTACCGAAAGGGAAATAGTGGAATTCTTACAGAATGTAGGAAAGGAAAGTTAGAGGAAAAGATTAAACATCAGACAAGACCGATTATATGCTTGCCAGTAAAAACAAGCGCCAGGCATGTAAATTACGAATTAGATATGCCAACATCACGCAAGTACAAATATCAGAAAAATGTATAGCGGAATATGCCTTCCATAAGCTAAGCAAAGTATTAAGAAACAGGAAAATGTAGCTCGAAGCAAATAAGGAAGTACCACGAATTGCTACAAAACCAGAACCGTAACCAAAATATTCGAATAATGTTCTTAAATGGCGTCGCCAGATCGATACTTTCGTGTGGATATCATGCATATCATGTTAAATCCGGTTAGAAACAGCCAAACTGTCAAATGCTTTCTCAGATCAATGGATTAACATGGCCTCGTGTGGATAAAGCCTTCCTCTCTTATCGAGGACAATCCTTATTCTATATAAACCTTCCTGGAGCCGAGCCACGAGCTTAAACATGCTCTGCTTACTCGCAGCTGCTCTTGACAAGTAAGTCATTGCCATACAAACAAAATCGGACGAGTGATTAATGTAAAAAATACATGGCGCCAGTATGTAAGGGACGCATGGTGAATGTGTTGTTGGATGAGAATGACTTTTTTTTCTTAGAAATTTCTTTCCAACATTAGGGTGTGCCTTCCAAGCGGCAACCACTTCTAAGCCGGAAAATACGGTAAATACTAAACATTTCAAATAACTCAGTGTATGGATCGTTTATAAAAAAAATTGAGAGGACATGAGGAGACTGACCCTGTAATTAGCTGTGCTAAGTGTAGTTTAGCCCAACATCGCGAATTGCTGCAAAATCCTAATCTTAACCTTAATATTCGAATAATGTTCTTAAATGGCGTCGCCAGATCCTTTCATGTGGATATCATGTATATCATGTTAAATCCGGGTAGAAACAGCCAAACTGTCAAATGCCTTCTCAGATCAATGGATTAACATGGCTTCGTGTGCATAAAGCCTTCCTCCCTTATCGAGGACAATCGTTATTTGAATTTAATGGACAATCACTAAAGAATCTCAAAGAACTATACCTGATAACTGTACTAGATAACACAAACCATATCATGTGGGGACTTTCAACAGCAGCAACAACTAAAATGTATAGCACATATGTAAAAGATTAGGAAGAAAACTTTCATCAATACAGAAAAAAACGATAATACACGAGAATCCCTCATATCCGGAGTACCTCATATCCGGAATCCTGCATATCTGGAAATGATTTTGATTGTGTATATTTGATCTATTTGGGTGATATGTAACTGATTTGAAATTTCTGTTTTTCAGGAAATTTACGTTCGTGCATTAGAGATACCAAAGTACAGTTTTTTCTATAGACGAAACCAATTATATAGTTATGCGCAGACCGGATACGAATGATCTGAAATTGGGATGAAATCCGTGATAGCAGGTACATCCATCCATCATAAAAAAAAATTCATGATCTGGAAATACTAAATATGAAAGACTTCAAATAACTCAGTGAATGGAGCATTTATAAAAAATGTAAAACAAGACATGAGGAAACTGTTCTTATAATAGGCTGTGCTACGTGTAGTTTAGCCCAACAACGCGAATTGTTACAAAATCTGAACCTTAACCAAAATATTCGAATAATATTCTTAAATGCCTTCGCCAGACCGATACTTTCATGCGAATATCATGCTTCTCAGCTCAATGGGTTAACATGGCTTCCAGTGGATAAAGCTTTCCTCTCTTATCGACGCCAAACCTTATTCGAAACTCGTGGACAATCACTACACAATCACAAAGAACTGTACCTGATAACTGTACCAGATAACACAAACACTATCATTTGAGGACTTCCAACAGCAACAAGAACTAAAATGGATAGCACATGTAACTCGAAAAGAAAATAATGACATAACCAAGATGTTGACGCCCTCACTGCTTTAGACAAAAGATTAGGAAGAAACATTCATCAATACTAGAAAGAGCGATAATAGTGGGAAAATGAATTCAAATTTGGGTGAAAATTTGTATGAATTTCAAACTAGTGCAATGTTAACTGTTCAGTCACTGAAATGCCGAATGTTTCCTTATGAGGAAACGTCTAATCTCGCTATTAATATTATATAAACGAAACAAAAAAAGAACTAGCCATTAAATGTAAAGTAGTAAAACAAACAAATCGAATTTATTTTAAATTTAATAGTGATATCAGGTTTGTGAAAGATAGTCACATTGCGCTATCGAACAAAGATTCACAACCTATCAATCAATAGTGAATCTTATCTTTTAGAGATCAAACTAAATTCCGGGAAGAAAAAAATGCTGAAATTTCGAAATTTGAAAGATCATTTATCAAAAAAGCATGGACACACGTACGTTCAATAAACACAGACAGGTATAGGCTGAAAACATGTGTAGAATTCGTATATATATATATATATATATATATATATATATATATATATATATATATATATATATATACGAACGTTTGCTAATTATCTTGTTTATATCCACACTTATATATATATCAGCATGTGTGAATATATGCAAAAATATGTTACCGACTATTTATTCAGACACACACACACATGCACACACATATATATATATATATAAGCTTATCAGAAGATATGAAAAGAACGTAAAATAAAATATATAGACAACACTTATCTATATTATTTAATGAAACATGTAAGAATATATATATATATATATGAATATGAAGAAATAGTCGGTAATATATTTTTGCATATAGGGATATATGCAAAAATATATTACCGACTATTTATTGATATATATATATATATATATATATATATATATATATATATATATATATATATATATAGTCGGTCTTATATTACCAACTATTTATTCATATATATATATATGCATATGAATAAATAGTTGGTAATATAAGACCGACTATATATATATATATATATATATATGCATATGAATAAATAGTCGCTAATGTATTTTTGCATATGTTCACACATGCTGATATCTCTAAACTCGATCATGTCTCTCACACCACTCCTCACTACCCTCTCTGTTAAATTACATAAACCTAATACTACCCGTCAAAAGTGTAAATTTTCATTTCATTTTTCGTTTCATCTTTTGGAAGTGATGTCTGATGACACAGCGTCCTTTAATAGGGCTATGTTGAAATAAATTATTACATAGAGCCTTAAAGTGGTATGTTTTACTTTAAAATTTATATATATATATATATATATATATATATATATATATATATATATGTGTAGATATATAAATATATATATATATATATATATATGCATATGTATATATATGTGTGTGTGTGTGTGTGTGTGTGTGTGTGTGTGTGTGTGTGTAGACACCTCACCATCACACACATTCACACGCACACATATAACACATATATATATAAATAATTATAATGATTAAAATATACATGATGCGATGAATAAATTGTCGTCATTGTATATTTATTTTCACGCATGCGCTTTGTTAGTTTTTAATTTTATCGACTGCCCAGTATAGTATCGTCTGTGAGAAAAAGTGCAGCATGACACATATCACTCCGCCAGAAATTCGGAAAAGGCATGCTGTATTTTTTTGGCATTCGCGCCACTACGAACATTTCAGGATGTTCGGGTGTCAATCTGACGAAAGTGCAGAGGATTCGCAAAAAGTTGTATGATATATCCAGTCAACATCATATATATAATATAATTAAATTCAAATATCTATATTGTATGATTCTCTGGTCTTTTTCATTGATGGCAACGGCCGGCAGCAGAAAATAAGTTAAAACTCAGCGCCGATTATGGCTAAAATAGTTAATACACGATCGGCGCGGTTTTTGACAACGAACACCGTAGTAGAATACTGTGGCGTCATCTACCGTGTGGCGTTTGTGTCTTTGTCTTGCCTCTACGGCGCACTGGACTCACTTCATAGCACTTTGCCTCCGCGAAACCAGCAGCTCTCCACCCAAAATGATCCCGGGCATCCGTATCCCACCACGCAAGCTGGATAAAAAATTCTATCCTAGACTTTTTGACCTGGTCCTGATTTTAAGGTCGTCCAAAGTTACTCGTGTCCACAGTTCCCCATACAGTACCTGCTTGGGAATTCAGAAGTTATCCATGCGCGCAACATGACCAAGCTACCTCAGACGCCGAGATCGCATGATGGACTATAATGACTGAAAGCTCTTTTGAGCACTTCTGTTTCCGGGAACCTATCTTGCCATCTAATTGCTCCTGGAGGTAACATCCAACCTTCTTAATGTTAACACGCCGATTTTTATTTAAATATTAGAATCCTGTTCTTCAAAGAGTTTGGATGGTTCAGAGCTATCTTTCTC
>OZ038505.1:69913600-69933600 GCA_964036315.1 Acanthosepion esculentum
ATGAGCTACAGTTGTTTAAATTTCCAAGTACATTCGATCTTTATTCCAAGATCATCTTAGGGTTGTTAGTAGATATTTATAATATAATTATATTTATTTATATATAATTATTTATATATAAAGGTTTATATATATATATATTACAGACATTATGTTTGCTAATTTCGAACAAAATCCGTTCATACTCATGAATAACCTTCCGTTTATTGATGTTAAAAGATGAGAGAAATGTGGTATAGCTGTTTAAATTTCTTTTAATTTCATTTCCCCAGAAATTTCGATGTTCTTCCAAGATCATCTTCATGGGTGCAAAACTATATCTAGTTTATTAGTACAAGTATTCATACAAAGTTCTGCGTTGTTATCCATTATCGTAAATTTTTCATTATGCAGGACGCTCATTAGAACGTGAAAAATTATCCATTATAAAATTTTTTAGGTTCTAATGTCATAGTCATGTGCGCTTGAGAGAACATTTCCCTTATCGTTTAACATCAATACACAGAAGATTATTCGTGGGCATGAACGGATTTTCTTAAAAATTAGCAGACATAATGCCTGTAATATATTCAATAGATAGACATACCTAAAAGAGCCTCAATATACACACACAACGTATATATATATATATATATATATATATATAGATATATATATATATATATATATATATATATATATATATATATACATATAATTAGGACAAATATATTATTTGTACATTTGTTATTTTTATGTAGTTGACATTTGAGGGTGAAAAAGATTTTTGGAAGCTACAATATTTTCGGCTATTCGTAAACTAAAATTTTCGGCTATACGTTAACTAAAATCTTTTTCAGCAATTTTTATATCATATATGAAGTATATCTATCTATGTATATATCTATACACACACACCTATAAAAATACATACATACATACATATATATATATATATGTATATATGTTTGTATGTATTATGAAATTCTACACGGAACCGTCATTTGGCCGGACGTACTATACCATTTAGCTACAAAAGAAGCGTCTGGTTAGCAAGACAAATTACTGTTTTTAAACTACAAATTTCTCCTGATTTTTCTCGAACGCTCATATCTGCTCGAAGCGCATCTTAACGTAAACAAATGCCCTCATATATTGTGAAATGGACTAACTCCAACAATTATTTTAATATATTTTCTGTTTATACGTTATTTTTTATAGATACAAATATTTAAGTAAATGCTCTTTTTAAATAGACAGTATTAACAGCATTTACTGTTCCGGATGCTCGAAGAATGTCATAGAAAATTCGTATCCTCCGAACTGAGCCTACACAGAAAAACCATGGTAAATTTGTTGTTTAAAAATGTTTATGGTGGCATTTGTTTACGATAAGATACGGTTCGAGCAGATATCAGGGCTCGAGAAAAATTATGAGAAATTTGTAGTTTAAAAACAGTAATTTGACTTTGCTAACCAGACGATTCATCTGTAGCTAAATGGTATATTGCGTCAGGTTACATGACGATCCCGTGTAGTATACAGGTTTGCTTCCTTTCCAGAGGACACATATTTTCGAAGAATTTTCTATATAGAGAGTCAGGTACACATTGATGTACATCATTCTTTGTTTGTTGACATATTCTCTATTAAAATATTTCGTTTTCTTACAAAATTCTAAAATTGTTAACTTTTCACTGTCTTCTATAACAGTAATAGACAAATGGATAAATCATTTGCGTCTGTCTAATACTTGTGTGCTTCTTGGAATGGCTTCGCATGGAACAAGGCTTGATTGCAGCGGGGACATTCTGTTACGGGGATTAATGATAGAACTCGGATGGGTACTTCGCCTGCCATACTCCGGTCAACGGCACCGACCTGCCGGTTAAACACTGTGAGGGTAGTCGGAGGGGTTTCTCGATCCGGCCGATAATGGCCAAGCACATTACATCGGTGCCAAGCATAGGAGCTGCGCCTCAGTGGTCGGCTTTAACTGTGTGGAAGAACTTATGAGATGAGGGGCGGAGTAACCTCGACATCCCAGGTGCAAAAAGAAACCGGCAAGCCATCGCACTATTTAGCCCTAATATATCACCATTAATCAAAAGTACAATACGCTAACCGAATAAATTAAAGGATGAATTAATAAAATCTGTGAGAAAAAATGCTCTGCCTCCATCAGACAGACAGATAGATAGATATGAACAGACACAGATAGATAGATAGATAGATAGATATGAACAGACACAGATAGATAGATAGATAGATAGATAGATAGATAGATAGATAGATAGATAGATAGATAGATAGATAGATAGATAGATAGATAGATAGATATGAACAGACACAGATAAATAGATAGATAGATAGATATGAACAGACACAGATAAATAGATAGATAGATAGATATGAACAGACACAGATAAATAGATAGATAGATAGATAGATATGAACAGACACAGATAGATAGATAGATAGATATATATGAACAGACACAGATAGATAGATAGATAGATATATATGAACAGACACAGATAAATAGATAGATAGATAGATAGATATGAACAGACACAGATAGATAGATAGATAGATAGATAGATATGAACAGACACAGATAAATAGATAGATAGATAGATATGAACAGACACAGATAGATAGATAGATAGATAGATATGAACAGAGATAGATAGATAGATAGATATGAACAGACACAGATAGATAGATAGATAGATAGATAGATAGATATGAACAGACACAGATAGATAGATAGATAGATAGATAGATATGAACAGACACAGATAGATAGATAGATAGATAGATAGATATGAACAGACACAGATAGATAGATAGATAGATAGATAGATATGAACAGACACAGATAGATAGATAGATAGATAGATAGATAGATATGAACAGACACAGATAGATAGATAGATAGATAGATAGATAGATAGATATGAACAGACACAGATAGATAGATAGATAGATAGATAGATATGAACAGACACAGATAGATAGATAGATAGATAGATAGATAGATAGATAGATAGATAGATAGATGACTGGGGCAAAAGATAGATAAGTAAGTTTAATGCCTCCGAAACTAAACTTTTCTCCATTATTCATGTGAGAGACTCCTCACAGCCTTCCATCAGCATGGCTGATGCTAACCTTCAGGAAAGTGATTCGTCGAGCCTTCTCGGGCTAAAGTTCTCAGCTGACATGATGTGGAATGACTATATTGAATCCATTGCAAGGAGAGTTTCCAGGCCAGTCGATAGAATTTTGATTTGCTCACTAGTAAGGCTTGCAATTGTGTTCGTGCAGCGTTACAATTTTTGTAAACTTCCTTGGAGTAATGTACGTCGCAGAAAATGGCCGTGGGACAACTAAACGACAGTAGTATCTGGGCGTGAGAAAATCTGATGCAATCACGGATAAAGCAATATTTTTCAAGGCCAAACAAATTTCAGCATACACCCCAAAAATAGTTTCCTATTGCCGCACACCACTGCAAATGTCATATTCTTAGACAAAAAAAAATAGAAACCAATTACACTCTGTCACTCCAATAGATCTAAATCTGAGCGTATAGAGAAAGAAAGGAAACGAAAGCGGTTGTTTCAATTAATTTACCCAAGGGTGTATCTATAAGTCTACCACACCTTAGAATATTGCTGCCACATATGGTCCGGTTCCAGAATCGATCTTACATATCTATAACTCTACCATTCGTCCATGCTTGGAATATTGCTGCCACGTATGGTCCGGTTCCCCTGATATTTACCTTGAAATCCTTGATAAGATTCAAAGAAGAATCGGAAATATTCTTCTCTCCAGAATCTATCTTACATATCTATAACTCTACCATTCGTCCATGCTTGGAATATTGCTGCCACGTATGGTCCGGTTCCCCTGATATTTACCTTGAAATCCTTGATAAGATTCAAAGAAGAATCGGAAATATTCTTCTCTCCAGAATCTATCTTACATATCTATAACTCTACCATTCGTCCATGCTTGGAATATTGCTGCCACGTATGGTCCGGTTCCCCTGATATTTACATTGGGCTCCTTAATAAGATTCAAAGAAGAATCGGAAATATTCTTCTCTCCAGAATCTATCTTACATATCTATAACTGTACCATTCATCCATCCTTGGAATATTGCTGCCACGTATGGTCCGGTTCCCCTGATATTTACCTTGAAATCCTTGATAAGATTCAAAGAAGAATCGGAAATATTCTTCTCTCCAGAATCTATCTTACATATCTATAACTCTACCATTCGTCCATGCTTGGAATATTGCTGCCACGTATGGTCCGGTTCCCCTGATATTTACCTTGGGCTCCTTAATAAGATTCAAAGAAGAATCGGAAATATTCTTCTCTCCAGAATCTATCTTACATATCTATAACTGTACCATTCATCCATCCTTGGAATATTGCTGCCACGTATGGTCCTGTTCCCCTGCTATTTACCTAGAACTCCTTGATAAGATTCAAAGAAGAATCAGCGATATTGTTAATCCTGATCTGATGGCTCCTCTTCAGTCACTTTCCCCACCGCCATAAGTTTGCCTATATGCGCCTTTTATATAAATGCTTTCAAGATAATTGTTGGTTCCTTGTAAATAGTTTTGTTTTCATATTGTAAATACACATTGGGGATAGATATTTAAATTGTTGTTTTATTCCCCTCGCCACACAGATAATGATAATTATCCACATGTCACATTGGATAAAGGCGTTGGTTAGATCCAGTGACAGACCCAAAGAGTGTGAGTTCAATACCCGGTTCAGGCAGTGGAGAACTTTCAGAGGGAAAATTAGCAGGAGATAACTGATAACTGACATCCATCAAACATGGCTCGTGGAACTAGAACAGTCTACCCCAGTGATCGAAATAAAGGGTCCGGTTCGAAATTCCAACCACCTGAAGAAGGCCGGAGCGTACAACGGCTGAAACGTTGTGACAAATATGGCGACAAAGATGAGGACAATAGTCCGACTAATGTAAATACTGTACATAATACCTCATCTCAGAAATATAGACAGACTCTGAATATTGTTGTATGTTTGGGTCAGTGTTTGTGGCTAGATAAGTTTAAGACAGAAGATCCTCCTTTTCCCTATTCCCATTTTTTGACCTTGTGTCACATTTTGTAAATATTACAAATAAATAATACTCTTCGCTATGGTACCTAGATTTTTAAAGTTACTAATACTAGACTAGCCTCGACATCTCATGAAGTTACATTCGAGTTAGTTAAAAGTTTCCGTAAGTTCTATTCTAACAATTCTTTTCCGGCTCCCTGCTTTACAGGCAACTTTAATCTTCAAGTTTTTCAATACAATGTCAATCGCTATCTACTCTTTCCTCTTCCCCTTGTGTCTTAGTGGCTTTCGGCGTTGCTTAGATGAAATCAATTAATAAACTGATGGGGGTGAGGATTTCAAACTTTTACCTCATTTACAGATATCTGTCTGCCGTTGTAAATAGAGCTTTATTCCATTTGTAAAAATATTTTAGTCGACATCTCAAATAGGTTTTTAGTTGCCTGATGCAAGCAGGGTATTAATAATTCAATATGCAAACTGTAAGAGTGTCAATTATTAGTCGACATTTCAAATAGGTTTTTACTTGCCTAATGCAAGCAGAGTATTTATAACTCAATGTTGCAACTGTAAGAGTGTTAATTCTTAGTCGACATTTCAAATAGGTTTTTAATTGTCTAATGCAAGCAGGGTATTAATAACTCAATATGCAAACTGTAAGAGTGTCAAGTATTATTTGACATTCCAAATAGGTTTTTAATTGTCTAATGCAAGCAGGGTATTAATAACTCAATGTGCAAACTGTAAGAGTGTTAATTCTTAGTCGAAATTTCAAATAGGTTTTTAATTGCCTAATGCAAGCAGGGTATTAATAACTCAATATGCAAACTGTAAGAGTGTCAAGTATTATTTGACATTCCAAATAGGTTTTTAATTGTCTAATGCAAGCAGGGTATTAATAACTCAATGTGCAAACTGTAAGAGTGTTAATTCTTAGTCGAAATTTCAAATAGGTTTTTAATTGCCTAATGCAAGCAGGGTATTAATAACTCAATATGCAAACTGTAAGAGTGTCAAGTATTATTTGACATTCCAAATAGGTTTTTAATTGTCTAATGCAAGCAGGGTATTAATAACTCAATGTGCAAACTGTAAGAGTGTTAATTCTTAGTCGAAATTTCAAATAGGTTTTTAATTGCCTAATGCAAGCAGGGTATTAATAACTCAATATGCAAACTGTAAGAGTGTCAAGTATTATTTGACATTCCAAATAGGTTTTTAATTGTCTAATGCAAGCAGGGTATTAATAACTCAATGTGCAAACTGTAAGAGTGTTAATTCTTAGTCGACATTTCAAATACGTTTTTAATTGCCTAATGCAAGCAGATTATTCATAATTCAATATGCAAACTGTAATAGTGTTAATTCTTTGGCGACATTTCAAATAGGTTTTGGTTGCCTAATGCAAGCAGTGTGTAAATAACTCAATATGCAAACTGTCAGAGTGTTAATACTTAGTTGACATTTCTAATAGTTTTTAAATTGCCTAATTCAAGCAGAATATGAATAACTCAATATGCAAACTTTAGGAATATTAATACAAATTTAGAAAATAATTTAAAGTTCCCAAACTCTGAAATTAATAAACAAGCTCTATTACGAGCGGTCGTAAAATTTCACCCGCCCACAAAACCTAACGTCCCACCCGTCAATGAGACACCAAAGATTAATATCTTTACCCAGTTTTTCAGTCTGCCACTATCTGCTTTTCCGTTTATCTAAATGCAGAAACTTCCTTCTTTTCTTGTAATGAATCTTTTCTCTTTTGTAGCAATAGTTTTTTTTTTCAGAAACTGCTTTTTTTTATCGATTTTTCTTAGCAAAGTCAGCTGTGTCTAAAAACATTTTTTGTCTTTGCCGCATTTATTTACAAAAAGATTCACTGTCTCCCAGCCCCCAAAACAACCAACCGCAACACATTACTGATTTGTATCTATTGCTAGCTTATCCACAGATGAATTTAAAAGATCAAAATGAAACGTAAAAAAGAAACCTCCTAAAAAGAAAAGAAAAAAATAGGAAGAAAAAAGAAGGAAAAAACAAAACAATACAGGAGAAAAGAAAGACAATGAATAAAAGGAAGGCGAATATGAAAGAAAGAAAAGTGAATTCGATAGAAAGCTTTTGCTGAAATTCAAATGCTTGATGAGACGTGAAAGAATCGTCGACGTATCTTTTCGAGAAAAAAAAGTGATTGGCGACCTTTCGCGCCATACTGCAGGTGTCGACAATTTGAATGTCGATGAAATGATAAACCGCGGGGAAGACAAGAATTAAACGAAGTGAACTGAAAACAAAGTTAACAAAAAAAAAAAAGTGACAGCAGCGATAGAATAAAGAACAAATAACAGACAATTGTTTAGTTGCAAAGAGTGAGCAAATTTCGACACTGTGTGCGAAATTCGCATTCGAGGCAGCCGACTAAAATAAAAATCGGTGTCATTTAAATAAGGGTTTATACAGGGTTGCGATGGATAAATTGTCGTCTAAATGACGCAAAACTGAAAATATCACTGACATCACATTGTAACTGATATATTTTCCTAAATACACATAATACGTACATATATATATATATTTGAATTGGACATAGTCCGACAATTTATTTAAAGCCATTTATATAATATGTTTAACGTTCTTTTTATAGATACAAGTATTTAAGCAAATGCTCTGTTTTATAATAAACAGTATTAAATAATATTTACCGGTCTGAATGTCCGAGAAATTTTTCATAGAAAATTTTCGTTCTCCGACAGGAATCGAACCTGTATCCTATACGGAACCATCATTTCGCGTGATGTGCCTTAACCGTTCGGCCACAGAGAAGCGTCTGGTTAGCAAGGTCGATTTTACTATCTTTAAACTTAAATTTTCCATGAATCTCTTCTATTTATATCTGCTCTAGCGTATCAAAGTTTAAGTTTAATGATAGTAAAATCGACCTTGCTAACCAGACGCTTCTCTGTGGCCGAACGGTTAAGGCACATCACGCGAAATGATGGTTCCGTATAGGATACAGGTTCGATTCCTGTCGGAGAACGAAAATTTTCTATGAAAAATTTATCGGACATTCAGGCCGGTAAATGTTATTTAATACTGTTTATTATAAAAACAGAGCATTTGCTTAAATACTTGTATCTATAAAAAGAACGTTAAACATATTATAAATGTCTTTAAATACATATATATACATATATATTTATATGGATAAATTGGCTTCTAAATTATGCAAAACTGAAAATATCACTGGGATCATATTGTAGCAGATATATTTTTCTAAATACACATAATACATATACAGGGTTGCGATGGATAAATTGTCGTCTAAATTGCGTAAAGCCGAATATAACACTGTCTTCTCATTTTCACAGATATATTTACCAAAATTACAAAAAAAAATATCTTGAAATACTAAGGACTAAATTTATTCAACAAAATCGCCATTGCCATAATCCACTGCTCCCAGACGACTACGGAATCCGCAGCGTCTCTTCTGAACGGTCTCCTTGTTTAAGTTGGTGAATGCTGCCATAATCCTTGCCGTCAATTCGTTTTTCGATGTTACAAGGATGTTAGAAATGGCTTCATGGCATTATCTACTGATGATCACATTTTACATAAGGCTATTCGTAATTTTTTGCATTTCTTTATGGCATTATTTTCAAGAAGTCCATGCTTGTACAGGATGCGATGAATAAATTGTCTTTAATTAAAACAAAAATTACACTGACATCTCATTTTAACAGATATATTTCCAAAATTTCTTGAACTACAAAAGAATAAATTTATTCATCAAAATCACCATTGGCTTCAACCATATCCTCCAAACGACTTCGGAATCTCCTGCAACTCTTCTGGACGGTCTCCTTAATTCAGTTGGTGAATGCTGCCATATACATTGCTAACAATTCATCTATGATATTACAGCGTTGGTCTCTTGCTCAGTTGCACCACTCACACAAGAGTCAAGGAGGTTGAAATCTGGAGAGTTGGGGGCCAGATGTACGAGTTGATGTGGTCGCATTATCTGTGTTCTCCTGCTTGTGTGGCATGTGTGCCAGGCATAGCTTCTTCCGGTAGCCTCCTTCTTGACCAAGGGCAGCACTACCTCTTCAAGGCACCTGATGTAGGACTCCCTGTTGAGATGTGGAAAGATGAATTGAGGCATAATGTCTCCATCGCTAGTGGTCACACCAAACAACTTCATGATCATCATTAGACTCGTCCAACTCTTCCCAAGTCCTCTGCACTGTCCTCAGAGTCACATCCAAAAACACTGAAATGTTCGTATTGGAGATTTCGACGCGAATGCTAAACAGGACAGCATGCCGTTTCCAAATTTCTAGCGAAGTGAATTGGGTCATGGTGCTCTATTTTTCAATTTTTTATTTATGTAATGTACATATATACACCTGTATTAATACCGTGTAATAATAAATGAATTCAATTACTCACTTGCCTTGGTAAAAATACAACAATCGACTGTCTATTGATGCGTCCATTTTTTGACTCGTACTGTATATATATATATATATATATATATATATATATATATATATATATATATGTCTGTGTGTGTAATTTGGCAGCAACTTTTCTTTTAAACATGTTGTGTTGAATGTTAAAGACAACATAGTCCAGCATATTTTCTTTTGAATTTTCTCAAATTTTCTAATTAGACCTTTTATTTGAAAATTATATCGAAATAAATATTGGCCGTAATATTATTTTTGGCAAAATCAATTTGTCGTTTTAAAAAAGATTCTTTGTAATCCCTGGTGTTGGTATCATATGAAGCTGCGGGGTCATGTAGTTTAAAATATGTGTAAATAAAAAGTATCATTAGAAAATATGAGAAAATTCAAAAGAAAATATGCAGGACTATGTTGTCTTTAACATTCAGCACAACATGTTTAAATATATATATATATATATATATATATATATATATATATATATATATGTGTGTGTGTGTGCGCGCGAGCGCGTGTGTGTGTGACACTATAAAGGGTCACTGGTGGTAGCTGGAGGGAAAATGACACTATTGTGAGAGGTAGTTCGGAATTATGATTGAAAGGGTTCATGCGAAACTGCATAAAATTGGATTGCATCTAGCATAAAACAGACTGTAGCCTCTAAGTGTTGACTTCAATGTTCACTTTTATATTTACACACGCGCTATCTCTGATATTGAGCACTTTATCCCACAAATATAGCACCTCTTAAGAGTATATTTCTTGATATATATATATATATATTGCGTGCGTGCGTGCGTGCGCGAGCGTGTGTGTGTGTGTGTGTGTGTGTGTGTGTGTGTGTGTGTGTCCAGGAACGTATTAAGAAATGCTATAACAGAAAAATAAAAAAGACCAGTCGGTTTTATGTATGAATTGTCAAACTATGTCCCGAATCTTTTATCGAACTTGTCAGGGTGAGCGTCATTCTTCGATTCACAATATGTTGTTATAGTGAAGACGACATCTTTCGTTTGACTACTTTCGAGAACCAAATGGAAAGAAATGTCTGTCGTCTGTAGAAATGTTACAAATTAAATGTCAAGATGTCGAGACGGACGTTGTTGTAAGAAATTGATCGAATCAGATTTTTTGTAAATGATATGATAATCTTGAATACTTATTGTAAGATTGGTTTAATGTTTTCTTTCATCAAACCGCAATCTCGTTGAAAATATCGACTGTGCTTGGAATGTCATTGGATTTCAATATGGTGGAACATAAGAGCAGAGAAAATGAGTAAAATCAACAGATAGATATACAGCACATTATCTTTAATATTTTAACGATTATTATTTTTGCGTTAATTTTATTTATCCTAGTTATTTGGCATCATTTATTTATTTAGTTCAGTCTCTCAAATGATAGGGCGGTGGGAAACATACTAAGGTCAAGCTGCTAGTTCAGGTCTGCTAGCATATAATAAATATGAGAGATTGCCTATCGGGCAATGCCGAATAGTGTCTTCTAAGTGAAAATTTCATCAAAGATTCTCGAAGCAGTCATATTTACACAGTTTCGTATCCCAACGTAAAGAAAGCAATTTCTAAATAAATGTTATTTTATTTATTCATCCAATAGATTTTATCACGTAAACGTTGTTTTGTAATGAATGACTTATTACTTAGTTTACAAGGCTCTATTCTGCCTTGCTCGATCGGCGAGACGTTTCGTGGCCGAGGTAGTTTCAAGCACGTCGGATCTAACGCCGGTTTCCCATGTTAAGACGCATGCAGGTTCGAATTATGCCGGAGGGTACATATTTTCTTTAATAAGATTTTTCGAATATTGAGGCCCGAAGACATACATACATACATATATATATATATATATATATATATATATATATATATATATATATATATATATATATATATATATAGATTAATAAATAAACTGCGTGTCTATTCAAATGTGGGTATCCACGAAAAATAAAGTTTAAGTGATAATATATATATATATATATATATATATATATGGAGAGAGAGATTACGATGGATAACATCTAGAAATGCTAAAGATTAAATTTCTTCAATGAAAACGCCATTAGCTTCAACCAGGAGAATTCGGAATCTCCTGCAACTCTTCTGGGTTACTAACTCTTTTTAATTTGGTAAATGCTACCATAGTCCTTGCATTCAGTTCATCTTTGGTGTTACAAGGAGCTTTGTTGGTTTCTTGCACATCTGTACGCCTCACAAAATCATCAAGCGGGTTGCACTCTGGGAAGTTAGGCGGCCATATGTAAAGGTGATGTGGTCGAAGAAATTGTTTACAAGCATGACTGGGTTTTTCATGCATTTGTGGCATTGTGCAGAAACCTGTTTCAAGATAGAGCTTCTTCCAGCAGACACCCACTTGACCCAGGGCATCAGTACCTCCTCAAATCAATTGCTGTAGGCTTCGGAGTGATCACTCAAACACCATGATATTTTCTGGATGTATCATTCAACCTTTTCCGAATCCTCTGCACTGTGCCCAGATTGACACCTAAGCACTCTAAAATGTTCATATTGGAGCGTCTGGCGCGAATGCCAAACAGTACATAATGCCAGATTTCTGGCGGAGGGAATTGCGTCAAGGTACGCTTTTTCCCTCAGACGGTGCCCAACTGACTACTATATTGTGAAGTCTACATAATTAATAACAAACAACGCGCTTGCGCGAAATTAGAATCTACAATGGCGACAATTTACATGCCACACACACACACACAGACACTAACTATATATATATATATATATATATATATATATATGTGTGTGTGTGTGTGTGTGTGTGTGTGTGTGTGTGTGTGTGTGTATGTATGTATGTTGAAAATATATCCGTTAAATATATATAAATTCTAATTATCGATTGACCATTTTGGTCAGATATTGCACTGTACTGAAGAATGAATAATATTTCTCGTAGTTTTCCTGTATATGAAAACGTCTGCTTTTTGTTTGAAAAAAGTCATGTTTCCAAAGAATATTGTCTGACAATCAAAAATAATTTATTTGCAAAGGTGCATCTGTCTAACTATTGCACTCTTCATATCTGTTTATCTGTCTGTCTGTCTATCTATCTATTTCACTCATCATATCTATCTATTTCACTCATCATATCTATCTATCTCATTCTCTTCATATCTATCTATCTATCTAGATAGCTAGCTAGCTAGCTTCCTGCACTCTTCACATCTATCTATCTACTGCACTCTTCATATCTATCTATCTATCTATCTATCTGCTGCACTCTTCATATCTATCTATCTATCTATCTATCTATCTGCTGCACTCTTCATATCTATCTATCTATATATCTATCTATTTATCTATCTATTTATCTATCTATCTATTTATCTATCTATCTATCTATCTATCTATCTATCTCTTTCCAACCACCTGAAGAAGGCCGGAGCGTACAACGGCCGAAACCTTGTGATAAAAGATGAAGTCAATAGTCCGATTAATGTAAATAGTGTAGATAATACATCATCTAAAAAATATAGACATATAATCATTCTCTTCTTTTCTATCGATCCTATTTCCATTGATATCTATCTATCTATCTATCTATTTATCTATCTATCTATCTGTCTGTCTGTTATGGTCCAGGTTAGGACCAAGCAAGAACAACACGAACACAAGAGTAGAAATAACGAAGATATATTATACGGAAGAATAATACAAGTTATGGAAGGTGTTACTATGACTATCAGTCTGGTTTGGAGGCGTAGTATACATAGTGTTAGGAGAATGCCATTCTGTAGTTATAGGTAGGGACCCATAACACCTATCTATCTATCTAACTATCTATTGCACTCATCAAACCTATCTATTTATCTAATTCTCTTCATATCTATCTATCTATCTATCTATCTAATTCTCTTGATATCTATCTATCTATCTAATTCTCTTGATATCTATCTATCTATCTAATTCTCTTGATATCTATCTATCTAATTCTCTTCATATACATCTATCTATCTATGTAATTCTCTTCATATACATCTATCTATCTATGTAATTCTCTTCATATACATCTATCTATCTAATTCTCTTCATATACATCTATCTATCTATCTATCTATCTAATTCTCTTCATATACATCTATCTAATTCTCTTCATATACATCTATCTATCTAATTCTCTTCATATACATCTATCTAATTCTCTTCATATACATCTATCTAATTCTCTTCATATACATCTATCTATCTAATTCTCTTCATATACATCTATCTAATTCTCTTCATATACATCTATCTATCTAATTCTCTTCATATACATCTATCTATCTAATTCTCTTCATATACATCTATCTATCTATCTATCTATGTAATTCTCTTCATATCCATCTATCTATCTATGTAATTCTCTTCATATCTATCTATGTAATTCTCTTCATATCTATCTATGTATCTATCTATCTACATAACATAATTCTCTTCATATCTATCTATGTAATTCTCTTTATATCTATCTATCTAATTCTCTTCATATCTATCTATGTAATTCTCTTCATATCTATCTATCTATCTATCTATTGCACTCATCAAATCTATCTATTTATCTAATTCTCTTTATATCTCTCTATCTATCTATATATCTATCTATGTAATTCACTTCATATCTATCTATCTATCTAATTCTCTTCATATCTATCTATCTATCTAATTCTCTTCATATCTATTTATCTATCTAATTCTCTTCATATCTATCTATCTAATTCTCTTCATATCTATCTATCTAATTCTCTTCATATCTATCTATCTAATTCTCTTCATATCTATCTATCTATCTAATTCTCTACATATCTATCTATCTATCTAATTCTCTACATATCTATCTATCTATCTAATTCTCTACATATCTATCTATCTAATTCTCTTCATATCTATCTATCTATCTAATTCTCTTCATATCTATCTATCTATCTAATTCTCTTCATATCTATCTATCTAATTCTCTTCATATCTATCTATCTAATTCTCTTCATATCCATCTATCTAATTCTCTTCATATCTATCTATCTATCTATCTGAGAGTGTCCGCATGTGAATAAATGTGAGACAAAGTCTGGGTGAAATATCGAGTTAAATCACTGACTCACTTAACTGTGGTAAATACGTAAAGCAATTTGGATGCCGTTTTTTTTAAACATTGACACGTTTCGCGGACTATCCGGCCTCTTAAAAAAAAACTATTTTATTTTAAATGAATAAAATCTGTTTTAGCGAAACACAATAAGCACCACATTAAGCGAATGAACAGTTAATTTTAAATAATTTCAACTTAGTTTTATTTTCATTAATTTATTTTTTTTATTGTCGTCTCAGTAGGAGTGCAATGAATTTTACAGCAGCCAATTTTGACGAGGCAAACAAATTTTACATTCTGGAGACCTTATATACATATATCATAAAAATCAGATTTTATATCCACATTAGACGAAAACATTTATACTCAGTTTTCCTAACTAGCCACGTATACTTTAAGTAAGTGTTTCCTGGACGATGGGTTCCGCAACTATGACTTAAATAGTAGCGGAAACGGAAATCCTTACAGAAAGGAACAAGGAAAATGCCTATATTGGATGAAATTTACTGAAACATGGAACAAAACGAGGAGACGAATTACAAGAAAAAGAAGTTAAGAATTTGATAAAGAATAACACTTAAGAATGCGAGAACTAGAAAGAGAGAGCGAAGGAGAAAAAAATGAAAATCAAAGAAAAAAGAGAAAGAACTAGATAATGAAAACGCTATTGAAAAAAATAGTATAGAAAGCAAGTAAAAAGAAAATTAAAAAAAAAAACAGAAAAAGAAAGTGCTAAAAGAAAGAAAGCGATACAGGAGAGAAATAGTGAAAGAAAGAAAGAAAGAAAGAAAGAAAGAAAGAAGGAAAACGAATGAAAGAAACAACATGAAAGAAAGAAACAACATGAAAGAAAGAAAGAAAACGAAAGAAAGAAAGAAAACGAAAGAAAGAAAACGAAAGAAAGAAAACGAAAGAAAGAAAGAAAGAAAAATGAAAACTAAAGAAAGAAAACGAAAGAAAGAAAGAAGAAAGAAAGGAGGAAGAAAAAGAAAGAAAACGAAAGAAAGAAAAAAGAAAGAAAGGAGGAAGAAAAAGAAAGAAAACGAAAGAAAGAAAGAAATGAATAAAGAAAACGAAAGAAAGAAATAAAAAACGAAAGCGAAAGAAAGAAAACGAAACAGAGAAATAAAGAAAGAAATGAATAAAGAAAACCAAATAAAGAAAGAAAACGAAAGAAAGAAAGAAAGGAAGAAAAAACGAAAGCGAAAGAAAGAAAACGAAAGAAAGAAAACAAATGAAAGAAAGATCGAAAAGGTAAGAAAGAAAGAAAGAAGAGTGAAAACGAAAGAAAGAAAATAGTAAACGAAAGAAAGATAGAAAACAGAAAGAAAACGAAAGAAAGAAAGAAAACGATAGAAAGAAAGAAAACGATAGAAAGAAAGAAAACGAAAGAAAGAAAGAAAGTTTTTCACTTTCTTTCTTTCGTTTTCTTTCTATCGTTTTCTTTCTTTCAGAAAACGAAAGAAAGAAAAATGAAAACGAAAGAAAGAAAAAAGAAAAGGAAAGAAAGAAAGAAGAAAGAAAAGGAAAAAAAGAAAGAAAGAAAAAAGAAAGAAAACGAAAGAAAGAAAACGAAAGAGAGAAAGGAATGCATATAAATAAAAAGAAAGAACAAAGCAAAAAAGTAATTAGGAATATGAAGCTCAACTTACCTCACTGGGTAGTGCTCAATCACACGAAAAGTGTCCGCTCTTTCTTTAATTAGGCAAGTTCTGTTGTATAGCATCTCGCGACTGTCTGGACAGTCCCACCGCCGATATTTGGAAAACCCGTCACACTTTTTGGTCGGGAATTCCTTATAGCGCCAGATCACTCCGCCACTTACGTAGACTTCTTGCTTTTCTACCCATTTCGGCGGCTGGCCACGGCCGTTCAACCACCACATCCGGGTTCCCCAAGGGCGTAATTTCGCGTCATAGGACGGACTTTGAAGATATTCCGGGAATTGGCACTCGCTCCAAATTCCTGCAGAAAAGACAGATAGAAAAAGTATAGATAAACCAGATAAATTATCTTTATACATACATACATACATACATACATACATATATATATATATATATATATATATATATATATATATATATATATATATATATATATATCCGATGCGATGAGAACAAAAGTAATATATAAATTCTAACGTTCGCAGCGTTAATTAATTTTATCGTATAGACAAAACCATTTTACTCACAACAAAGATGCAACTTGGTTTCAGTGCAATTTAACTGCACATCTACTGGTGAGGGTTGGAAATGGTTATGAACGATCCTGTTTGTAGGCAAGCCCGGATGTAAAACGTCACTTCCTTTTTCCATTTTTTGGGAAGAAATATGTACTTACAAAATATACATAGAGTATCTAAGTGAAACAATAGTGGTTCATGACAGCAGTTTGGTGTTCGGTGGACCCGGGTAGTTAATGTTGAATATACGTATTAGCTGCTTCTTTATGAGGACCCATTTTAATTCATTGACTGAACAGCCAGTTTCTACTCGAGTTATGCTCTTATTAACACCAGGCTGGGATCAAAGTGTAATATCTGTTCTCTTCATCTGTAATGGTAATGTTAATATTAGCTTTATCCTTATGAGGAAACATTCGGCATTCATGGAGCGAACAGCCAGTAATATACGAGTTACACTTTCCTTCATTCCATCGGCATTGTTGCGGATCAACGTGTAATATCTGTTTCCTTCATCCCTAATGGTAATGGTAATATATGTCATTTCCTTTTTAGGAAACTTTAAGCAAAATCCGAGGAACATTTCCTGGTAATCGAGCTGGGATCAAAGGACAGTTATCATCACCTCTAACACACACACATATATATATATATATATATATATATATATATATATATATAAAAGTGAACAGAGATGTCAACACTTAGAGGCGACGGTCTGTTTCATGCTAGACTCGCGGCTTGATGATTATGCCTAGTATGAAACAGACTGTCGCTTCTAAGTGTTGACTTCAATGTTCACATTTATATTTACATACGTTCTATCTCTGATATTGAGCAATTTATCCCATAAATATAGCACACTTTAAGACTATATTTCTTCATATATATATATATATATATATATAGATAGATAGATAGATAGATAGATAGATAGATAGATCGATTATCTTACGCCTCTTGCACGATTTGGGTTTCATGCACGACGCAATCATCGGGCGCTGAGCTCAAATTGACTGTTTTACGGTTAGAACCAAAATTTATCTGACTATAACATCGCTACTTAATATTATAGATTTTTAATATTGAACCTTAAAATCAGTAAAATTGCAAAAATAAATGGTAGAAAACAAAGGCGAAAAGAAAATTATAATTATGAAAATTAAAATTTAAACTAAATTATGATAAAACATAAAAAGAAAATGAAGGAGAAAAGGTAAAATGGAGGAGAAAAATTATAGGTCAATGGCGGTGGGGGTAATTATAATGACCAAGAAACTAAGGTAAGGAAAAACAAAGATATATATATATATATACATATATATATGCCTCTAAGTGTTGACTTCTATATATATATATATATGTATATATATATATATATATATATATATATATATATATATGTATATGCCTCAAAGTTTTGACTTCTATGTTCACTTTTATATTTATATTTTATATATATATATATATATATATATATATATATATATATATATATATATATATATATATATATATATATATATATATATATATATATTATATATATAAGTATAGGTAAAGAAAAAAAGAGATATATAATGTACTAGAAAGAGGTAGAAAAATGTAGAAAAGTATTAACAATGGTTTAAGAGTTATTTTAATTCAATTTCTTTCGATTTTCGCAGTCATTATCCAAAACAGTTATCGTTCTTCTTTGGATGAATATTTGCTGCATAAATATATCTTAAATAATAAGGACACAAGTCGAGACAAACAAATGTCCACAAATCCTTCGTTTCTGTGTTATTAAGTTTAAAGAAATTTTACGGTAGAAGAAACTGTGTTACCATGTAGACGAGGTTACATTTTATTTCAAGTTTTCTGGTCGTTTTAAAAGTATAGTTTATCAGTAATTAAAATTAAAAATAATATTTCAAAATACAACGTATTCTAATCCAAACCTCCCTTTTACAAAGAATCTTAATGTGTAGGAAAACAAATTTAACGGGGAAAATGCCCAAAAACTTTTTGTTGTCGATAATATCCAGACGACATGTTTTGAACCGATATTATAATTCGTTGAAAAAGGCACCCCTACCCTACTTAGACTTATCTTCTTTTCGAAAGTAACTCATATTTGATAAAATAGTCGTCAGTATAAATGAACACGCTTGTCAAAATGATTGGATTTCTCCGTATCCTTGGAAACAAATATTATGAATGTATGTGCTTATAAAACTCAGTAAATTTCAAAATAAGTGATTAAAAAATTCGCTTCAGACCAGTCTGTTATTTTTTGACCGGAAGTGACCAACATTTGGGATCTATTGTGTTTTATTTTTGGATTGACGAACTTTCTTCGGCCTACAAAGATATTCGTTAAGTTGATTTATTTTTCTTTCCTTCATTTATTCGTTTCTTTTGTTCGAATTATTGTTTCTTTGCTTTGGCCAACATTTTTATTTTTAGTCCGGTTTGACAAAGACTTACTTTGTTTTCTTCACCAGGGGTGTGATCAGGTTGCTGCGTCAGGACAAAAACGGTAGAAGACAGTGTGTTGCCATGTAGATTGAAGACGAGTTTACATTTTGTTTCAACACTTTTGGTGTCATCTCAAGTGATGGTGTTGAATGTAAAATAAACTCTTTATTCTTCATTCAACACCATCGCATAAGAAGACAACAGAAGTATTAAGAGAAAATGGCTATTTTTGTAGCAAATGTTATAACATGCATATGTTATAATTTTTAAATAAATATTTGCACTACTTTGTATTGAGCACTTTTTTTTAAATAGTGTTTTGGGTTATCAGAATTTTATAAAATATTTAGGCAGCAATCCTTCTTTTATGCAAGTTTCATTAAAAACGACAGACAAGTTACTCCGGTTAAGTTTTTTATTTAATTTTTCTTGTGTACGAACAAGACTTTTCTTTGCTGGACAAAGGCTGTGTAAGAATATATATATATATATATATATATATATATATATATATATATATATATATATATATATATATATATACGAGTACAGGGTTGGAATTGAGGGAATAAAATTCTGATAACCAAAAACACTATTTTAAAAAAAATGGTCAATACAAAGTAGTGCAAATATTTATTTAAAAATTATAACAT
>OZ038505.1:69936100-69938600 GCA_964036315.1 Acanthosepion esculentum
CCATGTCCACTTTTATATTATATATATATATATATATATATATATATATATATATATATATATATGTGTGTGTGTGTGTGTGTGTGTGTGTGTGTGTGTGTTTTGAAAGAATGATAAAATGCAAGAGAACGTGAAACAGAGAGAAAGAAAGAAATTAGCTCGTCAGTCTTATCTGTTGTATACGAACGGAAGATGAATTATACACATTATCTGCAAAGGAATCACTGAGAATTGCGATTGATGTTTTTATTCGAACTGGCCGGCAAGTCATAGCTCATCACTATTCTGTTCCCCTGGTCAAAGGTCCAGCACATTTGTCTCCGAGTCGACACGTGTGCCAAGGGCTTGCATTTACATAATATTGTATGCATGTGTGTACGTCGATAGGTACTTGCTTTGTCGTTCTAAACAAGAGGACTATAAATGCTAATAACACGTGAAATTCCGTCACCTTCTGTCAGTGCCTGTGGAATTTACAAAGTGGAAGAACTCTCTTCAGAGGCTAGGTTTAGCAAAACGCTTACGAAAAGTATACAAACCCAGAAAGCAAATCAGGTCATTCCAGAAAATTAAAACGCATTTAATATATATTGTAGGTAGTGTATATGTTAGTCTACCAATCAAATTAAAGGTCGTTTTCTGATACTACATATAAAGATGTAGACGTCTCTTCTACTCCAATAGCTTCATGTCTTGCACATCTCGCCTGTGGAACTATTCCTGTTTCCCTGACAAATACAATCTCCAACTATTTAAGTGTAACGTCAATCCACATCTCCAGTTGCCTTGATCTATCCACTTCCCTTCTCCACATCCTTTCACCTTTCATTCCTATCTGCTCTCGCTCCAAATCTTCTGTAACCCCCTTGCCTTGATCGATCCACTGTCTTTCTTCACATCCTCTCCTTTACCACTCCTATCTGCTCTTCCTCCAAATTTTCTGTAACCCCTTGCGTGCTAGTGGCCTCCAGCCTTGCTTGGGGTGATCAGCTTAAAAAAAAATAAAAATAGTCCTTTTTTGCTTTTTATAAGCCCATACTAAAATGGCGCATAGTTAGACTACACGGGCTGTATTCGATATTGGTACGATTCACTGTATCCTATTAGTCCACACAGTCTTTCGTCTGCTACTTGGAAACCGAAGGCAGACAATCGCTCCAGATGGCGCCACGTTGTTCAAAGAGGAGTTACGAAAGGCGGTAAAAAAAAAAAGGAAGCGAAAACAGCCGCTGACGATCATAAAACAACGCAGCGAAAATGGGGTACTGATGCCATATTTGGGCAGGAGACGCACAGAACTCGCTTTCCAGTCTTGATAGAGCTCCAAACCGCCTCCATGACTTTGTGGGAGAATAATTATTTTCCACTCTCCCTCACAGGTGGAGATATGACGAGTCTCTCACAGCTTTATCGCTACTACCATTGAAAGTGCTTCGTCAAAATACATCTACTGGTTGTACCATATCTAACTTTCACGGCTAGGACACGACATGGTACTTACATAACTAGAAAACTACCCACATTCCCTCTGTATTCCATCAGCGAGAAAAAAAGTTCCACTCAGATTCGCCCCTATGCTGTATGGAACAAACTCCCTTGAGAATGCATCCATGATCAATACAATCTTAAACTGTTCAAGTCTAGAGTCAACCGTTAACTGCCTCTCTTATCCGTATAAACTACCCATTGGCAAGAAGTAAGTTCCACTCAAACAGCTTCTTCGCACGAACGACTGCTCTATGGGACAAACACTCTAGAGAAAGCTTCCCTCATCAATACAATCTTAAAATTTTCAAGTCTAGAATCAAGCGTTAACTTCCTCTCCTATCCATATTAACTACCCACTGGCAAGAATTATTCCCACGCAGACAGCTTCTTCCCACGAATGACTGCTCTATGGAACAAGCTCCCTAGAAAATGTTTCCCTGATCAATACAATTTTAAAATGTTCAAGTCTAGAGTCAAATGTTAACTTCCTCTCCTATTCATATAAACTGCCCATTGGCAAGAAGTAAGTTCCACTCAATGAACTTGTTCACACGAACCACTGCTGTATTCAACAAACTCCCTCGGGAATGTTTACCTGATCAATACAATCCTAAACTGTTAAAGTCTGTAGCCAACCGTTAACTTCCTCTCCTTATCCATATAAACTACCCATTGGCAAGAAGTAAGTTCCAGTCAAACAGCTTCTTCCCACGAATGACTGCTCTATGGAACAAACTCCCTAGAGAATGCTTCCATGATCAATACAATCTTAAACTGTTCAAGTCTTGAGTCAACCGTTATCTTCATCTCTTATCTGTAGAAAATACCAATTATCTTTACCATCTGTGTAGAGGGGGCCCCGTTACTAGTATAGGGTGAACGTTACTGTAAAAAAAAATGAGGCGGAGTAAGCTATTAGAATTTCGGTTTTCACATTTTTACACCTGAATAAACTGCCATACAAATATCGAACTGTCTTTCCAGAGGCTGCTCACAAAGGGAGTGGTTTTAA
>OZ038505.1:69953600-69978600 GCA_964036315.1 Acanthosepion esculentum
GTAAGTTTGATGAAAATTGTTTGAAAGATCAACGTAAAAGTGAAAGAAACCAGTAAAAATCGCCATTTTTCGCTATTTAGGCGGGTTTTCACTATATCGGTGGACTCAGTTATCAAGTTAAATAGCTGTTCAACAATCAACTTATTGTTGGCTACAGGTGAGTGAAGTTTTTATTATATTGCTTGAATATTGAGGGAGTTTTAGTTAAAAAAAATTGTGTTGAAATCGGTTTTTGGTTTTTCGCGGGGTTTTTTCTAAACGCAGTGTCGTAGAAATAAAAATGAGTTATCGTTTTGCTCGTCATAATGTAAGTAACCGACATAATGAGTCTGAACGAAATCGGAGAAAAAAGTTTAATTTATCTATATTTGATCGGATTTATCGATTATTGATTTTTTTAAAAATATCTTACCTCTTACATTGTAAAATGTATGCGCCAAGTTTAGTCAAAATCGCTTGGATGGATCTCGAATACAAAGGTATCACACAGACAGAGAAACACACATTCCCACATATATCCTCTGTTTTATATATTACTAATAGTAGTATTATCCGAACGCTATAAGGACACATAGAAAATTCTTGGTTTGCCAATAAACCATGTTCAGGAGGCACTTCGACGTGATGTAATTGTTAGCAAGTTGCGCTAGAAACATTACAAATGAGAAGTGAGTTCGATCCTCGCTGGATACTCCATACATCTGGCCTTGTGCCACTTCTAAGCTGCTTTTAGAAAATAACCATGTTCAGAGTCACTTCTACGTGGGATAAGGGTTACTAAGCTTATCTCGCTAGATAATAATAGCGAGTTCGTTTCAAAATAGGTGCTCTAAAGTTTCGGCCTTGCTTATGCCACATTTTAGTAATTCGCATAAGAATATCGTGTTCACCGGTTCTCTGTCTGGAGTCTCCTTACTAAACCAGTTGGTTCGTGATCATGAAACATAATTTTCAGTTTTCGATTAATTTGACCATTTTTATTTTATATATCGTAAAAATTGAGGAGGTGGGTGACTATAGATCTCCACAGGATTCTCTCTGTTGTTTCTTTGATGCATTTGCCACTGCTTGGCCATCATCTAAAAATCTAATTGACGCAGCCACTCATATCTGAGGATGCCAGTCTACTCAGGCGGCTAGTAGACGCCTGCTCACAACCTAGATACATAATAAAAGCACCTGAACAGTTGTGGCAGAAAAACTTCGAGGATTTATACTAAGTTATAACGTTGGAGCTCGTTTTATTTGTTTTCTGCACTTCTCCGAAGGAGAGTGTGTAGAGGGCGGGAGTGTGACCACTCCACAAAGGTTCCATCAGTGACCATTGCTTTTGCAGCAGATTTTGACGAATTCCGATATACCCCAGGTTCAGGAAACACAATATTCCCCAGATCTTGTAACTTTTACCTCGTTAAAATATCAAATCCGACATGAAAGGAAAGCATATTTCAAGTCATCGAGGAAATCCAAGTGAATCCGACGAAACAGTTTTGGTTCCATCAATGGAAATGACGCTGGATATCGGGCATGGATTCGGAAATGGATTATTCTGAAAGAGTTTAAATGCACAATTGATATTTGTAGTTTATTTTTATGGCATCAGTTTCGATACTTATTTTTTCATTTGAAACCCATATATATATATATATATATATATATATATATATATATATATATATATATATATATATATATATGAAGAAATATAGTCTTAAGATGTGCAATATTTATGGAATAAAGTGCTCAATATCAGAGATAGAGTGTGTGTAAATATAAAAGTGAACATAGAAGTCAACACTTACAGGCGACAGTCGGTTTCATGCTAGACGCAATCGTCAGGCCACTGACGATTGCATCTAGCATGAAACAGTCTGTCGTCTATAAGTGGTGACTTCTATGTTCACTTTATATATATATATATATATATATATATATATATATATATATATATATATATCCTAGTTTTGAGGTATGATATATTTATGGCTTAAAGTGATCAGTATCATACAGACTGCTTGATTTAAAAATAAAAATGATGTCTCTATTTTAATTGGTTGATTATTTTACGGCTTATCAATCTCAATTCAAATGTGAATCTTATTTTGGGAGTGAACAATTTTTGTGGGGATAATAATGTTTTGTTTTCTTTTTTTTTGCTACAAGTCGTAGTATTTAACATCTGGGGCCTACAGCCTTGGTGAGCATCTAGTCTAGCAGAAAAAAAATTCTGCTTTTTAGGTCCTGCCGGTTTAAATTCTGAGCGGACTAACGCAGTAACCCTAACATCCCCGGTACGAAAGAAAGCGGCAAGCCATTGCACTGTTCAACCTTGAATGTCACCATGAACCACAATTGTGAGATGGAAGAATGTGGTGATCACAAATGCACCAAATGTGCTAAATAAATAAATGATGAACATTATATATATATATATTATATATATATATATATATATATATATATACTAGTTTTGAGATATGCTATATTTATGGCTTAAAGTGATCAGTATCACGGATAGAGCGTATGCAAATATATAAGTAGACATTGAAGTCTTCACCCAAGAGCGACAGTCTTTTTCATGCTAAACACAATGGACACACACACACATATATATATATATATATATATATATATATATATATAGTACAATTAATAAATCGGTTGATATATGATCCAAGTGGATGCTAATAATATAAAATATTAAAAATGATCCATAAAAAATCTCAATGTATTTATTATAACAGAGCATATAAATTACATAACAGAGAATTTATTATCAAAATTCAATTGAACAAAGCCAACATATTGACGTTGGTTGAAATAGTCTATACTCATGAGGCAACTTTGGGTTTCCCTGTTAATATATATATATATATATATATATATATATATATATATATATATATATATATATATATATCTCAAAGTGTAGCAGAAAGAACAGTAAGATTGCAGCGTTCAAAATATTATTTGAAAAACAGTGCACAATAGACAAATTAGAGCCGTAAATATTTATTTATCTTACGTAGTGTTACATTACAACATGCACATATCCACTACAAAATTGTACATTTTTGTTTCAACGTCAAATAAGGGAAAACTTCTTTTAGACGTCTCCTCAGGTGGGGAATCACGGTATTACGAGCTCCCCCTGATGAGACCTCTAAAAAAGTTTTTCCTTTTTTTGAGGTTGAAACAAAAATGTACAATTTTGTAGTGGATATGGGCATGTTGTAATGTAACACTGCATAAGATAAGTATATATATATTATCTTAAATGATTCATATATTTCTATGACAAGTGTAAGAAGAATTATGTGATTGGTAGAATTAGCGTGGCGTTTTCGTCGGGAGAAAACTGTCGTCGTCCAGATTGAAGAAGGGTGGTTAAGGATATTGACGCAAATGAGAGGACGTTTCTCCATTGTTGACTCCAGTTTCTAACTAAGCGACAGCAGAGGCTATAGATTGACAACTCGATCAATATTCGCTTCTATTCCATTTTGTCATTCTTATCGTTTCGTACGTTCCGCTATTTCGTGTTTTCGCTTACCCGCCGTTGCTGTGCAAAACGGTGATCAGCAAGACGGAATGAAACCAAAAATCGAATTAAAAACAAAATTAAATCTAATAGAAATCCAATAAAAAACACTTCCGACTTCATGCACTGTATTCCATTGTATTCTCTCTTTTTTTCTGTTTAACTCTCAATACGTAAATATAAGTGGAAATATGGCATAAAAAATAAGGCGCTTCTAATAAGAATTAATGGCGAGTAAAGAATTTTATTGATAATTAAGAACCAATGATAATTAATCTTCATCTGCGTTAACGGTAGTATTGACAATTCCGTTATTTGTGTTCATAGGCTAATGATACTGTTTTCTTATTCTTTTATACGTATTACATATCTCTAATGTCATATATTTGACAGGCTTAAATTCATGTGGAGCTATCTTTATGTTCATTATTTAATTTTGAAATGAAGAAAAATATAATGCATAAACAGCCTATTAAATTTGTAAAAATATGAGGGAATTAATATTCTTGTTATGTTTTTTATTTATCTCTCTGCGTAGTAGTAGTAGTCGTAGTACAATTCTCTGTGTCCTGAATAGCAACCGGGATTTCTAGTCATTCCACGCTATGTTCGCCTATTGTTCTCTATTTATACTTGTTTATCTAATTTGCCTACGATACTACAAGTCTAAAGCAGTTGATACTAGTGTGTTGCCCGATCTTATTAAGTGTGCCACTAGATAATATCATGTCATATATATTGCCATTGATACATTTTGAATATCTATATAAGCGCATATCCCACATGAGCTAAAAATGCTTTATCAGTTTTATTGCAATTTTCTAATACTAATTGATGTGAATTAGGCCCCTCAACCCTAAATAACATAAAAAATAAGAAGCGGGAAAAATTACGCTAAACGGAAGAAATGAGTTTCTATTCATCGCACATTCGACGAAGCATTGAAGAAATCGCGAAAAAAACACCAAGCACATGTTTCACACTAAATACTTTGCAAAAATAGTTGCATAGAAATATTAAAGGAAGCTCATATTTGCAGGCGTATTTTTTTAATCTATGGTTTTATTTCATAACATTTAAATGTATATCTTTTAAAAAGTGTGCTCAATGTACAGTGATATTTTCATTTCCTGCTAGGTGCGCTGTTACTTAAAAAGGTTGAGAAACGCTGGTCTAAAGAAGAATGTTATGTTTATATCCGTTTTAGCTATCTTCAAATGTATACAGACGACATTTCAACATTTTCAGATTATAAAAATAAAGATAGAAAATAAAATAAAACAAACCTGGCGTCCCTTTTAATACTATGATAAATCCTTGTGCAAATTAATTGAAACAAAACGAATAAATCAGTTATTATTTTTTTCGAATTTTTCCAATTGAACATGACCCAGTGCACATGTTAGTGCTTCGTATGTTCATTCCACGAAGTCGTTCCTTGACCCCAGATTCTCGATTGGATTTAAATCTGGATAGTTTCCGTGCCAGTCTAATACTTTGATTTGCTCACTAGTAAGTCTTGCCATTGTTTTCGTGCAGCGCTTCAATTTTCGTACGCTTCCTTGGAGTAACGTCCATCGCAGACAATGACCATAGGACAACTAATCGACATTTGAGGCAATAGTGTCTGGGCATTATGAAAATCTGATGACGCAATATTTTTCTAAGCTAAACAAATTTCAGCATACAGCCTGAAAATAGATTCATATTACTTCACACCACTACAAATGACATAATCCGAGGGAAAAATAAAAATCGATTACACCCTGTCAATCCAGTGGGTCTAAAGCTAACCGAACGGTGAAAGAAAATAAACTAAAACGGTTGTTTTAATTAATTTACACAAAGGTTTATCTGGACCAGAGAAAAGATTCATATTATTGAACACCACTGCAAATGATCTTATCTAAGGAAAAAATAGATATCGATTACACCCTTTCACTCCAATGGGTCTAAAACTGACCGTATGCCGAAAGAAAGGAAACTAAAGCGGTTGTTCTAATGAATTTGCAAAAGGGTGCATAGTGACAAGCGAATAGATTTATGTTACTTCACACCACTACAAATGGCCTAATCTAAGGAAAAAATAGAAATCGATTACACCCTGTCACTCCAGGGGGTCTAAAACTGACCCTAAGATGAAAGAAAGAAAACTAAAGCGACTGTTTCAATTAATTTGCATAAGTATGTATTTCTAGAAGAATTTCACCCAACAGTTGTGCATTAATTCTTTACACCAAGTTGTCATCATTATTCGTCAATAAATATGTGTACGGGCTATCTTTGATGTATTCCTCCAGGTTTATTTGCAGGCATCGACTCCAGGAAATGAATGAATCCTAGTAAATATTAACCTCATGAATCTTAGATTCGTTAATGAATTATTTAGAATACAATCATGAAATGATGTCCGTACCGTAGGAAAAAATAACGTTTCAATCACAAATTGAAAATATACGCTTATCTCCAACGAAACGATATCTTATGAAACTCGCCGTTCATACGTTTAAGTATGTTGTTGATTCCTCTAGACACGCCTGGCATCTATAAGGTCACTGCCTACCCTGGCTAAATGCTACTACGGAGGTTTTCACATGAAGTAATTTTTTGAAGGGATGGTGTTTTTGGTCGTCTCTTAGGCAGGTGGCGAGCGAAAGCTAGCGAACCAACACTGCACTGTTATTATCTCATTTTTTAAATATCATTTCACTCCAAGCAAGGCAATAAAGCTACTAAGACGCAAAGATTTATTGAATGTATGAGAATGTAAGAAAAATATAAAAAAGAGATTAATTTTATAGTAAATATACCAGCAATACATTTTTATATAAAAAAATAATTACCAACAATACTTATTTATAGTAAAATGACCAACAATACAAATTTATTTTAAAATGACTAACAATACATTTGTAATTGAAGGCATAGAATTCCTTTCAAAATATTTAGATTTCGGCATTGAATAACCCATAGAGGTGTTGATATGCCGCTAAATAAAATCAACAAGTCTAAACAGATTTCCATTGCAAGTGTGTTGATGAGCTACATTCTATGGTTCCACTAACCTTGACCATTGCAGCTAGGACCCACAATGTCACGTATACACGCAGAAATAATTATCTTCTTACCATTAATTAGAAGTAAGCGCTACTCCGATAACTTCTTCCCAATAACTGCTGATTTGTGGAACTTACAGGATGTTTTTTTCCAATCACTACATTTTTGGCTGCTTCAAATCTAGAGATATCATTTCTACATGATCTTATCAACAGAACTTCTTGCCTTTTGTTACGCTCACACAACACCACACAGTATCACGCTACCAGGAGTGACTCTTGAACCTGATATGAGATCAATATTAGTAGAAAAAAATGAATGAAAAAAAGAAGCTTTCACGAAATTTCACGTTCGTGGATACAGCGAGAGGAAATTTTGAAAGTTTATTTTTCGTTATGGAGAATTAAGGCCTAGAATTCAAAAGAAGAAAAATTTCATTACGATCTAAGCTCAGTTATTTTATCTCGCCCATAAGTTCATCTAGGTTTTGAAAAAATTGATCAAGGCATGACAAATTTGATCTAGGTTTGGAAAATTTGATCTTAGCTTAAAATATTTGATCTAGGCTTGAAAAACTTGATCTAGGCCTGGAAAACATGATCTAGGCCTGGAAAAATAGATCTAGGTTTGAAAAACTTGATCTAGGCTCGAAAAACTTGACCTAGGCTCGAAAAACTTGATCTAGGCTCGAAAAACTTGATCTAGGTCTGGAAAACTTGATCTAGGTCTGGAAAACTTGATCTAGGTCTGGAAAACTTGATCTAGGCCTGAAAAAAGTATCTAGGAATGAAACACATAATCGAGAGTTGAAAAACTTGATCTAGGCCTGGAAAACATGATTTAGACTTGAAAAACTTGATCTAGGCCCGACAAACTTGATCTAGGCCTGGAAAAATTGATCTAGGTTTGGAATACTTGATCTAGGCTTGAAAAGAATTAATCTGGAGTTGACAAACTTGATCTAGGCCTGGAAAACATGAACTAGGCTCGAAAAACTTGATCTAGGCCTGAAAAAATTGATCTAGACCTGGAAAAATTTTTACAGGCTTGGAAAACTTGATGCAGGCTTTGAAATTTTAATCTAGGCTAGTAAAACTTGATCTAGGCTTGGAAATCATAATTAGACAAGCTATCCACTTTATCCCCACTGAACTCTAATTAGGCGCCTTGATTTGAACGCCTACTGGAATCCAGGTTCACCCCAGAACTAAAATGGAACGCATATATGATCCATCACTGAAGAGGTTGGAAAACCGGTGGGGCCTGAATGTATCGGTCTTGTCCTGCCATGCTCTATTTTCACATAGTCCAGAGTATGACAATTAACTTAATCCGGCAGCAAGGCCTCTGATCGGGAGATTGGGTTAGGGTCCCATCTATGGGTAAATAGTTAACCTCCAAATAAAAGCAAAACACTAGAAAAGTATAAAATAGATTTTTATATAAAAATGACCAACAATACATTTTATAACAAAATGACCAACAATACATTTTATCTGTAGTTGAAGGCAAACAATACAACGAAAAAGCGAACATGAAAGATCTCTTTCACGACATTAATCATAATATCCTATAATTTCTAAAAGACAGCAAACTGTATTCCAAAATATAACTTCAACAAAACTACAACATAAAACACAAATTACCGCCTCTATTAATTATGTCCATACAAACATATTTACGCACAAAGGCTGAGAATCATCTACCATGTATTCTATTGTGAAAACATAACATATATCTTATTTTTATTACTTTAAAGCTCTCAAGAAAATTAAATTTCGGCAATAAATGTCCCATAAGCTGTTGATATGCCATTAAACAAATGAATCAAACCAAATCTACTTTCAGAAGAATCAGATCAGTTCAATATTTGAGTATTGCTGCCATATCTGGGCTAGGGCTACCTAATTCTAATTTGTCATGTTTCAAAAACGTACTGTGAAAATTTATTTAATAAAATACTTTAGAAGATAGGATTTTAAAAAAATATTAATAAAAGGGAAAGAAAGAAAATTATTTGATAAAAATAAATAAATAAAAATGTAATATTTTGAAATTAAAAGCTTCCATTATTTTCTAAAGAAAATATTTGTTTTAGCGACTGCAGTTCTGAGGTGGTTTATAGCAACAGTGGTTGCTACCAATTTACTAGTGTTTTCATTGGTCAAATTGAAACAAGCTTTGTTTGTTTTATTTTGTAAGCTCCTGGTTCTTTTTTTAAATGAAAATGAATTTAGATCGCTCTTGAGCGTTGTTCCGTCCATTTGGGTAAAATTTCGATTTTCTGTTGTAAATATATATTAATATGCCTTTAATATTCCCGAACCCCAATTTCTTCATTAAGTGTTGAATAAATTGTAATGACCAATGTACGCAGGTGTAGGCTTTAAGAAAGATTTACTGAACTGGGAATACAAGCGAATTAAACTCGGCATTGTGTCACATCCTACCTCGTGGGGAGTCTGGTAAATATCGTCTAGCTGGGATCTGTTATTCAGCTCTTAACTGTTTCCGAACTTTCGGGCAAAGAGAAACCCGGACGAAGCTATGTCGAAGGGCAAACACTCGTCCGGGGCGATAGACAGACACGAACACGTTTATGCGGGGTTATGGGGAATTTTTGGCTGAGCCTTCGGGCTCGGATTGCCTCACATTAAATTCGGCCTTGTCGGGAGGCTGGTAAATATTTCTAGCTGAAATCTGTTGAGTACGCCTCAGACTTATGCGAGAACTACCGACCTTCCAAAAGTACCCCTCATTACTGGATTGACTTGCGATGACCCTGTACATAACTGTTACCTTTATACTTATTGTATTGGTTTTTACAATAAACCTTTTCTTATTTTATACCCCGTGTTTGTCAAGTATATATTCCTTTTAGCACGGAATATCCAAATCAAATGGATTATTTTATTTCTCCTTGAACAGAGAAATATTTACAGTTTTTTTTTCTATCCCTTCAGAGGTGGAGTATAAATTTCTCTTTGAACAGAGAAAAGTATATTTTAGTGAAAAAAATAAAGCAAGATGGTTTAAATTTAATTTTTCCAGAGGAAAAATATTTATTTTTTAGAATGTTAATAATATTTATTTCCTTTAAAGAATAAGACAGAGAATGTCTATTCTACTATTTTATATTTTTTAAAAGCAAGGAGGGCGAAAATTACTCATCTCTTGCTTCAAAAAAATTATCGCAATTTTAATAACAAACTAAATAATAATAATTTGAAGTGTTATCAAAATGCTTATTTTTCAGTGAAAACACGTGAAATTTGGATTTATCTTAGCCAGCAAAACAGCCTTACTTCCCTTGGTTGGTTGCTGGTGAGGGAAGGGTAATACACGTATTTCACACGTTGTAGAAAAATATATGTCTCTGTGTAATGCTTTTATGTATGCATATATGAATTTATATATACAGTTATATATGATAGAAATTGTAAGGAGGATTTGATAATTATAATTAAGTAATTCATTGAGTCTGAAAGAAACCTCAACAGAATGCAGAAAGCACTGGACGACCGCTTGGTCCTATATTTGGGACTCATCATCAGTCTGTCCGGGTTTCAATTCTCAGTAGTGGATGCGCACTGCTGATGAGTCCCAAATATAGGACGAAACGGCCGTCCAGTGCTTTCTGCATTCTGTTGAGGTTTCTTTCAGACTCAATGAATTAATTATATATATATATATATGTGTGTGTGTGTGTGTGTGTGTGAAAGAGTTTATATATGTATATCTCTCTGGGTAATAGTTTTATGTGTGCGTTTATATATATATATATATATATATATATATATATTCATATAAACGTGTAATGATTTTATACATGCATATATTAATTTATACACACACACACACATATATATATATATATATATATATATATATATATATATATATATATCAATATATATATGCCTGTATGTATAATGGTTTTATATATATATATATATATATATATATATATATATGTGTGTGTGTGTATATTATATTCAATCAGTAAATCAAAAATTTATTTTTTAGAATATTATAAGTTAATAATATTCATTTCCTTTAAAGAATATGACAGAGGATGTCTATTCTAATATTTTATTTTTTTAAAGCAAGGAGGGCGAAAATTACTCATCTCTTGCATTGCCGATAAATAATTTGAAGCGTCATCAAAATTCTTATTTTTCAGTAAAAACACGTGAAATTTGGATTTATCGTAATATTTTTTATATAAAATGTTCTAAGAAAAGTAAGGTTTGTTATTTTCCGTGATAATATGAATATATACTTGACAAACACGGGGGATAAATAAGCTAAGGATTATTGTAAAAACCAGTACACTTAGAATAAATGTAACAGTTATGCACAAGATCGTCGCAAGTCAACCCAGTTGTGAGTGCTACTATTGGAAGGTCGCTAGTTCTCGCGTAAGTCTGGGTCGTACTCAACAGATTCCAGCTAGAAATATTTATCAGCCTCCCAACAAGGTGAGGAGGTGACACAAGGCTGAATTTAATGTGGGGCAATCCGAGCCCGAAGACTCGGTCAAAAATTCCCCATAAGCCCGCATAAACTTGTTCGTGTCTGTCTATCGCCCCGGACGAGAGTTTGCCCTTCGGCATAGCCTCGTCCGTGTTTCTCTTTGCCCGAAAGAAAGAGAGTTCGGCAAAAGCTAAGAGCTGAATAACAGATACCAAGCTAGACGATATTTACCAGACTCCCCACGAGGTAGGGTGTGGCACGAGGCCGAGTTTAATTCCCTTGTATTCCCAGTTGAGACAATCTTTCTTAAAGCCTACACCTGCGTACTTTTGTCATTGCAATTTATTCAACACTTAATGAAGAAAGTGGGGTTCGAGAATATTAAAGCCATATTGAAGACAATAAGGAAACAGAGAGAAGCCTAATTAACGAGCCTGTGAAAATGGATGACAGGAGAGGGACTGGGATAGATAGTAAATGAAACAATCATTGCCTAAGGCTACAAGCGTAGGAACTAAGATCTCGCACGCTATGAAGAGAAACGTCACATAAAAGATGTATGTGTTGTGGTGGGAACCTCGAGGCGGTGTAGTGGTTAGCAAGATAATCTTACTAAAACAATTACAACTGAGTAGTGAGTTCGATCCTCACTGGGTGCCCCATACCTTCGGTCTTGTGCCACATCTAAGCTACGATTGAAAAATCATTATCCTGTAGAGGTGATGATGACTCAAAAAAAAAAAAAAAAAAAAAAAAAAAAGGATCGTGATGGGCATTAATCTGCCAAGCTGTCCTATGATAGATTTGCAGAGTTGTCCTTCTGCGGGATATATTTACTTAGCCTGATTACGAAACTCTCGTCTGACTGACTGTTTTACCAACAGGGGAAGAGATGTCTTCCTGAAGGGCATCTGGTGCAAACTGAAAACAAACTACGAGAGACGAATATTGTATCGCTTTCTCTATCACTCTCTAGTTCTTTCTTTCTTTCTTTCTCTCTTTCTTTCTCATTAACCGTCTACTGTTTTTTTTCTATTTTTTTAGCCTTTATCCTTACCCTATGCTTTCTTTTTTCATCGTTTACTTTCATATTAGCCTTTTTTTAGCTTTCCTTCTCATTCGTTTTCTCTATTTCCTTTCTGTCTTTCTTTCATTTATTATTCGTTTATTTATTTATTTCAGTCATATGCTTCCTTTTCTTTTTATTAATTTTCACGCTCTTCTTTCTTTTTCTTTCTTTCTTTCTTATTCATCCCCTCCTTCCTTTTACCAGCTTTCTTTCTCCTATTTCTTTTTTCTTTCTTTCTCCTTCTATTCCATTTTTCTTTCTTTCTTTCTTTCTTTGCCATTTTTAGCTTTCCTTCTCATTCGTTTTCTCTATTTTCTTTCTGTCTTTCTTTCATTTATTATTCGTTTATTTATTTATTTCAGTCATATGCTTCCTTTTCTTTTTATTAATTTTCACGCTCTTCTTTCTTTTTCTTTCTTTCTTATTCATCCCCTCCTTCCTTTTACCAGCTTTCTTTCTCCTATTTCTTTTTTCTTTCTTTCTCCTTCTATTCCATTTTTCTTTCTTTCTTTCTTTCTTTGCCATTTTTAGCTTTCCTTCTCATTCGTTTTCTCTATTTCCTTTCTGTCTTTCTTTCATTTATTATTCGTTTATTTATTTATTTCAGTCATATTCTTCCTTTTCTTTTTATTAATTTTCTCACTTTACACTAACTTCACTGATTTTTTTTCCTTTTACTACTTATTCTTTTTTTTTTATTTCTTCGGCCTTCCTTTTCATTCTTTTCGAACTTTTTCTTTCTTTCTTTCTTTCTTTCTTTCTTCCTTTGACATTTAATTTGCATTGAGTTTTTTTGCTTATTCGTCTTTCTTTCTTTCTCTCTCTCTCTCTTCTCTCACTCTCTATGATACACTGAGACGGACGCACTCAGGCAGTTTTAATCTTTATGCCCGTTTAGGTCAAGCCTGCATAGCACTCTCTCTTTGATACTGGCCTGTCTTCTCTTTTACATATGGCTAATTTACGTAATATAATTACATACAATCACACACGCACACAACATATACACATATATATTCAGATGGGATAACGATATATAAATTTTTATATAAATTCTTGTATATCAAGAACAGTTTTTAAAAGAAAAGATGTCTGATAGATTGGAAAACGTTTTCGTAACGCGTTTTATCCATGAGGACTACATAAGAATATACATTATATGCGATTTGTACAGGCTTTTGTACACATTTTGCTCCTTCATATTCTTGTCAATTCGGCCATCGCTGCCAAATGTTCAAATATATTCCAAATATTTTTCGATATTCAGGCCACAGTATATACCAATATTATACTGTGACTGAATATCGAAAATTATAGAAAAACATATATCGCTCAAAATATTGTATTATTAGTTTATATAATATAAAAAAAATGATTTCTCTATATATTCCGTTATTCAGACTGAATATATGGTTGTCGTGTATTTTCTTTTCTCTGTTCAATAATATTTCTATATGCAAATGGTTTAATCCAGTATCTTGCCAGTACTCTATAAATGATTTTAAGTGGGATAAGTTTAATTTTTGCCTGACGATTTCTATACGCATAAAACTTCGAGTACCACCGCCCAAGGCAAGGAATAGAAAGTCATTAGTTAGTGTTGATATATATATATATATATATATATATATATATATATATTGTAAAGATATTAAGATATATATATACGTTGCAATAATTGACAATATTTATTATCATCTTAGAGTAGTGTTATATTTTCTCAAAAATCATGGCTTGTATATGTGTATAGTTACCTCCACTCTCTTTTCACAATCTTTTTGTATATATATATATATATATATATATATATATATATATATATCTTTTCGTTTTCTAAATTACTTGATATTTCTATATATATATATGTCGTTCGCTCTGCCGATATCTATCTCAGTCTGATCACATCTATCTATCTATCTATCTCAGTCTGATCACATCTATCTATCTATCTATCTCAGTCTGATCACATCTATCTATCTATCTATCTCAGTCTGATCACATCTATCTATCTATCTATCTCAGTCTGATCAAATCTATCTATATATCCATCAATCTATCTCAGTCTGATCACATCTATCTATCTATCTAGCTAGCTAGCTAGCTATCTATGTATCTATCTCTATATATACAGGGATTAGACAAAATAATTGAAACACCTGTTAAATTCAAAGAAAATGTATTTAATATGGAGTTGGTCCTCCTTTAGCCTCACATACAGCTTTAATACGTCTAGGAATGGAATCATACAGCTTCCTGACTTCATCCAGAGGAATTTTCAGCCATTCTTCCATTAACACCTGCTCCAGCTCTTTAAGACACGACGGTGGAGGATAGCGGCTCCTAACTTGTCGCTCTAAAATGCACCACAAATGTTCAAAAATATTGATATATGGAGATTGGGGAGGCCATTCTGTGTTCTAGCTCACTTTCATGCTCTTCATACCAATTCTTAACCATTCAAGTGGTATGTATTGGAGTATTATCATCTTGGAAGATGCAGTCACCATCAGCGAATAAAGTCTGGGCCATTGGATGAACATGATCACCAAAAATGTTCAGGTAATCTTTGCTGTTGATTCTACCATGCAGGGCAACTATTAGACAGAGATATTTCCATCATATAGCGGCCCAAACTATCACAGATCCACCACCATGATTCACTGTTGGAAGAAGGCAGTCAGGGTTTTAAGCTTTTTTGGGCTGCCTCTACACATAAACTTGCCCTGAAGTTAGGAAAAGAGAAAAACTGGACTCGTCTGAAAATATAACTTGCTTCCATTGGTCTGCAGATCAGGCATTGTGATCTCTGCACAACTTCAACCACTTCTGAATGTTACGAGTGAAGAGAAAAGGTTTCCTTACGACAGCTCGTCCATGATATCCAGCCTTATGGAGCTCACGACGAACAGTTTTAGTAGAAACTGGACTATTCAGAGGATTATTCAACTCATCACTCACTTTGGCCTCAGTAGTTCAATGATTTTTCGCCACTATGAGTTTCAGACCACGTCGGTTTCTGTCAGTAATTTGGCAAGTCCGGCCCGAATTGCTATGCTTGCTAGAGGTTTTGCCCTGTTTCTTGACTTGCATCATAGTTCTTGATATGGTAGCTCTTGAAAAACCACACAGTTTAGCAACGTTAGTGATCGAGGCTCCTGCTATGCGAGCTTAAAAAATTTGCCCATTTTCGAACTCAGAGAGGTCAAGCACTTAGCTTAGATTTTTCTAAATTCTAAAAATAAATAATGCAAAGACGGTAAATTAGATAAATAAACGTATTTACAATAGATATAACATGCAATTACGAAGTTTTAGTTAAAGTTCTTAATATAATAGGTCTTTGAAATATAGGAGTGGAATTTGCACCTGTTCCAATTATTTTTTCTAATTATGTCTATATATATATATATATATATATATATATATATATATATATATATATATATATATTTCTTATCATTATCTATCTATCTATCGATCTATCTTGTTCCTCTACCACATTGCACTTTGTTCATATTCTTATATCTATGAGTTGAGATCAAATATATATCAAATATTAAGGGGAATCAGACAGAATAATGAGATAAAGAAAAATATCACATCTTTCACTTTTATTAAAGATTCATCAAATATCGATCTATCTATCTATCTATCTGTATGTAGTTAATCTTTTCATCTATCTCTATAGCTATTCCTCTGTCTTCAGATTTATATATATATATATATATATATATATATATATATATATATATATATATATATCCCATTCTATATATATGTACATATATATGTGCATTTCAACTCTTCATCTATTACAAACACACATATATAAATTTATATATTTATATATATACATATATACATATATATATATATATATATATATATATATATGTATGCAAGTGTGCAGTGAAATAGGAAAGAACACGTTAGGTAGAAAATCCGGTGTTCATTAATATTTAGCTTTATTTTCAAAAGGACAGTGCTCCATACAGAAGTAGAGCTTATATTATAAAGGGGTCTCGGCTCTCGCTTTTGAAACATGAGAACTCTTATGTAGCGGAGGAATCATATTTTTAAAAACTAAAAATATTATTATAATTATTATATATATATATATATATATGTGTGTGTGTGTGCTTGTGTATGTGTGTGTATTTCATCGCTTCATCTATGTATCTGTACCTCACTGTTCATCTATCTATCTTTCTGAAACTCTTCTCATATCTACCTATCTATCTACCTATCTATCTATCTATCTGGTTCACTCGGTTCAGTATCTATCTATCTGAAACTCTTCTCATATCTACCTATCTATCTATCTATCTATCTGGTTCACTCGGTTCAGTATCTATCTATCTATCTATCTATCTATCTACGCAAGCTATATAGGTGTATTCCAATGTACATCTTCTATATCCAGGTCCATTTGCCTATATTTTTAATGGGATTCCTTTCTGAGTTCAGTTCAGTTCGAAATTCTAATAACATGATTATCTGCTTATTCATAAGGAACATATTTTGCACCAAGCCGTTGCACTTCAACTCGCCTTTGGTGCAAATCACATCGAAAATAGCTTCTTAACAAAGCATATTTTGAAAATAACAATGCTACGCGTAATATTATCAATAATCATGAAACTGACAGCCGAAGCGAAAGACCGACCCGCAACAAAGGAAAAATCACATTGGAAAAAGAAAAGAAAAAATAATAAGCGATAGCCAATGAAAAAAAAAACAACTCATGTACCTAAGTAGGTTTAAGTTGTCTAAGGTGTTCAGAATAGATAAACTGACAGACATGTATATGAAGGGACAAAGATAGATAGATAGATAGATAGATAGATAGATAGATAGATAGATAGATAGATATCAATTGAGATAGATAGATAGATAGATATCAATTGAGATAGATAGATAGATATCAATTGAGATAGATAGATAGATAGATATAAATTGAGATAGATAGATAGATAGATAGATAGATAGATATAAATTGAGATAGATAGATAGATAGATATAAATTGAGATAGATAGATAGATAGATATCAATTGAGATAGATAGATAGATATCAATTGAGATAGATAGATAGATAGATATAAATTGAGATAGATAGATAGATAGATATCAATTGAGATAGATAGATAGATATCAATTGAGATAGATAGATAGATAGATAGATAGATATGAATCTACTGAGATAGATAGATATGAATCTACTGAGATAGATAGATAGATATCAATTGAGATAGATAGATAGATAGATAGATAGATAGATATTAATCTACTGAGATAGATAGATAGATATCAATTGAGATAGATAGATAGATATCAATTGAGATAGATAGATAGATAGATAGATAGATATTAATCTACTGAGATAGATAGATAGATATCAATTGAGATAGATAGATAGATATCAATTGAGATAGATAGATAGATAGGAATCTACTGAGATCGCTCGATAGATAGATAGATATGAATCTAGTGAGATAGATAGATAGATAGATATGAACAGACTGTGATAGATAGATAGATAGATAGATATGAATCTAGTGAGATAGATAGATAGATATGAACAGACTGTGATAGATAGATAGATAGATAGATAGATAGATAGATAGATAGATAATGAATCTAGTGAGATAGATAGATAGATATGAACAGACTGTGATAGATAGATAGATATGAATCTAGTGAGATAGATAGATATGAACAGACTGTGATAGATAGATAGATATGAATCTAGTGAGATAGATAGATAGATAGATAGATAGATATGAACAGACTGAATTCGATAGATAGATAGATATGAACAGACTGTGATAGATAGATAGATAGATATGAACAGACTGTGATAGATAGATAGATAGATATCAATTGAGAAAGAAAGTTTTGCCTGATTTCTGAGGTGAAACTGTTGAACAAAATGTATTAATGCATTGCCGCTTAATGCTAATATGAGAAATTTGCATCTTTTTTCTTTCTAAATATAAGAATATTATTCATAATATCGCTTGAAACTTTGCCCTTTTGTTCTTTCCAACCCAAGAACACATTAGAAATTTTGTTTCGTAAAGATTACAAAACAAAGGCCGCTGCGAAATCCATGCAACGCACTTATTGGGTCGAGGTGTATTAAGGGAAAGAAGTTTCAGGATGTGGTTTTCCCATTTCAAAACTGTGAATATTTGTTTAAACCTCAAGCCAAGTGCAGGTCGTCCAAAAGGAGTCGATTCAGAGCATTCGAAAACCGTGGTAAAGCAATTTCTGAAAATATGTCTAGAGAACTTGGCAGGGAATTTAATACTAGTCATGCGACTCTCCTACGTCTATTGTAAAAAGATTGGAAAAGGTTCTGTATTTGGAAAATGGGTCCCGCACAACGTTTCCTCTGAGAATTGCTAACAACGTGTCGATTGTTGCGAGACATTGTTTACACGAAATCTACAAATGTTTTGAGAAAGGATTGTTACTGGTGGTGAGAAATCGATTCTTTTAAGATAATGTTAAGTGCCGTCGTCAGTGGATCGGCCAGTGAAAAAGAGAGTAGATAGTCTATATTAATTAAGACCTTTCATGGCAACTGCTCTGAAAAGCTACTTTCACTGGTACCCCAACTGCATGAATTTAAGCGTGCTACTAGGTTGGCATCTCGGTTCCACCCTCTCATTCTCGAAACAGTTGAAAAATGACTGCTATAAATAATGGTAAAGCATTAATATTTGCAGAAGAAAATGTTTTTAATGTATGGAAAAAGTTTCAAAATGAGCAAACAGACTCACCAATTCCAGGAAGAAACTTTTCAGTCCGTACCAGGAAATTCATTGAAGCCCTCACGAAGAGTTTTTTTTTTGTTTTTTTTTTTAAGCTTATCACCCAAAGCAATGTTGGAGGCCACTAGCACGCAAGGGGTTACAGAAGGTTTGGAGGAAGAGCAGATAGGAGTGGTAAAGGAGAGGATGTGGAGAAAGATAGTGGATCGATCAAGACAAGGGGTTTACAGAAGTTTTGGAGCGAGAGCAGATAGGAATGAAAGGTGAAAGGATCTGGCGAAGGGAAGTGGATAGATCAAGGCAACTGGAGATGTCGATTGACGTTACACTTAAATAGTTGGAGATTGTATTTGTCAGGGAAACAGGAATAAGGAAGGGAGTTCCACAGGCGAGATGTGCAAGACATGAAGCTATTGGAATAGAAGAGACGTCTACATCTAACAGTTTCAACGGCGAAGGGGTGGGAACGGGATGCCAGCATCGTAGGACGTTTAAATTCATGAGGCCTAGGAACTAGCGAAAGCAGCTCCTCGGAGCAATTACCGTGAAAGTACTTGTAAAAAGACAGAGAGAAGCAACGTCGCGTCTGTGAGTGAGCGACTGCAGACGAGATGACAGATCAGGGCCAATTACGGTGCATATCCATCTCTGGATCTTATCAAGAACCCTGAGGCAAACAGCAGGGGCTCCAGACCATTTATTGCAGGAATACTCCATGCAAGGGCGAATGGTCGATTTATAGATTTGGAGGATCGATTCCGGGGAGAAAAATTTCCTGGCTCGGCACAGGGAGCCAACTTTCTTTGCGGTGCATGATGCAGTTGACTCGATGTATTTGTTCCATCTCAGATCAGCGGCCAGCGTGAGACCGAGCAGCCACAGAGAGGAGCTCTCGAGAAGATGGTCTTCAGACATTCTAATGGGATGCAGGGATGGATCCTTGTTGTGGTTAATAGAGAGCAGTTTTGTTTTAGAGGCGTTAAAGTTAACCATCCATTTCTTAAAGAGAAATCCTCGCTTGACATCTCGACTCCAGTAACTTTCTCACCGATATGGCGTGATTTCCCTCTGTCTTTTCTACAAATATTTTCAAGGCAACAGCTCTGGGGCTACTTTCACTGGTATCACAACCGAATGAATTTAAGCGTGCTACTAGATTGGCATTTTGGTCCCACCTTTTCACTGTCAAAACTGTTAAATGTAACCGCCTCTTCTACTCCAACATTTTCTTCTCTCGCGATTCCCGACTGTGGAAGTCGCTTCCTTCTACTTGCTTCCCTGATAGCTATGACCTTCAAATATTCAAATTAAATGTCAATCGACAGCTTCTGATACCTTGATCTTTCCCCCAATCTATCTCTTTATTCTTTTCTCAAATACTCCTCTTACTTTTACTCTCTGTAACCCTTTACGTGCTAATGACACTACCGCATTACTTGGGGTTAAATGCTTAAAAAAAAAAAAAGCAACAAACTAACAAACGAAAAAAAAAAATATATTTAAGAAAACATCTCTTGTTTTTAAAACAATATCATTTTCGTTTACCGGCCTGTGGATTTTAAGACGAAAATTATTTTGTGTTTTATTGCAACGATTTACTGTGGTATTTTCTTGAACACTGCTGGGAACGGAGAGGTGATTATTTCAATCTAAAAAGATACGGGTTTCCTTTTTTTATATTAATATAGCGATCATTTTATTTTAATATATTTTCTGATTAGACCTTATTTTACAGAACAGAAAATATATTTTTAAAAATTGTAGATTATTTTGTGTTTTATTAGTAAATTTTAAATTGCAAAGATCCACTGTAGAATGATCCAGAGGATAAAAGCCTTGGTTGAGTCCAGTGATTTAACCCAAAGAGTTGTGAGTTCAATACCTGGCTGCAGCAGGGGCGAACAAAAACTTGGAAAGTTGAGTTGAGATGACTGATACTGAGACATCTGGGAGATGCATGGCATGTGAAACTTGAAAACTTACCCCGGTGGACAAAATAATGGGTTTAGTTCGAAATCCCAATCACCTGAAGAAGGCCGGAGCATACAACGGCCGAAACGTCGTGAATATGACATCGGAGTTGAGGACAACATTCCGAACAATGTAAATAATAAATAGTAATTTATATAATAATAAAATATAGAAAATAATATAGTAATTGGTTGTCCGTATCAGTCATTTTTACTGTCCTGTCAGAGCATCACGTTAAACATGGCCCAGTAGTTGTAAAGAAGGAAAACATAATTTGTCAAATCCTAGGGCGTAACATTGGCGAATCTCTAAAGCTGGTTATATGTCTTGAGTTTCTTTAAAAAAAAATGTAGGTAAATTGTAGGAAATGCCATGGAAGATGTTACCTGTGATGATCTATTATGAAGAGCCTTGATGAAAAGAAGAATAAAATAACGGAACAGTCTGCAAGACCAACATAATTATTGAAACCAGCCAAAATATTGCAGAGTCTGCTAGAGATTTGAAGAATCTTTTACGAGACAACGTTAAAAATAGAAAGATCATTCTGGTGTCTTCACATCATGCATTCTAATCAACGTTAACCAGACTAGCAAGAAAAAAGAAAAAAAAAATGCTTTTCTACGGAAACGCAACTCTCCAAAAATAATCTATTTTTCAATTGTCTATTAGGATATTCAAAGACATGTGTAAACGCCAGAAATCAAAGGAAATAAAAATAACATTAATAATGATAATGGACTGTACGCAACAAGACATTTAGGAGGCCAATATCTAATCCAATTTTAACAATCTCTAAGGCCTCCAACAATCGGATTGGAAGCATGCCTCACAAAAACAAATGTGCCATTCCTACAAATAGTAAAACACCAAATTCACCTCATCAACATAGACGTTGCACACTTCAAGAAACAGCTTAATGTACCTAAAATCCTACCAACAAAAAAACGAAGCGAATACCATGTCCAACAAACGAGTAAAACCGAGCAAAATAACTTGGCCAAATGAAATAACAAAATAAAAATGCGATGACAAGTCGTTGCATAGCAGATACCTAAAAAGACCGAAATAAACAGAGGTAGACCAACATCAGAGGCTGAGGAGCAACGGGCTGAAAGCTGAGACAAAAGCCCTAATCATTGCAACCATATCATATAACTGTCATTTAATCAAGGATGAAACTGCACCGAAATGCGGAATCATCTGAAAATATGATGAAACTGTCGACCATATTATCTCAGGATGTCTGGAACTGGCAAAAAATGAATATACTCACGGACATAAGAGAATAGCGATATATGTGCAGTAGAAGATATACAAGAAGCACAAAATCGAAGCCAATGAGAGATGTTATGAGCACCAACCAGACACAGATACCCAACATAACGACTTAACTATCCTTTTTGACATATCAATTCAAAAAGCAATAAAAGCCAACACAGCTGATATTTTCATAAAATAAAATAAATTCAGGAAGTGTAAGATTATTGATATAGCAGTACTGTCTGAGAGAACAACCTCCATGAAAATTATCGTGAAATTGTCCAAATACAAGGACCTGGAGATGAAGATTAACAGGACGTCGGGAATGAAGTCTGAGATTGTACCAATAGTGATCAGAGCTTAAGTATCATCAACAGACAAGTTGCCCAGAAAATCGTCCGACTTCGACCATCCCATATACTTCAGAAAGTGCTATGGTTTGGTCCCAATCCTACAAGATAACAAAGCAGGAAAGAAGACATAGAAAGATGTTAATAACAACAATAATAATGTTTTAATCATCGTCTTGTGTCTCCTTGACTCCTGTCCAGACTGTTTATTTTTTCAGTCTCAGTAACAAGTTGCATTTCTTAGTGTCTTGCCTCGGGTGAGATGATTTTATATATATATATATTATATATATATATATACATATATATGTGTGTGTGTATATATATAAATATATATGCATATATATATATAATTCTATATATATATATATATATATATATATATATATATGTATATATATAATTCTATATATATATAATTCTCTCTCTCTCTATATATATATATAATTCTATATATATATATATATATAATTATATATATAATTCTCTCACTATATATATATATATAATTCTATATATATATACATATATAAATATATATATAATTCTCTCTCTCTCTATATATAATTCTATATATATATATACATATATAAATATATATATAATTCTCACTCTCTATATATATAATTCTATATATATATATACATATATAAATATATATATAATTCTCTCTCTCTATATATATAATTCTATATATATATATACATATATAAATATATATATAATTCTCTCTCTATATATATATATAATTCTATATATATATATACATATATAAATATATATATAATTCTCTCTCTCTCTCTATATATAATTCTACATATATATATACATATATAAATATATATATAATTCTCTCTCTCTCTATATATATAATTCTACATATATATATACATATATAAATATATATATAATTTTCTCTCTATATATATATATATAATTCTACATATATATATACATATATAAATATATATATAATTCTCTCTCTCTATATATATATAATTCTACATATATATATACATATATAAATATATATATAATTCTCTCTCTCTCTATATATATAATTCTACATATATATATACATATATAAATATATATATAATTCTCTCTCTATATATATATATAATTCTACATATATATATACATATATAAATATATATATAAATCTCTCTCTCTATATATATATATAATTCTACATATATATATACATATATAAATATATATATAATTCTCTCTCTCTATATATATATAATTCTACATATATATATAATTCTACATATATATATATATATAGAATTCTACATATATATACATATATAAATATATATATAATTCTCTCTCTCGATATATATATATAATTCTACATATATATACATATATAAATATATATATAATTCTCTCTCGATATATATATATAATTCTATATATATACATATATATACATATATAAATATATATATAATTTTCTCTCTATATATATATATAATTCTATATATATATATATATATACATACATATATATATATATAATTTTCTCTCTATATATATATATAATTCTATATATATATATATATATATACATACATATATAAATATATATATAATTCTCTCTCTATATATATATATAATTCTATATATATATATACATACATATATATATATATAGATAATTCTCTCTATATATATATAATTCTCTATATATATATATATACATATATAAATATATATATAATTCTCTATATATATATATATATATAAATATATAATTCTCTCTATATATATACATATATAAATATATATATAATTCTCTATATATATATACATATATAAATATATAATTCTCTCTCTATATATACATATATAAATATATAATTCTCTCTATATATATACATATATAAATATATATATAATTCTCTCTATATATATACATATATAAATATATATATAATTCTCTCTATATATATACATATATAAATATATATATAATTCTCTCTATATATATACATATATAAATATATATAAAATTCTCTCTATATATATATACATATATAAATATATATATAATTCTCTCTCTATATATACATATATAAATATATATATAATTCTCTCTCTATATATACATATATAAATATATATATAATTCTCTCTCTATATATACATATATAAATATATATATAATTCTCTCTCTATATATACATATATAAATATATATATAATTCTCTCTATATATATATATACATATATAAATATATATATAATTCTCTCTATATATATACATATATAAATATATATATAATTCTCTATATATATATATAAATATATATATAATTCTCTGTATCTATATACATATATAAATATATATATAATTCTCTATATATATATACATATATAAATATATATATAATTCTCTATATATATATACATATATAAATATGTATATAATTCTCTATATATATATACATATATAAATATGTATATAATTCTCTATATATATATACA
>OZ038505.1:69988600-70006100 GCA_964036315.1 Acanthosepion esculentum
GGTCTATGAAGGTCTTCTATCGTCTTCTAGTGGAGGGGGTCGCGAAGGATCAGTTTCGCTCTTACTGGTCTCGGGCGCCAGCGGCAGATTATCTCAGTAATCCTGAGTGTTCACTTACCAGGCGTTTGCTCGGAATCGGCTGCCTCTCAATGACAAGGCCTTCATATGGGGCTTGGCGGATTTGCCAGACTGAACGGTGTGGCCTTGGTTCCGAAGAAACGACTTCTCATGCCTTCTAGGATTGACCCCGGTTCCGCCCCTTATGGGACCATGTCGGCGAGTTGACGGCTCGTCTCGCTCCCGAAAAGCTCGTGCCGATTGATCGCGCATACGCGTTTGACTGTGTCGCCTCCGTATTCTGGGATGAAACGAATGGTGCTTCTGACGCTGCTGACTGTGGGTGAAAGAGTCGAGCTTGGTTCATCTGAACGGGGCTAGGCTTGATTTTCTCTTTTAGGTCAATCCATGTCACATCGGGGCAGTTTCATGTGGAGCCCTGCCCTGCCTTTGGTTATGATCCAGGTTGAGATTCCCAACCTCCCCAGTTTGTTTTGGCCACTTTTTAGCTCGTCTGGGTCAGCTTTATATTTTCCCATGCCCGTATGAATTTTTATTCTTTTCCCACTCCCTTAGTGAGAGAGCTTCTTGATTTTGTCCCATGGGCAGAATACAGCGGCCTCTCTGTTTTTGAGGGCTGGACGCGCCCTGCTAAATTCAGTTATTTTTAATTTGATTTGTGTAAATATTTCATTTTGTTACTGGGTTCATTTCCCTCCCCTCTCATTTTTCATCACAGATTTATATATATATATATATTACTATCATTAATTTTTTATGGCATGGGGCGCGTTTTGTAGGTCTCCCTAGAGAGGATGTGGTATTATGGTGCATGGAGGATTGATTGGTGTTGGACGAGTTCTTGTGGTGAATGGGGAAATTGTAATGAGTGAATGAGTCGTAAATCGGATTAGCTAGGTATAAGATAGTTAGTGTGGACCAGTCGTAACTCCTCCCCTTTTTCGGCCTTGTGCCACAATTATGTAATTTTTACATAATAAGTATCTAAAAGCATAATGAAAAAATGACGATAATGGATAACAACGCAAAACTTCGTAGAAATACTTGTACAGTGTAACCCGGATATAAGAGAGTTGTCGGGGCCCGGAGACGAAGTCTCTTATATCCGGGTTTTCTTATATCTGTGTCTCTTATATCCGGGTTACACTGTACTAATGAAAAACGTATAGTTTTGTACCACTTGCACTCCTGAAGATGATCTTGAAAGAAGATCTAAAGTGTACTTTGGAAATGAAAATAAAAGAAATTTAAACAGCTATAGCACATTTCTCTCATCCTTTAATATCAATACACGGAAGGTTATTCGTGAGTATGAAGGGATTTTGTTAAAAATTAGCAGACATAATGTCATTGATTTCTTCAATCAAACATGCCTAAAAGAGAATTTGCTCCCTAAATACACAAATCTATACATACATACATATATCTATATATATATATATATATATATATATATATATATATATATATATAGAGAGAGAGAGAGAGAGAGAGAGAGAGAGAGAGATTATTATTATCATTTATGTATTATATATATATATATGTGTGTGTGTGTATCTGTGCGTGTATATATATATACATATATAATCATTTATTTAAATATTATAACATAAATATAATCGATATTGAGCACTCTTTAAAGAATAATAATTGTTGGTTATTGGAACTTACTCCGTATATACCAATCCCACACTTGTGTATATATATATATATATATATATATATATATATATATACACACGCACAGATACACACACATACACATATATATATATATAATGCATAAATGATAATAATAATCTCCACAAATGATTGATCCTCTTGTATCTGGTTGCACGATATTAGCATCCACTGAATATAAAACTGGTCATGGAAATATGGGCCAATATCTTAACTGGAAAATATGCAGCTTTTACGTGAAAGAAGCTGCAAGGAATTTGTATGAACGCCACCCAGACACGATCACGTACGTGGGACATGCAACCGTTTTAAAGCTAATCTCCCAGACACAGTGCCCATCCACCACAAAAAACAGCATGTGCTTTCTTATTGACATGTCAGTTCCGAGAGACTGTAATGTATCTTAATACCAAACAAGTATTTCACAAATACAGCTCAGAATTTTCGAAGGACTTTAGCAATGTGAGATGTGCGCGCACGAATACACGTTGTTGTGTTTTTATTCTTTTACAAAAAAATTTCAGTTGAAAATGTCATTTCTGACCTGAGGTTTTTTGGCTGGAATAATAAAAGAGTATGAGACAGAAATTAGTATCGTTATCATTATTAACTTCCCGCCCCCACCCGGGGGGGAATGAAGAGAGTGAGTTTTTAGACGATTTGTACTAAGCTGTTTGATTAATTCCTCTTAGTTAATTAGCAACTACCAGAAAATTCGAAGATGAACAAGATCACCATAAAATTAAGCACGTTTCAGTTTCATGCCTTCACGCTGGCGGCGTTTCCTACGTTTCCACGTGTTCATTACTAGTGCAGCCTTTTTTTTTCATTACAAAACAAGAGTGACCGTACATTAGGTTTCCCTGGATATCAGCGAGGACAGGATATTCATTGGATGTGTACTACTAGTAGTAGTACTATCAGTAGTATTAGTAGCAACAGCAGTAGTAGTAGTATCAATAGTAGCAGCAGTAGTAGTAGTAGTAGTAATAGGAATATTAGTAGTAGTAGTAGTAGTAGCAACAGCAGTAGTAGTAGTATCAATAGTAGTAGTAGTAGTATCAATAGTAGTAGTAGTAGCAGCAGTAGTAGTAGTAGTAGTATCAACAGCGGCAGTAGCATCATCATAAATTATTATTATTCCTCCTCCTCCTCCCCGCCCAGGGAAAATGAACAGAATAACGGGATAGTTCCGTTATATTTTTTCTAAATGTTTGATTATTTCCTATTAATAATTAATCAACTAACGGAAATTTCCAAGATGAACAAGATCGCCTTGTGCCATAATTGTATTTTTATGCAATAAATATCCATATTAAGTAAGTTTCAGTTTCATGCCTTCATGCTAGCTGCGTTTCATTTGATTTGACGCGTTGATTACAGCCGGTTTTTTTTTGGTTTTTTTTTTTTCATTACAAGGCAAGCGGCCGATTATCTTTTGGAGTTTTGACGGGTCCATCCAATATCAGTTATCCTTTTGTGTATTTGTTTTCATATTTTTCTTTGTTTTTGAGTTCGACCCCCCATAACGTATCATCGACAAATTTTTGCATATATAGAAAGAATTTTATAGTCGTTAATTTTGTATGCCATCTGATGTTTTTGTAAGTCCCCGGATGCAGTATTGTGGTATATAAAAGATTTAATGACGATGGATAAGTTCTTTTGGTGGATATGCAAATTGTAATGAGTGCATGGATTCTGAATCAGATTAGCTAGGTATAAGATAGTAAGAGATGACCAGTCTTAGCCCCTACCCCCCAATCATTTTCGGCCTTGTGCCACAATTCTATTTTATATACAATACATCTAGACAAGCGGCGGATGATCTCAGCAACTCTGAGTTTTCGCTTACCTGGCTATTGGTTCGAAGTAGGCTACCTCTCAATGACGTAGCCTTCAGATGAGGCTAGAGACGAATTTGCCTGTCATCGGTGTGGCCCTGTCTTAGAGGAAACGACTTAGCACGCCTTCCACCATTGTCCTCGGGTGCGTCCCCTCTGGGACTATGCCGGCTAGTTGACGGCTCGTATAACTCCCGAACAGCCTGTGTTCATTGATCGCGCATACGCGTGTGACAATATGTCATCCCCGAATATGAGGATGTTTACGTAAGCAAATTATTAACTTCCTGTGAAAGAATGACAGGAGAGTTCCATTAGATTTATACTAAGCTGTTTGATTAATTCCTCTTAGTAACTAATCAACTAACGGAAAATTCCAAGGTGAATAAGATCACCATCATATTAAGCACATTTCAGTTGCATGATTTTCTCTTTTAGGTCAACCTACGTCATATCGGGGTGGTTTGCTGCGGAGCCCTCCCCTTGGTTAGGTTGGACAAAATTTTGCGTACCTAGTCAATGTGAGTAAGTGTTGTTCCAGGCCTATTCCCGACTGCCTCTTTGGGTATAATCCAAGTCGAGATTCCCAAACTGCCCAGTTTGTTTTTGGCCCTCTTTTTATCTCGACTGGGTCAGCTTTTTATTTCCCATGTCCGTGCATATTTTCACCTTTCCCACATCCATGGGCAGAATACAGCGGCCTCTGAGTTTTTTGAGGGTTGGACGGACCCTACTAACATCAGTTACGTTTAGTTGATTTTGTGTTTATGTTTAATTTGTTTTCGGGTTCATTCACTTCCCTTTCATTTTTAATCACATAATTTTATATATAATTATTTATTATCATTATATTTTTATGGAATGGGGCGTGTTTGTAGGCCCCTCCCCCTTGAGATGATGCGGTATTGTGGTATATGGAGGATTGATTGGTGACGGACATGTTTTTGTGGTGAATGGGCAAATTGTAATGAGTGAATAGGTCGTAAATTTGACTAGCTAGGCATAAGATAGAGTCGACCAGCCTTGACCCATCTTCCCACTTTTTCAGCCTTGTGCCATATTTACTGTAATCAGGAAAAAAAAATTAAATCGTAAACAAGCAACGTTTATACAAATATTTATACATTTTTGTAGATTTATATATTTTTACACTTGAGCTTTTTTTTAAATATAATTTGAAGAAGACCGACCGACATTTTTTACTTTTCAAACACGGTGTTTTTCTTTTCTCAAATCGCTCTCTTTTCTAAACTATTATTATTATCATTATTATTCTTATACTACTTACATTATTCGAACTATTGTTCTCAACTTGGTCGCCATATTTATTACAACGTTTCGGCTGTTGTACGCTCCGGCCTTCTTCAGGTGGTTGGAATGTCAAACTGAACCCTTTATTTCGTTCACTGGGATACACTGTTCTAGAACCACGTGCCATGTTTTAATGGATGTCAGTTATCAGTTATCTCCTGTTAAATCCCCCCTCCAAGTTCTCCACTGCCTTAACTGGGTATTGAACTCACATTCTTTGGGTCCTGTCACTGGATCAAATTAACGCCTTTATCCACTCTGCCATGTGTCCTTGAGGCCGGAGCGTACAACGACCGAAACGTTGTAATAAATATGGCGACAAAGATGAGGACAATAGTCCGAATAATCTAAATAGTGTACATAATACCTCATCTCAGAAATATAGACAGATTTTGTTTAGCTTGGATGTGGCACAAGGCAGAAATAAGGGGTACCCAGTGAGGATCGCGCTCATTACTCAGTCGTAATTGTTCTAGCTACACAAGCTTGCTAAGCATTCATCTCCTCGAGGTGCCCCTTTTGCTACTAATATACTTTTCATTTCGCTCACTGCAGTAGACTGTTCTAGTTCCACGTGCCATGTCTAATGGATGTCAGATATCAGTTATCTCCTTTTAATTCCCCTCTCCAAGTTGTCCATTTCAACCACCTGAAGAAGGCCGGAGCGTACAACGACCGAAACGTTGTATTAAATAGTGCGACCAATATGAGGACAATTTTCTGAATAATGTAAAAAGCGTACATTATACCTCATCTCAGAAATATAGACAGATACTGAAGAGCCGAAACGTTGTAATAAATATGGCGACAAAGATGAGGACAATAGTCCTAATAATCTAAAGAGCTTACATACTACCTCATCTCGGAAATATAGACAGATACTGAAGGACCGAAACGTAATAAATATGGCGACAAAGATGAGGACAATAGTCCTAACAATCTAAAGAGCTTACATAATACCTCATCTCGGAAATATAGACAGATACTGAAGGACCGAAACGTTGTAATAAATATGGCGACAAAGATGAGGACAATAGTCCGAATAATGTAAATAGTGTGCATAATACCTCATCTCAGAAATATAGACAGTTATTATTATTAATCATAATAACAGTTCGAACTATAGAATGAAAGACTTCGACTTGAAGCAAATAGAGTAGACATTGTCATAAAAGATTTTAAACAATGGAACCTGATAATTAATTGATAGAACTTGATTCCAATGTATGTTAAATAAAAAAAAAAAATGAATAAAAAACCGTCAAATTATAAGGACCTGAAAATCGAACTAACAAAATTGCGGGAACTTAAAGCTATCCTTCTTGGGATAGAGACATTGGGTATGATGAAGAAGGGCAGCGAAAATCATGTGAGGGAAAACACTGGACACACCAGTACATCAGGGATACAAAATACTGCAGATATCATCTGTAAAACCGTCCCCATCAAAACGAAACGCCCTAAATATATACCTAGCATAAATAACTCACCTACAGTGCCCTGTTTATTGATAGACCCTGGAGGAGATTTGGTAACTAGGCGTTTAAATTCACTCTCAGGAAAGCCAAATAATAATTAACAAGAAAAAAAGAGAAGAAGAAAAAAAGAAAAGGTAAGTATGATATGCTTTGAATCCATGCGAGGGGTTTGGTTTGATTTGGTTTAGTTTGCTTTGATTTACGGCATATCAACACCTCAACGGGTTATTTAATACCGACATTTTTATTGCTGGTAATATTTCTTTACAAAAATGTATTGCTGCCAATAATTTTTTTTCAAAAATGCATTGTTGGTAATATTTTTCCTTCAAAAATATATATAGCTGGTAATAACTTTTCCTCAAAAAATTCATTGCTGGTATTAAAACCTATTTTTACATTTTCATCATGTTTTGACATCAGTTTCAGGGTTAACGAATTGCCCATAGTCGGGACACTAACAGGTGATACCACTCCGGGTCAGAGTGGACCAGCAACTAAGAGGTGTGCTTCCACGCCCCTCAAAACCTTCTGATCAGAGGACGTAGTTTATCGTCTTACTCAGGACGCGCGATGGGGTTTGCCATTTCGACTTGATGTAATGATTATCAAGTTTGTTTCGCCAGATCAATTACAACTGAGTAATGAGATCGATCCTCACTGGCTGTCCCACACTAAGTTTAGAAAATCGTTCGGATATTTCGAGGTTGTGTAATGGTTAGCAAACTTGTCTCGCTAAATCACTTTAGGACTGTACAATGAGTTCGATCCCAACTTGCTGCCTCTCACTTTCCGCTTTGTGCTACATCTAAGCTGCACTTAGAAAATCACCCTACGACATGCCTATTTTGAAACTGTTTAAAATGAAGGCTTTAAAAATTATTTAAACACAGCACAGATAATTCAGAATAATCTTTAAGCCATATAATCCTTGATTTACTTTATGTTAATTCCTTTGGGCTGCTCCAAATATTCTCCCAAAATGTGTTCACCTCTTAAATAGATGATTACCTTTTTTGACTTCTATAACTGCTTTTTCTATTTTCATGTAAACATTCTTAAGGTCCGTTTGGAATATCTTCAGTTAGAGATATGTAATTCCTTCAGTGATCCATTGTAGAATTTCACATGGGCTATTAATTAGCATTAATAAAATTTGTGCAAGATTCTTATGGATTGAAGATAGATGATATAGTGAAAAGTTGACGATTTCCTTTTTGGGGATTAATTTAGAGCTTACATAACTTTATTCTTGATTATATTTTTCCATTCTTGCACAGGTTTATCCATCATTTTTTCTTTTGTTCATTAGATCCATTCGGCATTGGTGTAATGTTTAGTAAGCATGTTTTGCTATATGACTTTAAAACAGAGCAGTGAGTTTGATCTCAACCTTCGGCCTTGTGTGACATATAAGTTGCTCTTAGAAATCACCCTACTACCTAACTATTTTGATTTTTTTAATGATGTATGTAAGAATTATTTAAACACAGCCCAGATAATTCAGAAACTGGTTTCAAAAATATAATTGAGTTTCTTTATCTTAAATTGAAATTATTTGAAAATTTGGACGAATAATTTTTATCCCATGGTATCACATGTTTGTTGAGCGATTAATAAAAGTGACCCCGGCTCTTTAAATTTAGAAAATAAAGTAAATGATATTTGTCATCTGGTGTGTTGTCTAGAAATTATTCTTGGAGAGGTTCGTTTCTTTAGAAAGGTCAAAAAAGGGAGCGTTGTTTATTTCGGTAATATGGCTTTCGTTTCTCGAGGCCAACTTCTGATGTAATGACGATAAATGCGAAAACAGCCCATCAAGCTCTAGATAAGAATGGTGAATCGTTGGCTGTTCCTTTAAACATCTCGAAGGCATTCAACCGGGTTTGGCATACACCGGTCTTCGTCTCAATTTGAAAAGTTACTGTGTTTCAGGACATTTTTAAAAAAAAAAATTGATCCAGTCTTTCTTATCAAATCGTGAAAGGAATGTTATCCTGAACACCCACGCGTCTAGATCTTTTGTGCTAATGCAGGTATCCCCCAGGTCTCTATTCGTGGTCTTATTTTGCTTTTAATTTTCATCAACGACCTTCCTGATTACATCAGCTCCCAAATTGGTTCTTACGCTTATGACACAACAATTTACCCCTGCCTCGATAGTAAATCTGATCGGAGGGATAACGTCAAATTGGCGTCTGATGTCAATCGTTTTATACTGCCTTCATGATTACTCTTCTTTTGTTCTCACGCCGTAGTAATGTTTTTGTTTTTTTTACTTATTCCACACCCAGTAAAACATTGCGTCTTTATAATGACAAAGGGTGCAGTTGTCGGCTTTAATAAAGCTTTATTCAACTGAGAATACAAGGTTCGCATATAGTGCCCTTTTATAGTGCCAGTAAACAGAAATAGCTCTCTGAAAGAGGAGAGTAACAAAACCAGGGGATACCACTCTGGATAATTCATAATAGTCTTAATGGATTTACTGCCTTACTTTAGGTGAACTCGACAAAAAAAAAAGAAAAGAAAAAAAAAACAGGCCCAGAACCCCCCCCCCAAAAAAAAACAGTGGATACATGGAGAGTAATAGCGTCATATGACCCGCTTCTATGCTTCTATGCTTGTTATCTGACCCAACTTCTTACTGTTTCCCTCTCTACGCGTTCGTGTTTGAAAAAAAGAAGTTCTTTTCTCGAAGTACACAAAGCGTAAACGAGCTTTATTTTGCCATGCATCTCCTTTGACTTCTTGTTTCAGCCAGAGTAGGAGGCTGTTTACGTGAACGTTTTCGGAATTTTTATGTTCGTTCGCGATCCTTTGTCTCAAAAGTAACTGTATCCCTGCGTGTTGCATTTTGAATACGAGACACTGTTCATTGCGTCTGAGTAAACTGATGACACAACAGGACTCTCATCGATATCCAGTGCAAGCTGTCGAGTACAAGGGAGGGGAGGCCGGGGGGGTCAATGATATAGTAAGTAGAAGAAGCATTAGAAAGAAAAAAATGAATAACAAAAAGAAAGAATACAGAATGAAAAAGAAAAAAAATGGATGGGAATCGGTACGAGAAGAAGAAGAAGAAGGAGGAGGAGGAGGGGGATGATGATGATGATGATGATGATGATGATGATGATGATGATGATGATGATGATGATGTTGGAGATCAGATCCACATGAACAATACATGAACGGGCAAAAGAAGAAAAAGAAGTGAAGAAAGCAACAACAAACACAGCATCAGTAATAATAATAATGATAGTAAGAAGACGGTAGAAAAAGTAGGAGGAGGGGAAAAGGAGGAAGTAGAGGAGTAAAAAGGGTCATAAAATGAACTGAAAAAAGAGAAAGGAGAAAGAGGAGGAGAGTTCCTAAAGTGAAGTAAAAACGGAGGAAGAGGAGGAGTAAAATAATGATGAAGGGTTTCGAACCTGTACCTTCTTAATGAATTTCCAACCGTAGCTTGGATGTGGCACAAGGCCGAAAGTAAGGGCCACTCAGTGCGGATCTAACTCACGACTCATTCGTAATCGTTTTAACGGGACAGGCTTGTTAACCATTACACTACCTCGAGGTGCCCTAACCCGCGTCTTCTTATATAGAAGCAAGGTATAAACCGATAAAATACGCGACAAATACACCCGAAGAAAAGCGTAGAAATTGCGGAAAATGAACTAAAACATGACGTACATTATTTTAAACAAGGTATTTTGGAATCGAAAAATGACCGTAGAAATAAAGAAATGTCTCCTCTGTAATGTCTAATTCCCAAATGACATTGAGTGCTGGGCAATTTCTTTACTGATGACGAAGGGACTTGAAACAACAGCGATAAATTTCTAGCTACGAACGTTGAAAATATCATGTCCAGAGCATGTGAGAAATGGGGAAGTTTTGAGGGCAATATGAGAAACAAACAAACTACTGCTTTCAATCAAGGTACAATTTGAAATTTGGAGAAATAAAAAAGAAATAAGGTTTGGAGAATTTAACCTTCACAAGTCAAGAGAAATTGTGCAACTGGACAGCAAAATAAGGAACAAAAAGAAAGATAGATATTAGAGAGTGAGAATTAATTTGGCAGCAACAGATAGGAAGGTTTGGAGAGATATGATAGCCGATATTCTAAAAAGTAATGGAATATATATGAAGGTTACTTGAAAACGAAAAAGTTATTCAATGTTTTGAGCTGTTACAAAAATGCGTTTTTTAAATATATTTTTTGTTCCTTGGAGGGCTGTAAAAACGTTTCGTTTTAGATAAGATCATTAGAAACGAACGTTATTGTGAAATTTTTCTCCGCTAATGTACATCTGACCCAAGAGGCAGTCAAGTTAGGGGACTACTGAATGAGTTTGCTTCATGCACGTAAGAGGTAAGAGGTATATATTATAATGATATATAGGATAGATAAATGTTAATCCTGGACAGATCAGATTTCAATGTTCGAGTTTCATAAAGAGCGGCTCTTAGGAAGAAGCCGTCTTCGTGGAATTTCTTTAAGAAGTGAATGGGAAGGGCAAGGTGGAGATACGAACTAGAGAAACACTAGAACTTACAAGAAATATGTCTAAGAGGTAACTTGCATGTGAAAGAACGATCAGTTGTCAGAAAAAAGTCAGTTGTAAATGTATACTTCATTATGGCGGAGAAAGGCCCCCACTGGAAACGACAGCACGTTTCAGATCCGATTTGAAAAAAAAAAAAGCTAGCAATACAACTGATCCCATATTATACGTCTGCTGATAGGATAGCTTCATCCTGATTTACTCAAGGATCGGATCCCTGGCTATCAGGCGGGTAAAGATATGATATCATGATATTAGTTATAATAAAATATCACGCTGACGCTGAAATTTTTCGACCCGAGACACTTCACAAAATCTGACCATATATTAAACACGCATAAATGGGAGGGGCTTATCGGTCGATCGAACACACTATTCAGTCGTAATTGTTCTAGCGAGACAAGCTTACACAACATCGAGGTGCCCTAACCTGCGTCTTCTTATATAGAAGCAAGGTATAAACCGACCCGAGACACTTCACAAAATCTGTCTATATTTTTGAGAATAGGTAATATGTACATTATTTACATTATTCGGACTATTGTCCTCATCTTTGTCGCCATATTTATTACAACGTTTCGGCCGTGGTACACACCGGCCTTCTTCAGGTGGTTGGAATGTCGAACTGAACTCTTTATTTCTTGAGGAGACATGGCACAGTAGATAAAGGCGTTGGTTAGATCCAGTGACAGGATCCAAAGAGTGTGAGTTCAATACCCGGTTATGACAGTGGAGAACTTTCAGAGCGAAAATTAACAGGAGATAACTGATAACTGACATCCATTAAACATGGCACGTGGAACTAGAACAGTCTACCCCAGTGAGCGAAATAAAGGGTTCAGTTCGACATTCCAACCACCTGAAGAAGTCCGGAGCGTACAACGGCCGAAACGTTGTAATAAATATGGCGACAAAGATGAGGACAATAGTCCGAATAATGTAAATAATGTTCACAAAGTCTGACCATATATTAAAGATATTAAATACTCATAAATTGGAGGAGCTTATCGATCGTGCCGGTAAATGTCCAGTACCCTCTTATTTGGCAACCAAAACAATATCCGATAGATCACAGTAAGGGCAGTTATGTTTTTAAATCGTTGTATAGTCTATTATGATAATTGGCGTATCTGTGTGCAATTTAATAAATTCATGAAAAGCTTTATTTTTGTTTCTCCCTTTAGATGACATTAGAAGCGTTTAAGGTTACGCGTTCGTATCGAGTCGGGTTGATCACTTGTAGGAGAGTTAAAAATCTGAGTAAATAATTATAAAGTTAAGATTGAAGTTAAGATATCGGCAAGGGAGGGGGAAATCTGTGCAAAACACAATACATACACAATCAGATTACAATACACAAACACGCAGACATATTTAGATATGATGAAAATGTGGAAAAGACAAAGCAAAATCCGAATATGTGAGTTTACTGTTTTTTATTTTGTTTTTGTTTTTGTTATTCTGTCGACGTCAGACGTTTCGGTCAAATAGACCTTCTTCAGGACATGCTTAATGGAGACATATTTATATTAGATTTAAGTTAAATGAAGAGACGATATATACAGGACTAGTCAGAAACAGAAAAACTGAAATTCTAAAGTCAGAGTATTCTTTCTTGGAGTCGGATACGCTGCTCCCAGGGAAGAGATTTTAAACACGCAAAAAAAGCGACGAGACAGGAAATATGTCCACGACCCTTAAAAAACAAAACAAAAAAAAACCGACAACATATACATACAATGAAAGGCACATATAAGCGATTATACACACATACATTGATAAAGACACGCACATATACACACCAAGAAATATTCAAATTTGAAAGTGTTAGTAAACAAAATTCTAACATACTTTTAAAATATAATTTATACGGTCAAAGATATATAGATAAAAATGGTCAGATGGATAAAGATTAATATGGGTAAAATAGAAAAAACAAATATTCGTCAATGAACAACATAAGGAAAAAGGACACTAAAATATACAGAAATGGATAGAAAAATAAATATATACGCATATTTGCTCTACTCTGTATTGAGCAATCTTTTAAGAATAGTATTTGTTGGTTATGGGAATTTATTCCGTATACAACAATGATATACTTGGGTATATGTACACACATATATATATATATATATATATATATATATATATATATATATATGTATATATAAATAAAAAGAAAGAACAGTAAGATATAAAATCCGGTGTTCTTATAGATATTTTTATTTTTACACAATAGTGCTCAATGTAAATTTACAGAGCATTAATATTATAAATTAATTGATTTAAAATATGTTTTTTTCGCTACACAGTGATAACCATGTTTCAAAAATGGAAGCTAAAGCCTTTGAATTTAATTTCGTTATTAAATTAAAGACATTCGTTCCATTTTCTCGTCAAGCGAATTTTGGAGTAACTTATTTTTTTAAAATTTACCATTTTAAAGTCACGGCAAAGATTCATAATTGAGGGTTTCCAAGGATACCGAGAAATCCATTCATCTAGACAAGGGGTGGTAGGGTGTTCAATTTTTTAATTTTCATTGTATCAGTTAATAGTTACATTCGAAACTCATTTTCAACGTATCAGGGCCCCAAGATTCCGTTTAATAAATTATGTTCCTAAAACCAAAAGAGTTCTAAACAAACCGGGATATATGCTAAGTCTCACAATTATATTAAGCTGCATTATTTATTAATTTGAATATATATATATATATATATATATATATATATATATATATATATATATATATATATATATCAGAATAAAATAATCAGCTACTCAAAATGTATAAAATAGAAGCAAACCAGAGAAGAATGATCAATGACATGTTAACTCGCACAGGAGTAAAAAGTTTTAAATTAAATTTCCAGAGAATTATACTTAATAAAAGTTAATGAAAATTAATTAAAGAGTCATAATATATTTTGTGTATACCTGGTAAATATATAAGATATTTCTGAAAGTTTATTTATATTAAATAAAGTTTACCACGTTGAGTTATACATTTACTATTACGTAAGATCACATCCACATTTATTCATATATATATATATATATATATATATATATATATATATATATATATATATATATATATATATATATGTATATATATAAATGTCTATACCATAGATTAAAACACTCACAACAAGATCATTTTCTATTATTATTATTATTATAATTTTCCTATAAAAGGTATCATTTTCCTAAAACTGGAGAAGCTCAGGTCAGTGCTAGACGTATTTTAAATTTATATCTATATGTATCTCTCTCTCTCCCCCTATATATATATATATATATATATATATATATATATATATATATATATATATAGATCCATATCTATACCTATCTATCTATCTATATATATACATATATATATATACATATATATATATATACCCATACCACACACACACACACACACACACACGCACACACACACACACACGCATATATATATATATATATATATATATATATATATATATATATATATATATTATATAAATATTTGTGTGTGTGTATTATTATTGTTTACAGAAAAGACACCCAACGACCATCGGCTGGCCTCTAATCCTGTTTCATTTGCACATTTTGTAATTCTATCTATCTATCTATCTATCTATCTATCTATCTATCTATCTATCTATCTATCTATCTATCTACATATATATATATATATATATATATATATATATATATATATATATATATATATGTTGATAGATAGATAGATAGATAGATGTACGTATGCATATATAGTATTGCCATATTTTACATCGCTTAAAACGGAACAGTTTTCAATTGTTAGTATACGTATATTTTTCTTAGTAAAATGTTTCAATGGCCAAATACTCCTGATTATTCTGGACTGCTACTCACACAGGCCCGTATGCATGCATGCGCGCGCACGCGCGCGCGCGCACGCACACACACACACACACACACACACACACACACACACACACACACACACACACACACGAATCAATGCGATTGTTTAGTCGCAACTAAAAATGAATGGCGTATGGTGAGATTAGATATAAAACGTTTCTTTATTTTTAAGAATATATACCCGGGACATTGAGAAATGGATACTTTTTATTTGGATGGATAGCTTATAGCAGTGAAATATTTTTCCGTTTAAAATATCAAAGGCTAGTTTTTTCATCGTATAAAAAGAGACACTATGTCGAAAACATGATTGCAAATGAAAACCGCTACATTAAAACTACATTAAAACGAACAAGTCCTGCTCCCAAGTCGAGTCACAGAATGTAGCATTTGGTAAACAGTATCAGGAATTGATTAACAGAAGTAGCGAGATAATCCATCGCGCTGACGCTCGACCAAATCTTCTTTTTGGGGATTACGCCAAAAAATTACATATTCATCCAGTAATTCATCTTAGATTCCTCACCGATTGCAACCTCCAAGAAAAGCTTCTAATTAATTAATATGATTAAATTATTTGGACGAAGATAAAAGGCATATACAGTAATTTTTTTTTCACAGATAGCAATAAACATCTGACTGATGGAATTAGGAAGATCACTGAAAATTGATAGAAGACCGCGGAGAAAATAATAAACATATCATTCAATAAAGTTGATGTTGAAAATTAAAAAGATGGCCAGTTATTTTTATTTCATACTCCGAACGAATTTATCCTGGTGTCCAACATATATTGAAATACAAATAATTGTAGCAAAATAGGGAACAATCGGTTTTATAATACAGAGAATAAATGTAGAAGTTCTGAACAAGATCATAAATTTTAATTCATGTGAATGTTTGGCTAAGTCAGCAAAAGGAGACGCTAAAGATGTAGAAATTAAGAAGAGGGTATAATTGAGAAATAATCGGTTATACGAAACAAGAAATTATTGGAATATCAGAAAATGTCTAAGTTCTGAAGGAGATCATAAACTATAATTCATGTGAAAGTCTGGCTTAAGAATTGCCAAAAGGAGACGCTAAAGATGTAGAAATTAAGAAGAAGGTAGAATTGAGAAATAATCGGTTATACCAAACAGAAAGTCATTGGAATATCAGAAAATGTCTGAGTCCTGATGGAGATGAATGAATTTGAATTAAAAGGAATGGCTTCTTTGGAATCTAAAAGGGAAGAGACAAAAGATATGGTAATGGCTGAAATCGAAATTCACATGATAGAATATTGAAATAATCAGTTATATAATAGAGAAAATTACAGGAACATGAGAAGTATCTGAGTTCCGAAAGGGTTGAATGAATGTGAATTAAAGTGAAAGACTTGTTTAAGAGTAAAGGCAAAAATGTTGAAACGAAGAAAAAGGAAATTCCCAAGAGAGAATAAAGAGAAAGATTTTAGAATACCAAAAGAGGTGGGGGCGTCGACAAAAGAAGCGATGTCAACGCCGTGCATTGCTACTGGCCAAATATTGGTTAAGTAAAGGACACCGGAACCAAAGAGGCTTAAGGTGCCATAAGAGTCGACATTGTGAAAAGTGAGAGACGCTCGAAAGCCAAGAAAGTTTGAAAAGAAACTGAAGATATCCAAAAAGGACTTGCGGCAAGAACTCGTAAAAGTTCTGTTCTAATCCGCTGAGGAATGTCCTTAAGCTTAGGCGCAACAGTGACCAGTTGTTCTTGTCGGTGGAAAGTTAGCGGCTTATGTAAGATCAGTGAGTGTGTGTGTGGTGGGTGAGGGTGAGGGTAATGATTAAGCAAATCAGAAGAGCACTAGAAAACGTAAGGTAGGTGGGTAATCGAAACATACATGACTACACAGTGAAAGGCTCATTCACACAAACACAAACACACACGCGCGAGCGCGCAACACACACACACACATGCAAACACACATGCCCTCGTTATAACAGAGATTACGTTCGGTTGACTAATTCGAATGACAGTACTAAAGAAATGACAGGGTGTAGCCAACTAAATCGAATCTATCACACAGTCAACAGCCAGTTCTTGAAAATGACTGAGATGGTCCCATATACTTGAGCGCAAACATTAAATACTAAAAGATTATCTAGACTTTTGATTTAGATTAGAATTTATGTTTCATTCCTCTCTCTTTGCATATATATATATATATATATATATATATATATATATGTGTGTGTGTCTGTATATATATATATAAATATATATGTATATATAAAATATATATAAATATATATATATACACACACACACACACACATATATATATATATATATATATATATATATATATATATATATATATATATATATAAGCAGTATACATTACACACATACAGGCACATACATACACACACATATATATATTGGGCTATTCATTTACTTGATGTAAAGATGAAATTCACTAAGGAAGGTGCCGTAGATTGTTTTTAGCCCAAATAGTTTCGAACTTTTCTAAGGTCGTTTTCAGGGGTAAATTGCAAAGAATAAATTATTGTATTCCGTTGTCCAATAGAGTTTTGACTAATTCGAATGGCAGCACTACAGTAATGATAGAGCTTAGCCAACTAAATCTTATCTATCACACAGTCAA
>OZ038505.1:70011100-70041100 GCA_964036315.1 Acanthosepion esculentum
TTATATAAAAAACTAAATAAAAACACATTGTCAGTCGTTTTTTATGAAATGTATATATATATATATATATATATATATATATATATATATATATATATATATATATATATATATGTATGTATATGTATATTGTGTATGTGTGTATTTTGGCAGCATGTTTTAAGGCAACATTCATTGAATAATTTAGACAAGATTTGTTTCACCCCAAACAAGACGAGAAGCCACTAGCACGCAAGGGGTTACAGAGAGTTGGAGCGAGAGCAAATAGGAGTGATAGAGGAAAGGATGAGGAGAAGGATAATGGATAGATCAAGGCATCTGGAGACGTCGATTGACATTACATTTGAATAGTTGGAGATTATAGCTCTCAGGGAAACAGGAAAAGGGGAGGGAGTTCCACAGGCGAAAAGTGCCAGATATGAAGATATTGGAGTAGAAGACACGACTACATTTTACAGTTTCGAAAGTGAAAGGGTGTGAGCGAGATGCCAGCCTAGTAGAACGCTTAAATTCATGAGGTCTTGGGAACCATCGAAAGCAGCTCATCGGAGCAGTTGCCATGAAAGTATTTGTAAAAAAGACAGAGGGTGGCGATGATTATTTTTAATAGGATCCATTCATATTCTCGATGAGCTTTTTGATGTCGGTATTAAGAGAACAGGGGAAATTACCCTATTGATGCTTATTGTTTTATTCCGAGTAATTTCAACATTAGCACAATATCGTCCTGAGGGTTTATTTATAAGACAAACATGTAGTGTTGATTATTTCCAACGGCAAAATTACTATGTTCATCTGAAAGTTATAATTTTTCGTGTGGAGTGAGGGCCGCTGCATATTCTGCCACGCGATTAATCTTACGCTAAAGTCGAGGTAACTAATTAAAAAGAAAATAGTATGAGAAACTCCAAATACAGACCTTAATATTTCAGTGTATCTATTGTGATCATTTCTTCTTTTAACAACGGCTCAAAAAGCTCAGCCTAGAATATGAATGGATCATATATATATATATATATATATATATATATATATATATATATATATATATATATATGTCACATCACGCACACTCTCAAAGACCTAAAAGATAACATAAACTTAACGCACACATCCCATTCCCAGCGGCTGTCAAAATGACCAAGGAGGGAATTCTTAGTCAAGAATCTACCATCCTCTATCTTAAAAACAACTAGAAAAGGCCGTTTGACCAACACAAGGACTGACCAAGATTAACGATAAAAAACAAATGAAAATTACAGATAAAGTTCACTTTCTTCAGAAAGAGTCGTTCACTCCTGTAGTTCACTGCAACTAACAAGCAGGGGTACCTTTTCTGCTGTTGCTGGCCATGCTGGCCGAAACTAGTCGAGGAACCTAATTGAAATAATAGAACAAGAAATATTAATATACGACCCAGCGTATCTGAAAATATTTTAAAAATATTTTTTATTGTTCAAAACATATTTTCCTGTTTGTCAACTTGTTTCTTTTGCTCAGTGATGGTCTCTCTCTCTCTCTCTCTGTCTCTCTGTCTCTCTCTCTCTCTCTCTCTCTCTATATATATATATATATATATCTAACTATATATATATATATATATATATATATATAGTCGCCCTGAGGAGCTGTGATACAGCGAAACTGTACTGTCTGTGAATGACATAATTTAGCTCTTGAAAATACATTTCAATTGAGCACTGTTGAGTGATAAGCTAATTCTATAAACAACAGCCACCTGCAATAATGCAAAGCTCTTCAGTAAAATGAATGGAGCACTTTGGCTGATGGCATTTGTTTACATTTGTAAAAACAATACGCTAGATTTAGTTGTGTAGCTCTACCGAGTGAAGATAGCTCTGGCTGGCACCAAATTAGTTGTGTTTCAATCCTGGCTTGAGGCATTCGGAAGTCTAGTCGCACTAAGGAGCTGTGATACCGCGAAACAGTACTGTCCGTGAATGACATATATATATAAAAGTGAACATAGAAGTCAACACTTAGAGGCGCCAGTCTGTTTCATGCTAGACCCAATTGTCAGGCCACGATCTATCTCTGATATTAAGCACTTTATCCCATAAATATAGCACACCTTAAGACTATATATCTTCAGATATATATATATATATATATATATATATATATATATATATATATATATATATATATATATATATATGCAGAAATATAGTTTTAAAGTGTGCTATATTTATGGGGTAAAGTGCTCAATATCAGAGATAGAGCGTGTGTAAATATAAAAGTGGACATGGAAGTCAGCACTTAGAGGTGACAGTCTGTTTCATGCTAGTGCCATCGTCAGGCGACTAGTGCTGTTATTTTTCTCGGCTGTTTATATAAGGGTCAGTGGTGCATTATGGGTAGTATATTTTGGCGGTTACTTTTACCGGAAGTCGCTTATTTGTTTATTTATTTATGTCAAATTATTTTGCTTGTTTTTTTGTTTGTTTTTTTATTTTTATTTTTATTTTTTATCTTATATATTTATTTATCTATTCTTTTATTTTGATCGGTGTTTTTGGTTAACGTAGTAAAAATTTGTTTATATAGCTTATTGTTGGTAGTCTATAATGGCCGCCATTTACCGGAAATCGCTTGTTCGCTTAATTATTTGGGTCAAATTGTTTTGCTTATTATTTTTATTTTTATTTGTATAACAGTTATAACTTTCCTCCGTTCTTTTGTTTTGATTTTATTTCGCATATTCTAACAGGTGTGGTTTTGTGATTTGTTTGGAGTAGTTTATTTTGCTTATTTTATTGTTGTTTGTTTATATATTTATTTATTTTTCTATTTTAAGTTACGTAGTAAAAATTTGTTTTCATGTCTACATTTTGAGATTAGCTCGGATCTTTTATTTAATAATTTATTTTGATCTGGGAAGGTAATGATAGCTATTTTTTCCTCCAAGCAAAGTTTGCAAGTTTTTGATAGGTTGTTGTAGGCTGATGATTTTTTCCTTATTTTCCAAGATATTTTTGGTGTGGTGTGTGTTTTGTTTTTTATTTGCCAGATATACTTAGAAAGCATTGTGCTGTTCGCATATTTACTATTTGTGAAAGACATTTTGTGTACATAATTTCTTTGTTTCCATGGTCCTTCGGTTACTCCTATGTATACTTTTTCTTCATTATCTGCTGATTTTGTCGTGGCTTGGTAGATTACGTTGTTTTGTAATCAATTACCGTTTAAGGGACATTCGTTTTTTATTCTGCAGTTGCACGTGGGTTTAATTTGTTCGTGTGGTTTGTTAATAATTTTTCTGTTGTGCTTTTTTATTATTTGTGCCATGTTCTCGGTGCAACTGTAGCTGATTTTTACTGTGTTTTTGTTGAATATTTTGTGTAGTGTGCTTGATTCCGGGAAGTGTTTGTGTAAAAGCTTGAAGAATATTTTTCCTATGTTTTCACATACTCACCACAGAACACAAAAAAGACCAACAGAAAAAGAAATATCATATGGTTCAACCCACCGTACAGCAAAAACGTAAAAACAAACACAGGAAAAATATTCTATATGTGAGTGTTGCTGGGAATCCGCTATCTTTTAGGGCTGTTTCGTAGTCTTTCTTGGCTTTGTTAAATATAGATTCATCGGAAGAATTGTCGGAAAGCCTGCGGTTAATCGATTTAGGTATCTGTTTGATTATAGAAGGCGGGTGGTAAAAACGTAAAAACAAACATTAAAAACAATTGACAAAGAACAACTTATATATTAAATTATGGGTTGTGTTCTTATAATTTTCTTCTTTTCTGGACATAAATCAACTAGAAATTATCGCGATATTTTTTTTATATCCGAGAGCTTTCCTCTGTAAATTTCGCCATTATCAAGGATTCTATTTGACATTTAACTGAATATATAAATTTTTTATATATGTATCTAGAGTTAAGAGAATGTTTTATTTTCTAGATACGGTCAGCACATTGTGGCCGTATTCATAGTTGAGCACTGACCATCACTTTACAAGCGGTAGAGAAAAATGGCGTAATTCCCAGCCACCGGTTGATCAGGATTAGAGGAAAAGGACTTGATACCCAGAACTGGTTGAACCTTGTGTAAACACTTGTAACTATTTTTATATCTACCAGGAAAAATTACATAATAATTATTTGCGAATTTCGATATAGAAGGTCAGGCAGAAAGGTTAAATTTATTCAGGAACTCAGGGATCAAAGGGTTAATAATGATTCCATTATTTTTAGCCTTTTTTACATATGTATGAGACTCATATTTATATTACCAAGGAATATATGTGTATGTGTGCGTATGTGTACATTTTTTGTATAGGCGCCGTTTGTAAATTAATTCACTAGATTAATATCGTATCGATAGGCAATTATATATATATATATATATATATATATATATATATATATATATATGCACACATGCATCCATATATATATATATACATATATAAATATATATATATATATATATATATATACATAAATACATATAGATATAGATATATATATGTATGTATATATATATGGACACATATATTTATATATGTATATATAAATATATATATATATATACATACATAAATACATGCATGCATACATATGTATATATATATATAAAGAAAACGTGCAATGTCTTAGAAATACCGGTTAAAGTCATTTTAACCTTCTTCAATTAGCTTATATCACGTGAATAATTCGTGAAATGAATGGACATATATAATAAACGGTTATATATATATATATATATATATATATATATATATATATATGTATATAGTTATATATATATATTTATATATATATATGTATATATATATGTATATATGTATGTATATATATATATATATATATATATATGTATCTATATATGTATATGTATATATATATATATATATATATATATATATATATATATATATGTATATGATTTGTGACTACTTCATAGAAGCCGGACTTCCGCCAGGCGTGAGGCGTGATGGGCCGAGGTGCCGATCGTCAGTGAATGGAATTTGTGCTTAATCGAACGCGTTCATCGATTTTGAAAGATGTTTCACTCTGCAAGTGACTTTCTGCGATTTCTTCTGTTTATTTTGCATCTTTTAACTTCAATTGACTTTCCGAAGTGAAAATATGTTGGCCTTCTTCCATTTACTAGAATTTATTCAAGTCTATTTAAATATTCCCGCAAAACTTCTCCGTTATTCTGTTACGCGTATTTACATTTTTATTTCAAGAGATATTTTTTCCACATGCTCTCTCCATCTGTCCGTGTGTGTGTGTGTGTGTGTGTTTCATTATAGCTATCTACTCAGCTCAAAACGTAGCTGTTACAATCTCTTCACTCATATCTATTATATATCTGTACACATCTATCTCCGTCTTTTTACATCTATCTGCCTACGTACCTATCTATCTTATGTGTAAACCAGATGGTGTAGAAAATCTTTGCAAAATCCAATGGTATTTTTATCTTTTCCTGATTCCCTTAACCTGAATTAAATATTCAACGCTTTTGGTAATCTCAAAAAGACTACTACGGGGTTAATTTTGAAAACAAATTATAATGTTTCTTGAACAAAATATTCATAGTATAGAAAAATGCATTGCGGACAGACGAATAAAAATTTGCAATATTTTGTAGTAAGATGAGCCTGGAGAAAGAGTGAAAAAATGAAAGCAAATACACTGTAGGTACTAAAATTTTATATTTTACTTTAAAAAATGTTTTAAATATATCACTGTATAGTGTATTTTTTTTTTTTTTTTTTAAAGAAATACAGGTTTTTGTTTGCATGGGGTATACAATATATAGGCTCCTGAAAAATTTATTTCGGTTGAGCTCTCTGGGGAGGATGTGTGGGTTTGTAAACAGTGACTATTACGGCTAATAATGCAAAACTCTTCGGTAAATCGAATCGAGTTCTCTCAGTCACTGTGTGTTTATCTAAAAATAAATACGCTTAAATTCACCTTCTTCTCTGCCGTGCGCCAACGCATTCAGAGTAAAATTTCCGACTGACGCGAATTCAGCCGGTTTTCGATTGTAGCCAGAGGCAACCGGACGTCTAGCCACACTGATGAGCTGTGATACAGCGAAACAGTCTGTCTGTGGATGACAATATATATATATATATATATATATATATATATGTATATATATATATATATATGTATATATATATATATATATATATACAGAGAGAGAGAGATAGATAGAGAGAGAAATCACCTAAAAAGTTGTAAATTAAAGAAAAATATTTTGTTTTTTTATGAAAGTATTTATTTATATTTTTTATATATATGTAATTACGATATTTGAGATCGACCTCCATCTTTCATCAGAAATAACTGTTATTTCTAATGAAAGATCGAGGTCGATCTGAAATATCAAATTACATATATATAAAAAAGATATAGATAAATACTTTCATGAAAAAAAATTTTTTTTCTTTAATTTACAGCTTTTTAGTTGTTTTTTCTATATATACATATTAAAAAAGTATACGTGGCCTCTCATTATGGTATATATATATATATATATATATATATATATATATATATATATATATATATATAAAGAAATATAGTCTTAAAGTGTGCTATATTTACGGGATAAAGTGCTCAATGTCAGAGATAAAGCGTGTAAATATAAAAGTGAACAGAGAAGTCAACACTTAGAGGCAACAGTCTGTTTCACCTATATATATATATATTGCTTTAGAGTTTAGATATTGAGCACTTTTTAAATTGAATAGAACTGGACGATTTAGACGTAGGTTTTGCCCGCAATTTATTCTATATACATACATATATATATATATGTATATATATATATGTATATATATATATATATATATATATATATATATATATATATATATATATATATATATATATATATATATGTATATATATGTTATAGATCAGTTATTTAGCATTGTACACTGTTTTCTTTACATCATCAAAGTATATATATATATATATATATATATATATATATATATATATATATATATGTATATATATATTTAGTCATAGGATATTCACTCAAGAATATACCAATACCTGACTGTCATTCGTACGAATTATGTTTGTTAAGAAAAATAGAAAAGTTCATCATAGATATGAGATGGAGAGTGTACTTTTGCCTAAACAATAACTTAGATAACAACAAAACTAACGAGAACTATGGATTTAAAACTAATCCCCACCCCCCGCATGTTAAGAAACTCGATAAATTTGAATCGGAATTAATCGGTATAGTCAAAAAACTAAAATATAGGAAAACAATGAATAACTACATGCAGCAACAAATTAATAAAGACATAAAAGAGATAAGTGAAAATAAAAACATCTATGTAAAAGCCGATAAATATAGATTTCTGTACAAAATGAGTCCCAACAAATACAAAAAAAAAAAACGCTGCATAAAGAGGTATTAAAACATTATAAAAAAGCCCCGGGTTACATAGAGACTAAAATTAACAAATAGGCTAGTATTTTAGACAATAAATTTGAATTAGTTAATCGGGTCGAGAAAATGAGCCTGAAGACTTGTTTTATCACTGTAAAGGATCATAAGAATAATTTCCATAGTAACCCTGAATATAGACTTATAAACGCTATTAAAACAGAATTAGGTAAGATAAGTAAGGTCATATTACCAGAAATCTATAAATCTCTAAGGACTTTCCTTAACATAAATCAATAGCTGTCGACTAATGATTGTATTAGGTGGTTTGAAAATTATAACAAAAATAGTTGTTCATTCATTAGGTACGACATTAAGGAATTATTACTCGTCAATCTCAGAATAAACCCTTAGCGAAGCTCTCTGTCTAGCTAAAAAATATATTCAAATCTCGGACGATAAGATAGATCTGATTAGACACTGCCGAAAATCTTTACTATTCCATAATAATGTACTATGGATAAAAAAAGACGACGTAAATAGTTTTGACAACCCCATGGGATCATATGACGGAGCAGGGGTGTGCCAGTTAGTAGGGTGCCTGCTGCTCTATAAACTTAACGACCACATAGATTTTAATAACCATGGGTTGTACCGCGACGACGGATTAATCATAGTGGATAAAAGTAAGCCCAAAAAATGCGATACCATCCGTAAAAATCTACACTGTTTCTTTTTTAAATACGGATTCAGTCTTGAAATTGAAACCAATCTGAGAATTACAAATTATTTAGACATCACGTTAGACTTACAAAATGGTACTATATACCCGTATAAGAAAGAGAACCAGGACCCCCAATATTTAAATGTAAATTCCAATCACCCGGCACATATCATAAGACATATTCCTAAAAATATGAGTCATAGGCTTTCAACCAACTCATCGGATAAACGCGTTTTCGATGCCAACAAAATAATTTACGAGGAAGCTCTACATAAGAGTGGATACAAAGAAAAATATATTAACATAGATAATAACACTGGAACCCAGAATAAACGTACTAATAGGCTGTTGTGTCGGAAACCTACCACCCCTCTTGAAGATGAACTTCTCTGCTAGCAAAGACTTTATATAGTGGCACGTCGAGAGACAGAAGAGAAAAAAGTTCTTGGCTGAGCTAGTTATAGACTACTCAGGCGATTTCTGTATCTTTTACCAACCAATAAAACCCTTTTTATTGTTACGTGTTATTTGTCGTTTGTCTCTACAAATCCCAAACCAACATCATAACATAGGCATAGAAATATTTTGTGGTTTAACCCTCCATTTAACCTAGCCGTAAGAACGAGGATTGGCAAAATATTTTTTTAACTTATTAGAGCAAAATTTTCCCAAGAAAACTAAGTTGTATAAAATATTTAATAAAAACAATGTAAAACTGCTGTATGTCTAATATAGAGTACCTTAATTAGTGGACTTAATAAGAAAAAGACTAGGGACAATCCACGCATTAGTTCTTCCAGTTGCAATTGTAGGAATAAAAATACCTGTCCCATACAGGGTAAATGCCAACAAGAATTCGTGGTTTACCAGGCGAAAATTTACAAGGATATAGACGATATAAATCCTAAAGTGTATAAAGGAGCTACTCGGAATACATTTAAAAAAGATATTATAATCACACGAGTAGTTTTAATAATGAAAGAACTAAACATAGCATCGCACTATCTAGCTATGTATGGAAAATTAGACAAGAAAATAACAAAGACCCCATCCTGAAATGGGAAATATTAAAAAGATGCACCAAATATAAAGCGGGTCATAAATTCTGTAAGCTATGCATAGAGGAAAAATTAGCCACAGCATTATATAACAAAACTAAATTCTAAAACCGAGATTCTTAACAAATGTAGGCATAGAAAATCTTGGTTATTGAAATAGGCATCTCCCCTGATTGTATCGTTATCATTCGTGTTTTCTTAAAATATCCCTTCCCCTTTTAGTTATTTGAATAAATTATATACCCCATCCCCTATGGTCTTGTCTTTCTTTTCTTCTCTTTTCTTTTCTTTTTCCTTTTCCTTTGGTCACGTGGTGTTGTCTTGGTTGTCGCCTATAAATACGGCGTTTTCTTTTGCCTCTTTAGCCAGCTGACCCTGACGATCTGCCTAAGTGAAACCTTGGTAGGTTTGTCTGGCTCATTAGGTTTGACTAGGTTTGCTCTACGTTTGTATTGAGGTCTTTAGTTAGTTGTTTACTCGTATCGGGTTTTTTTCTTTGGGCCTTGAACTTGTATCTGTACGATTATTTTCGACAGACTTTCATGTTCCTGGCTCTTTCTTTTTTAAAACCTTTTTTTCCTTCGTGATTGATTTGGCTATTGTTAAATCAAGAAGTCGAAGGTTTTTCGACACGAGTATAGTTACCTATATATATATATATATATATATATATATATATATATATATATATATATATATATATATGTATATGTATATATATATATATAAATGTATATATATATATATATATATATATATATATATATATATATATAAATGTATATATATACAACAATGTTTTGATTATAATCTCTTATAATATACATATGTATATATATATATATATACATACATATATATATATATATGTGTGTGTGTGTGTGTTTGTGAGTGTATGTGTGCGCGTGTGTGTATGTATGTATACATGTATAGATAGATAGATAGATAATGAAGTGATTCAGATAGATAGATAGATAGATAGATAGATAGACTCAAAATTTACCCTGAAATTGATATCTGTATGTACCTACATACATATTTACATCAAATTCTAAAAAAGAAACGCATACATTGTGCCTCCATTATTCCTTTCCACATATCACTGTGTATATATTTCCTACATATATATCTATACAAATGGCTGTTTTATGTGTTTGTGTGTGGGTATGAGTTGGTGTGTACCTTTGAGTTAATGTCTGTGTGCCTGTGATATTGCACACAGGTTTGTGAAATAGAAGTTGGAAGGGTCCGTTCATCTTTAGATTTATTATATTCTTTAGATTTTCAATCTCTTACCTGCAAATACATTTATAAAATATGTCTGAAACAAACACATACGTGTCTAAACATTTCAGTACATCAGATTGTTCAAAATGAATTTACTGATGTATTGAAACAGATAAAATTGGAAAAGAAAAAATATTTATTTAATCAAGATATTCTACCTTGAAAGCAAGTCCTCAGTAGTTTCCCCCAAGGAATTCCTCATTCAAAGAACGAATAAATTCACTGGATGTTTCCACGAATTAATCCTGCTTAGGAAATTCTTGCATACAAGAAAGAGATTAGCCTGGTCGAATGAAGATAATTCATACGAGTCGGGTTGAGTGAATGAAATGGAAGCAATAAAATAAACCGAATCGACATTACAACATTGTCGGTGGGTCCGAAAATCTACCGAGTCGACGTTCTACAATCAAGCGAGTCGATATTACAACCTTGTCGGTGAGGTTTAGCACACGCTAACTACGCCCGCTGCAGAGGGTTAAGATCCCCTACTGCAAGCAAAAGAAATTATTTATCTACCTCTGAATTAAGTAAATACATATTGTACACCCTTTCACTGTGGAAACTGTTAAATGTAGCCGTCTCTTCTACTCAAATATCTTCATGTCTCGCACTTCTCGCCTGTGGGACTCCCTCCTCTTTTCCTGTTTCTCTGATAGCTATAATCTCTAACTATTCAAATGTAATGACACTCGACGTCTCCAGATGCCTTGATCTATCCCCTATCCTTCTCTTCATCCTTTCCTCTATCACTCCTATTTGCTCTCGCCCCAACTCGCTGTAACCCCTTGCATGCTAGTGGCTTCCCGCCTTGCTTGGGGTGAATCGCTTAAAATAAACAAACAAACAAAAAACACATCTGAGAAGTCATATCATGGCGGCATCCTCGACAGGAGAAGCCGCTGAATAGCTCCAGATATTCGGCAGCCATCTCTTATGTTGTCAATGCACTTCATTCAATAGTGTATATTAATTGCATAAAAAGATTATCCAGTGAAATTTTCAGATAAAAATTCAATTTTCAATTAAACAATTAGACTGTACACTTATGACTAGTAGAGAAAGAAGAGGTAGAAGAAAACGATAATAAACAAAAGAAGGAGATAAAGAAAGAGAGAAGTGATGGACAAAAAAAAGGACTTAAATTTGAACATCATAAAAGAAGGGAAGTTGAAATGTGCGGGAAAATATTAAAACTAAGATGAAAAGCAGCAAATGAAAAGAAAGGTGATAAAGAGAAAGAAAGCTTATTAAGAAGGGAAACGTAAGAGAAAGAAAGAAAGAAAGAAAGAAAGACAAAAAGAAAGAAAGATTAAAGTCAATTGAAGGAGAGGGAATAATGAGAAGAAATAATTGTAATAAAGTAGACAAATATTTAAAACAGCTGAAATGTTGCATTAAGCAAAAAGAAAGAAAAAGGAAAGACAAAGGAAAGAAAGAAAAAAGACAGAAAGAAAAAGAAAGAAAACAAAGAAAGAAAGAAAGAAAAAGAAAGAAAGAAAGAAAAAGAAAGAAAAAAGAAAGAAAAAGGAAAGACAAACGAAAGAAAGAAAAAAAAGACAGAAAGAAAAAAGAAAGAAAACAAAGAAAGAAAGAGAGAAAGAAAAAGAAAGAAAGACAAAGAAAGAAAAAAGAAAGAAAAAGGAAAGACAAAAGAAAGAAAAAACAAAGAAAAAAACAGAAAGAAAAAAGAAAGAAAACAAAGAAAGAAAGAAAAAAAAGAAAGAAAGAAAGAAAAAGAAAGAAAGAAAAATAAAGAAAAAGGAAAGACAAAAGAAAGAAAGAAAAAACAAAGAAAAAAGACAGAAAGAAAAAAGAAAGAAAACAAAGAAAGAAAGAAAAGAAAAGAAAGAAAGAAAGAATGACAAAGAAAGAAAAAAGAAAGAAAAAGGAAAGACAAAAGAAAGAAAGAAAAAACAAAGAAAAAAGACAGAAAGAAAAAAAGAAAGAAAACAAAGAAAGAAAGAAAAAGAAAGAAAAAAGATGAAAAGAAAGATAAAAACCAAAAAGAAACTAAAAAGATATTTATTTTTCTATTTCTTCAGGACGTGGGCTATCATCGCTCTCCACAACTTCCTATCATTTGTAGCTCTAAGTAAAGCTGACCATCTAGGCTTTTCCTTATCCCTATTCTGCCAAACATATACACAAGCTCGCTGCGTTTCTCTGAATATTCTTGTCTTTAATACACACCGTGAGTGTCAAATTTTCTAAGCCCCCTTTCCTCTTTATGTGCCATAGAAATTTCAACTGCCTCTTTCTGATGTTAAGTATAAGTGTCCGTTTCGTTTCCATTTTCTCTAAATCTTCCTCATTGCTTACATGTTCAGTCCATGCTATTCTCAGCATCCTTCTTCAGAACCACATTTCCGTTGCCTCGTCTTTCATTTTTGAAGAGATTTTCCAGCATTCGCTGCCGGACTGGAGGACAGATTTTATACAACATTTAAGCACAATTTTCTTTGTGTCTAACGATATTTTTTTCTGATTCTTAATACTTTGTTTAGTTTTTGGAAAGCAGCTTTCGCTATCCCAGATTTCGGTGTTGCATATTCCGCCCTCATTTTTCTAGGCATTTAGATATTTTTACTTACTTGATTTAGGCAACTCCAATTTTTAATTAGTATACTGGGTTCTGACAACCCCAAATTATGTCTTCCTTCAATTGATGTTTAGTTTTTACCTCTCGCTTTCATTCACGACATTCTGTAGACGTTCCTTTGTTTTCCTTTCTGTGTCTGTTACCAATATTGTGTACTCTTTATTTCTTTTTACACTAAGGTTCATACTGTACAAGTCCAGGGTGCCACTCGATGTAGAGGGTTACGTTAAGTAGCAGTTTATATGCATAGGAGGGGAAGATATCGGTCGACTCTAGATTTGAACAGATTAAGATTTTAGCGATCGGGGAAACTCTAGGGTGTCTGTTCCATCGGGCAGGGGTTCGCGGGAAAATCTTGTTGAGTAGAACTTGATGGAATACCGAGGGAATGTAAATGGTTTGCTATGATGTAAGTGGCATGGTGTGTCTTAGCCGTGAAGAGCAGACCTGGTGGAACCAGGAGATGCAGTTCGTCCGATTACTTTCCATGGTAGTAGTGATAGAACAGTGAGAAGCCTACCAGATTCCGCCCGTGAAAGAGAGAAGTTGGCATAATATTGTTAAGATTGTGGCCGCCAATAATAAAGTCTATTTCATTCAGAATAACTCCGATAACGAGACAAATAATCTTCCTATAAAACCTTTTTTCTTTTTTTGTATATTTACTGAATTTATTTTATATCCATATGAAGACGGTTTGCTGCCAGTACAGGTTATGGGTGATTCTGATCTCTTTTTCAAATATACCATGCTTGGTTAACACTTCCAAAAGTTCATTGTGACGTAATTTATCCAACGCCTTGGCCTTATCTATTAAACATGGGTATACATTATTTTTGCTTTTTTATTACTAAAAACTGATATATAAGAAGAGAATTTAAAGCCAAGAATCAAAGGATACTGGGGTCAAAGGGTAACAACTATTTTAGAAAAGAATTTATGCGTACAAAATCAAACTTTTATGAAGGAATTATATTTGAAAAATATGAACGGAAATAAAGTGAAGAGTGGAGAAAGGAAAGAGAAAATAAATAAATGAAGAGAACGATAATAAACGAAAGAAATAACGAAACGAATGAAGAAAGAAAGAAAGAAAGAAAGAAAGAACAAAAAAGAAAGAAACGAAAAAAGGAAGAAAGAAAAAGAAAAAGGAAAGCAAACTGAAAATAAATCAATGAAGAGAACGAGAATAAACGAAAGAAAGGAATAAGTAAACGAAGGAAGGAAGGAAGAAAGAAAGAAAGAAAGAAAGAAAGAAAGAAAGAAAGAAAAAGAAAGAAAACAAAGAAAGCAGACGGAAAATCAGTCAATGAAAAGGACGAGAATAAACGAAAGAAAGAAATAACGAAATGAAGGAAAGAAGACAGAAAGAAAGAAAGAAGAAAGAAATAACGAAATGAAGGAAAGAAGGAAGACAGTAAGAAAGAAGAGGGGAAGAAAGAAAGAATGAAAGAAAAACAGAAACATACAAATGAAGAAAAAAGAAGGCAAACTGAAAATAAATCAATGAAGAGAACGAGAATAAAAAAAGAAAGACATAACGAAAGAAAGAAAGAAAGCAAGAAACGAAAGAAGAAAAACAGCAAAAAAGAAGAGAGGAAGAAAGAAAGAAGGAAAGAAAGACAGAAAGATACAACGAGAATAAACGAAAGAAAGATATAACGAAATGAAGGAAGGAAGACAGAAAGAAAGAAAAAAGAAAGAAAGAAAAAGAAAGAAACGAACAAAACAAGAAATAAAAAAGAAAGCAAACCGAAAATAAATCAATGAAGAGAACGAGAATAAACGAAAGAAATATTGAAATGAAGGAAGGAAGGCAGCCAGAAGGAAGAAAGAAACAAAGAAAGAAACAAAGAAAGAAAAATAAAAAAAAGAAACAAAGATAAGAGAGAAGCCATTTTAAAATCGAAAATATCAAGTATGAATGAATAAGTGCGAAAACGAAGAGAAACTGAAATAAACAAAACAGAAAGCAAAGATATTTAACAAAACAAATGAATCATAAAACAGAATCAATAAAAAAAAAGGAAGGAAAAGGTGGAGAGAAAATTTTGAACAAATGATGAAAAACGAAGAATAGAAATAAATGAAAGATGTCTAAGCAAACGAAGATATAAAACAAAATTTCAAGAACCCCTAAATTTTGAAAAAATAATTTCAAAATATAAACAAACAAAAGAATTATGCAGAAAAGTCACAAGTCGAAATCAAATAAAAGAAAAAAGGAATGAAAAGAGAATTCTAAAAGTCAAGAAAGAGAAATCATTAATAATATTTTGAACAAAAGAAAAGAGAATGTCATTAATATAGATTAAAAAAAAAGAAAACAATAATAAGAATATTCGGAAATAATTTAAGAAAGGAAGGCTGGACATAAGAAGACAACATACCCCACCCCCGGAGTCCACGTCCTACCTACCGCACGGGCTTTCTCTGTTCGGCCACGTCAGTGAAGAAAGTGGGGAGTAACGGGATATTTCCAGCTGATGGAGAAGTCAGATGATTTTTATAGCAACATTCTCGTTTTCTCTTGCACCATACTTCTCAGCACAGAACGGAGATGCTATTCACAAGTTTCTCAAAGAGACATTTCCCCTTCACTGCTCATATCCAAAGGATTTGTTTTACATAGAAATGATATTTGATACGATTTGTATTCGTTATGCTGAAGGAAATGATTTTTGCATAGAGTTTCACGATATTAGATAATGGCGTCCCGCATACGAGATAGCGGAAGTGGCGAAGACTATGAGAAAGATGGCGCGCGTTTTGTAAAGATTATGGTTGGATCATTTTGGACAATATTAGCATTGTTAGGATGATTGAGTTTTTTTCTTAGAGTTTATGTCTTTCTTTTGATTTATGGTCGTAAGTTTTTGTTCTGTCAGATTTAACTATTATACGCTTATAAGTAAGGAAACAAAGACGGATTCATAGCAAATTCCATACACAGCATATATATATATATATATATAGAGAGAGAGAGAGAGAGAGATATCGATATATACGTGCGTGTATCCGTGCTCATGTGTGCAATGTATATGTTTGCAATGTATATAAAAATGTAAGTCACATTTGATAAGTAAGCAAATGTCCGATTTTTTGTATGAACAGACATTTACTTAAACAGGAACACAAACATTCCGACACACATACATACATACATACATACATACATAAAGCTATGTTTGTGTGCCTGTGTGGGACCCCCGGCCATGAAAATGGAATTTGGCACAAGGCAGAGTTTAAATTGGGATCTTCACATGTACGCGCGACTGGATGCAAATATTGGGGACGTCCCAAATGCCAACGATTAATCCTAGGTTTCCACCATTGGGATTTATACGATTTGCGAGCGACAACCTCCTGAGGCTTATGCATGTTACACTTGGTTTTAACCTCAGTAGATATCAGGCTTGCTCAGGTAAGTAGTATTTCTGTACATCACAAACGTTTAACACTTAGTATATATATATATATATATATATATATATATATATATATATATATATATATATATATATATATATATATACAGGGTGTCCATAAATTTCGTGGGAACTTTAAAGAAAGTATAACTTTATTTGTATTTGCGATAGAAATAATCTGTAAAAAAATGTTATAAAGTTTAATGTACCTGATGATGACAGGATACTTGTAAAGGACTTGAAGCAACAGAAATATTATTCTACAGAAAGATGATGAGGATACAATGAATCGGCCATTTGTTCAATGATGGCGGCTTAGAGAAAATGGAAACAAAAAGCAAACTTATATTTAACATCAGGAATAGACAGTTGGAAAAACTGGAGCACGTAATGAGGAAATACGGTTTGGAAAATCTGATACTCACAGGGTAGAAATAAAAGGGTTAGGGGAAAGCAGCGTGCAACATACTTGATGGACTTGAGTAAATCGACGCTAAAAGAGGTTTTGGAAAAAATAACATAAAGACAAAACTTATTAAGAACTACAAAAGACAGGAGGATGTGGAGGGCTATATTCGCCTACGTCCTGTTGGGGCACGGCAAATAAGTAGAATTTGTACTGAGAACTTTTAATTGTTAACTTTATCATAGTTGAAATTTAACAACTACGATTGTGTTTCATTACATATATATATATATATATATATATATATATATATATATATATATAAATTGCTGAAACATATATATATTTATATATATATATACATATATATATATATATATTTATATATATATATATATATATATATAAAGAAAAGTGACTACGATTGTGTTTCGTTACATATAAATATATATATATATATATATATATATATATATATAAAGAAAAGTGACTACGATTGTGTTTTGTTACATTTAAATATATATATATAAATATATATATAAATTCCTGAAACATTTATATATATATATATATATATATATATATATATATATATATATATATATATATATATATACACACACACGCACAAACACATACATATATATATATATATATATATATATATATATATATATATATATATATATATATATATATACAGTGTAACCCGGATATAAGAGAGTTGTCGGGACCGGAGAAGTCTCTTATATCAGTGTTTGGTCTATTATATATACATTAACACAGGCTCTAATTTGGGACCAGAGAAAATAGCTTTTATATTCGGGTTTCTCTTATATCCGGGCTTCTTATAACCGGGTTACACTGTACATTTATATAAATTAAATTGATGAAACATTTATATATATATATATATATATATATATATATATATATATATATATATATATATATATATATATATATATATATATATGTTGCTGAAACATTTTTACGAGTTTTTAGTATCTTTTAAAATAAATGTCCAATGGCGTAAATAATTCGCCTCGGGATTATTTCCGGATTTCAGCTGCCATGTTGTATTCAACATTATTTCAAATTATTTGAAAAAAAAAATGTCTCCGGTGTACAAATCTCAGATTGTGTCTTTGTCGATATTCATATTGAAACCTGAATTGCCATGAGTAGATGAAAATAGAAGATGACATTCGGGAAGCCTCCTAACGATGCTGAAATCAAATATTCATTTTAAAAGTTTTATCTTTTAAACTCATTTTTTTTTTTTAATATTTTATATTAATTATTTGGTTTTAAATATCTTTCGTTATAACATTTAACAGTTACATTTTGGCCTCGAGTGAAAAACGTCTTCTCCAACATTATTCTGTTTTCTTAATATTCGGGTTTTATTAAGTGTCTCCGATATTCCATAGATTTTGCACCAGTTTCCAACCATACACTATCTGCAACAATTAAAGTGGGCAGCACGTGTAGCTTAGAAGTGAAAATAATCATTTAATCATGCTGTTAACCTTTCACGGGTCTTAAACAAAAGGTAGAAAGGAAAGTGCCATCAGTATGAGAAGGTTTATATTTAGTGGAGCTGAGAAAATTATTCTCATAAAAAAACTGTTTTGTTATCAACTTTTGCCTTTTCTACTCATTTATTTCTCATCAACAGATAGTTTAGACGTAAAGTCAAAAACTTAGTATAGATTATTTTCATTGTATATTAAGAATCATGCCTTCGAGTATTTAGACTTAATTCCTGATTTATTATTTTAGTCTTCTATAAATATCTAAGCGTTATATCTGATTTGTTCACTTTCTCATTATGCTTCTATTTTGTCTAATTGATTATTATTATTATTATTTGAATTATGGTGCGTATACATTTCTTTCCGGGTCCCACCCAGGGACCTAAGGTTACAAATAGAATCATGACATTTTCCACTGACTTATTAAGAAAACAAAACAAAACAAACATTTTTTTAGATAGCTCTTCGTATGGTGTGGTTTGTACTCGTGGGAACAATTTTTTTTATATTTCTTTAAGGCATAGACTTCCAGGAATCCCTTCAGTGTTTATACTGGAATCTTTCCCACAAATCCAAGGGCTCTAATTACAACAGGAATAGTTAATGCACCAATGCGCAACATTTTTTGCGATTTTGATTTGAAGGTCCTTGCTATTATTATTATTATTATTATTATCATCATCATCATCATCATCATCATCATCATCATCATTATCATTATTATTATTATTATTATTATTATTATTATTATTATTTATTTATTTATTTATTTATTTATTTATTTATATTGTTTGTTTTTCTGGTACATACTCATTTCTTCCCGGGTCCTGTCCAGAAACCTAAGGTTAGAAATGGCATTTTCCATTGACAAATTGAAAAAAAAAATCACACACACACACACACACGCGCGCGCGCGCATGCATATTTTACATAGATAAAGCCCTTTGTAAGGCGTGGGCTGTACTCGTGAGAAGAAAAATTATATCTCTTTAAGGCATGGTCTTCCAGGAATCCATTCAATGTGTCTACTGGAATCTAGTTACAAGAGTGATTATTGATGTTCCCATGCGCGACATTTTTGAGATTTCGATTTCAAGGTCCTTTTATTTTGATAGCTATTACTACTACAACTAATAATACTACTATTAATATTATTATTATTATCATTATTATTATTATTATTCCTTTGATTTCTGGCGTGTACACATCACTTTTCGGGTCCCGACTAAAGAGCTAAGGTCAGAAATGGCATCATGACATTTTCCATTGAGCAATTAAAAAATATCACACATATTTTACATAGATAAAACCCTTCGTAAGGTGTGAACTCTACTCGTGAGAACATTTTCTTTGTATTTTTTTAAGGTATGGGCTACCAGGGATTATTTCTATTAGTCTATTGGAATATTTCCCAATCAATCCGAGGGCTTCAACTACAACTGGAATTGTTAATGCTCTATTGCGTCACATTTTGAGATTACCTTTTCACGATCCTTGCATTTTGATAGTTTTATGAAGCTCTTCAAAGATACATTACCGTCTGCAAGGACTGCCATATCAATTTTGACTAAGCGGACTCTAATCATGATGTCAGGTTAGCTTTGATTGTTCTGTTTGTGTGTTTGTATTATTATTATTATTATTATTATTATTATTATTATTATTATTATTATTATTATTATTATTATTATTATTATTATTATTTCCTTTGATTTCTGTTGTATACACATTTCCTTCTGTGTCCCAACCAGTAACCTAAGGTCAGAAATGGCTTCATGATATTTTCGATGGATCATTTTTGTGAAAAAAAAAAGAAATTTAAAAAACTAAGATGACACACATATAAATAAAACTCATCATAATGAGTGAGCTGTGCTTTTCTCTTACTTTAAGACATGGACTACCAGCAATCTCTAAAATGAATCTATTGGAAAAAGGTCAGAGTGCTCCAACTACAACTGGAATTACTGATGTCCTCATGTGCCACATTTTTGAGATTTAGATTTCAAGGCCCTTGTATTTTGATACCTTTATTATTATTATTATTATTATTATTATTATTATTATTATTATTATTATTATTATTTCCTTTAATTTCTGGTGCATGCTCATTTCGTTTCGGATCCCAACCAGAGACCTAAGGTCTGAAATGGCTTCATGACATTTTCCACTAAGCAATTAAAAAAAATATATAACCCATATTTTATATATATAATACCCTTCGTAATGTGTGGGCTGTACTCATGAGTACATTTTTTTGTATTTCTTTAAGGCATGGGCTACCAGGGATTCCTTCAAAGTGTCTATTGGAATCGGGTCCGAAAGCGCCAACTACAACTGGAATTATTGATGTCCTCATGCGCCAAATTTTTTGAGATTTCCATTTCAATATACTTCTATTTTGATAGTTTTTTTTTTGTTTTGTTTTTTTGGAAGATCTTCAAAGATACATTATAATCTGCAGGGACTACGATAAAAATAAGAAAGCACATTCTGTTCTTGTGGTTTCTGATCAGGATATGTAATGCAAAGTTCCATGAAATTGCTACATCTCCGTAACTGGGTCTGTGTGGTGTTCATAACAACTTTTTGCGGTTCCCTCTCTGTAAAAGTTGCATATTTTCCCATACAGATATTGGCCTACTCTGTCAGCTTGGCATTGTAAAATAAGAGGGTCGAGTTCGAACATCAGTAGGGTTCGTTTTATATATTTAAGCGCGAATATCCCTGGGAAAGAAATGAATCTATGGCTTCTCTCTCCTCGCTACAAGCTTCAATGAGTCGATTGGAATCGTTTCCAACGCGATCCGACTACAACTGGAATTGTTGATGTCCATATGTGGCACATTTTTGAGATTTCGATCTCAACGTAACTTGAATTTTGATCTTCAAAGATACATTACAGTCTGCAGGGACTACGATAACAATAAGAAAGCACATTGTGTTCTTCTGGTCTCTGATCCGGATGTGTGGGCGATTAGCATTGATAGTTCTGTCTCTGAGTAATGTAAAGTCCCATAAAATTGTTATAGGCCCTATTCTCTATAACCTCATCTGGATAACCAGTTTCTTAAAGTTTCCTTCTGTAAAAGTGGCATATTATGTTCAAGTGCAGATATTGACCGACTCTATCATATCGAGATTTATATTCACTTGGTTCTAACTCTGTGAACCTGGCCCAAGATGCTAGATTGTTTCTGGACATTTATCACAGAATCTGCATTTGGGTTCAACACAATTATTCACTGTTTGTGCTTGGTAATTTCTAGTTAGCAAACAATGGTCCTGTGTAGCAAGAATAAAACCTTCGGTTTCAGCTTTTAACCCTGCACTACGTAATTATTATTATTATTATTATTATTATTATTATTATTATTATTATTATTATTAGTAGTAGTAGTAGTAGTAGTAGTAGTAGTAGTAGTAGTAGTAGTAGTATGTATTTTTCAGTTGAAAGGGCTAGATGTAAGCGTAAGTTCTATGCTAATTATTTCTTCTTAAGCACTTCTCGTTTGTGGAAAACGAAGAGCCTGGATAATAAATATCGTCTTGACACTAGTTAATAATTAACTATCTATTAATATTTTTATTCCTCTTTATTTTACACGACGTCGACAGGTCAAACGTCATCAAAACAAGGTGCCTAGTATCGTGGCAGACCTCAAACAATTCGGTCGAATTGGAGCAACACGACGTGACATTCGTTGCACGATTGGTTGTAAAACTATGGAGCAATGGTTGACCTATTCCAACTCCGTAACTGTCAGTTCATTATAGTAAACCACCGACTTGTAAACAATGTATTTAAGTCGCAATAGCATCACTCCTAATTCGAAAGTCATGTTCTGTCGGCAGGCATAGAAATAATTAAGAACAGTGATTGACGAAAGTCGTTAGTGAGTGACACTTAGTGAACAAGAAATTACGATTAAAGGAAACAGTAATTCTTCTTCTTCTTCTTCTTGGTGCGATGTATAAACTGTCGTCTAAATGACGCCCAAAATGAAAATGACACTGACATTTCATATAGCGGGTGCGATCGATAAATTGTCCTCTAAATGACGACAAAAATAAAAATAACAGTGACATCTCATTTTAACAGATATAGAGGGTTCGATGGATACATTGTTGTCTAAATGACGCAAAAAGGAAAATAACACTGACATCTCATTTTAACAGATATATTTACAAAAATTACACAAAATTATCTTCCAATACTCAAGAGTGAATTTAAAAAAAAAATCGTTCTTGGCTTTAACCACGGCTTCAAGACGACTTTGGAATCTTCTGCAACTTTTCTGGACGGTTCCCTGATTTAAGTTGGTGAATATTGCCATCACCTTTGCCTTCAGTACATCTTTGGGGTTACAGGATTTGTTGGTCACTCGTTCAATTGTACCACACCCATAATAATCAAGTGGTTGCATTCTGAGGATTTAGATGACAATAGGTGATGTGGTCGCAGAAATTGACTGTCAGCCATGGCTATATTCTGCCGCTTGTGCGGCATTATGCAGAGTACTGTTGCAAGATAAAGGGTTTTCTAGCAGCCACCATCTTGACCCAGGGCAGCACAACCTACTTAAGGCACTCCACGTAGTTCTCTGTGTTGAGTCTGAGTCCCTGTGGGAAGATGAATGACGGTATAACTAGTAATTACTCCAAAAACCTTCGTAATCACCATTAGACTCGCCCAACTCTTTCAGAATCATCTTCACTCTCAGATTGACACCCAAATACTCTGAAATGTTCGTATTTGTGATCCGGGGCGAAAGCCAAGCATGCCGTTTCCAAATTTCTGGAGGTGGGAATTGCGTCATAGAGCTCTTTTTCTTAGAGACGGTTCCCAGCTGACACAATTATACTTTGCAGTTGTTCATGCATTGATTCCAACTCTTCTCATTATTAACTGCATTGTTTCTTTCCAGACACGAGGATGGGCTGAAAAGTACATAGGCTGACTTAGAAGGATTGATGCTGGAGTTGTGGAATTTTACATGCATTGATTTCAACTCTTATTAATAACTGTATTGTTTCTTTCCAGACACGAGGATGGGCTGAAAAGTACATAGGCTGACTTAGAAGGATTGATGCTGGAGTTGTGGAATTTTACATGCATTGATTTCAACTCTTATTAATAACTGTATTGTTTCTTTCCAGGTACGAGGGTGGGCTGAAAAGCACATAGGCTGACTTAGAAGGATTGATGCTGAAGTTGTGGAATTTTACATGCATTGATTTCAACTCTTATTAATAACTGTATTGTTTCTTTCCAGGTACGAGGGTGGGCTGAAAAGTACATAGGCTGACTTAGAAGGATTGATGCTGGAGTTGTGGAATTTTACATGCATTGATTTCAACTCTTATTAATAACTGTATTGTTTCTTTCCAGGTACGAGGGTGGGCTGAAAAGCACATAGGCTGACTTAGAAGGATTGATGCTGGAGTTGTGGAATTTTACATGCATTGATTTCAACTCTTATTAATAACTGTATTGTTTCTTTCCAGGTACGAGGGTGGGCTGAAAAGTACATAGGCTGACTTAGAAGGATTGATGCTGGAGTTGTGGAATTTTACATGCATTGATTTCAACACTTATTAATAACTGTATTGTTTCTTTCCAGGTACGAGGGTGGGCTGAAAAGCACATAGGCTGACTTAGAAGGATTGATGCTGGAGTTGTGGAATTTTACATGCATTGATTTCAACTCTTATTAATAACTGTATTGTTTCTTTCCAGGTACGAGGGTGGGCTGAAAAGCACATAGGCTGATTTAGAAGGATTGATGCTGAAGTTGTGGAATTTTACATGCATTGATTTCAACTCTTATTAATAACTGTATTGTTTCTTTCCAGGTACGAGGGTGGGCTGAAAAGTACATAGGCTGACTTAGAAGGATTGATGCTGGAGTTGTGGAATTTTACATGCATTGATTTCAACTCTTATTAATAACTGTATTGTTTCTTTCCAGGTACGAAGGTGGGCTGAAAAGTACATAGGCTGACTTAGAAGGATTGATGCTGGAGTTGTGGAATTTTACATGCATTGATTTCAACTCTTATTAATAACTGTATTGTTTCTTTCCAGGTACGAGGGTGGGCTGAAAAGCACATAGGCTGACTTAGAAGGATTGATGCTGAAGTTGTGGAATTTTACATGCATTGATTTCAACTCTTATTAATAACTGTATTGTTTCTTTTCAGGTACGAGGGTGGGCTGAAAAGTACATAGGCTGACTTAGAAGGATTGATGCTGGAGTTGTGGAATTTTACATGCATTGATTTCAACTCTTATTAATAACTGTATTGTTTCTTTCCAGGTACGAGGGTGGACTGAAAAGCACATAGGCTGACTTAGAAGGATTGATGCTGAAGTTGTGGAATTTTACATGCATTGATTTCAACTCTTATTAATAACTGTATTGTTTCTTTCCAGGTACGAGGGTGGGCTGAAAAGTACATAGGCTGACTTAGAAGGATTGATGCTGGAGTTGTGGAATTTTACATGCATTGATTTCAACTCTTATTAATAACTGTATTGTTTCTTTCCAGGTACGAAGGTGGGCTGAAAAGTACATAGGCTGACTTAGAAGGATTGATGCTGGAGTTGTGGAATTTTACATGCATTGATTTCAACTCTTATTAATAACTGTATTGTTTCTTTCCAGGTACGAGGGTGGGCTGAAAAGCACATAGGCTGACTTAGAAGGATTGATGCTGAAGTTGTGGAATTTTACATGCATTGATTTCAACTCTTATTAATAACTGTATTGTTTCTTTCCAGGTACGAGGGTGGGCTGAAAATTACATAGGCTGACTTAGAAGGATTGATGCTGGAGTTGTGGAATTTTACATGCATTGATTTCAACTCTTATTAATAACTGTATTGTTTCTTTCCAGGTACGAGGGTGGGCTGAAAAGCACATAGGCTGACTTAGAAGGATTGATGCTGAAGTTGTGGAATTTTACATGCATTGATTTCAACTCTTATTAATAACTGTATTGTTTCTTTCCAGGTACGAGGGTGGGCTGAAAAGTACATAGGCTGACTTAGAAGGATTGATGCTGGAGTTGTGGAATTTTACATGCATTGATTTCAACTCTTATTAATAACTGTATTGTTTCTTTCCAGGTACGAGGGTGGGCTGAAAAGCACATAGGCTGACTTAGAAGGATTGATGCTGGAGTTGTGGAATTTTACATGCATTGATTTCAACTCTTATTAATAACTGTATTGTTTCTTTCCAGGTACGAGGGTGGGCTGAAAAGTACATAGGCTGACTTAGAAGGATTGATGCTGGAGTTGTGGAATTTTACATGCATTGATTTCAACTCTTATTAATAACTGTATTGTTTCTTTCCAGGTACGAGGGTGGGCTGAAAAGTACATAGGCTGACTTAGAAGGATTGATGCTGGAGTTGTGGAATTTTACATGCATTGATTTCAACTCTTATTAATAACTGTATTGTTTCTTTCCAGGTACGAGGGTGGGCTGAAAATCACATAGGCTGACTTAGAAGGGTTGATGCTGAAGTTGTGGAATTTTACATGCATTGATTTCAACTCTTATTAATAACTGTATTGTTTCTTTCCAGGTACGAGGGTGGGCTGAAAAGTACATAGGCTGACTTAGAAGGATTGATGCTGGAGTTGTGGAATTTTACATGCATTGATTTCAACTCTTATTAATAACTGTTTTGTTTCTTTCCAGGTACGAGGGTGGGCTGAAAAGTACATAGGCTGACTTAGAAGGATTGATGCTGGAGTTGTGGAATTTTACATGCATTGATTTCAACTCTTATTAATAACTGTATTGTTTCTTTCCAGGTACGAAGGTGGGCTGAAAAGTACATAGGCTGACTTAGAAGGATTGATGCTGGAGTTGTGGAATTTTACATGCATTGATTTCAACTCTTATTAATAACTGTATTGTTTCTTTCCAGGTACGAGGGTGGGCTGAAAAGCACATAGGCTGACTTAGAAGGATTGATGCTGGAGTTGTGGAATTTTACATGCATTGATTTCAACTCTTATTAATAACTGTATTGTTTCTTTCCAGGTACGAGGGTGGGCTGAAAAGCACATAGGCTGACTTAGAAGGATTGATGCTGAAGTTGTGGAATTTTACATGCATTGATTTCAACTCTTATTAATAACTGTATTGTTTCTTTCCAGGTACGAGGGTGGGCTGAAAAGTACATAGGCTGACTTAGAAGGATTGATGCTGAAGTTGTGGAATTTTACATGCATTGAGTTCAACTCTTATTAATAACTGTATTGTTTCTTTCCAGGTACGAGGGTGGGCTGAAAAGTACATAGGCTGACTTAGAAGGATTGATGCTGGAGTTGTGGAATTTTAAATGCATTGATTTCAACTCTTATTAATAACTGTATTGTTTCTTTCCAGGTACGAAGGTGGGCTGAAATGTACATAGGCTGACTTAGAAGGATTGATGCTGAAGTTGTGGAATTTTACATGCATTGATTTCAACTCTTATTAATAACTGTATTGTTTCTTTCCAGGTACGAGGGTGGGCTGAAAAGCACATAGGCTGACTTAGAAGGATTGATGCTGGAGTTGTGGAATTTTACATGCATTGATTTCAACTCTTATTAATAACTGTATTGTTTTTTTCCAGGTACGAGGGTGGGCTGAAAAGTACATAGGCTGACTTAGAAGGATTGATGCTGGAGTTGTGGAATTTTACATGCATTGATTTCAACTCTTATTAATAACTGTATTGTTTCTTTCCAGGTACGAGGGTGGGCTGAAAAGCACATAGGCTGACTTAGAAGGATTGATGCTGGAGTTGTGGAATTTTACATGCATTGATTTCAACTCTTATTAATAACTGTATTGTTTCTTTCCAGGTACGAGGGTGGGCTGAAAAGTACATAGGCTGACTTAGAAGGATTGATGCTGGAGTTGTGGAATTTTACATGCATTGATTTCAACTCTTATTAATAACTGTATTGTTTCTTTCCAGGTACGAGGGTGGGCTGAAAAGCACATAGGCTGACTTAGAAGGATTGATGCTGGAGTTGTGGAATTTTACATGCATTGATTTCAACTCTTATTAATAACTGTATTGTTTCTTTCCAGGTACGAGGGTGGGCTGAAAAGTACGTAGGCTGACTTAGAAGGATTGATGCTGGAGTTGTGGAATTTTACATGCATTGATTTCAACTCTTATTAATAACTGTATTGTTTCTTTCCAGGTACGAGGGTGGGCTGAAAAGTACATAGGCTGACTTAGAAGGATTGATGCTGGAGTTGTGGAATTTTACATGCATTGATTTCAACTCTTATTAATAACTGTATTGTTTCTTTCCAGGTACGAGGGTGGGCTGAAAAGTACATAGGCTGACTTAGAAGGATTGATGCTGGAGTTGTGGAATTTTACATGCATTGATTTCAACTCTTATTAATAACTGTATTGTTTCTTTCCAGGTACGAGGGTGGGCTGAAAAGCACATAGGCTGACTTAGAAGGATTGATGCTGGAGTTGTGGAATTTTACATGCATTGATTTCAACTCTTATTAATAACTGTATTGTTTCTTTCCAGGTACGAGGGTGGGCTGAAAAGCACATAGGCTAACTTAGAAGGATTGATGCTGGAGTTGTGGAATTTTACATGCATTGATTTCAACTCTTATTAATAACTGTATTGTTTCTTTCCAGGTACGAGGGGTGGCTGAAAAGCACATAGGCTGACTTAGAAGGATTGATGCTGAAGTTGTGGAATTTTACATGCATTGATTTCAACTCTTATTAATAACTGTATTGTTTCTTTCCAGGCAACTGTATTGTTTCTTTCCATATTATGGTGTGACCGTCCAACTTCATTAACAGTCCAAAATTGAGTAGACGAATTAAGGAGAAGAAGTGAGTCTTGAATTTGACCAAATCTCTGGATGTCCTACAACTGGCAGCAACAAGGAAAATATTGATCGTTTTCACAACATGGCGGAGGATGGGAGGCGACTGACTATGAATAAAATAGCCAATTCTAGTAGTATATCCTGTTCGAGTGTTGAGAATATTCTGCAGAATGAACTTGGCGTCACGAAGGTTTCTGTTCTGTGGGTGCAACGCCATCCTAGACCAGATCAAAAGCGGACAACGCTGACCACATCACGGAAAAATCTGACATTGTTTCTGGCGAAGAGACAATACATCTAGTGGAACACCCCTATTCGTCTGGTTCGTTTCATCTGCAGGGAAAAAGATGGTTATTGATTATATTTTTTTCATCTGGAAAATGCTCGTGCAGACATGGCCTTGGTTTCAAAGTTTGCTTCCCGTGACTGAAATGGTTGATCACGCTCCCGGGAAAATCTGACATTGTTTGCGGCAGATCCTGCTGGCAAAGAGACAATACATCTATTGGAGCACCCTTATTCGTCTGGTTCAGGTTTGTTTCATCTGCAGGGAGGCAAAAGTTATTGTGATTATTGAATATCTTTTTTCATCTAGACAATGCTCTTGAAGACATGTCCTTGGTTTCAAAGTTTGCTTTGTTTTCTGTACAGCGCACATCTCTGACCATATCACGGGAAGATATGACATTGTTTGAGGCAGATGCTGCTGGCAAATTGACAATACACTAGTTGAACACCCCTACTCGTCTGGTTCAAGTTCGTTTCATCTGCAGGGATACAAAAGTTATTGTGGTTTTTATCTTTTTTTCATTTGGACAATGCTCTTGAAGACATGTCCTTGGTTTCAAAGTTTGCTTCCCCTGACTGAAATGGTTGATCACGCTCCCTGTTTTTTTCTTATTTGGCTCAATTTCGATTATAATCTGTTCACCAACATGAAAATATTAAAAAATACATTTGGCTTGGAATCCGTATCGCAGTGACGATGACGCCATATCTTCTGTTGATGAATATTTTGACCAAGAAAATAAAAAGTTCACCAATGGGCATTAATCGATGGAAGAGTGAACCCCAAGGAGGACTATGTTGAAAAATAAACCTCATTGGGTCATATTGTATCTTAGTCAGCCTAAATTATCTAGTAGATAGCAGAACGTTAAGTAGGAGACATTATAGAAGGATTGAAGGGACACGATATAGAGAACAAGAAGAATAGGGAGAACAAGGACCATAGGAAATGAAACAGTTATATGTGACATTTCCGTGGAAAATCACGAAAACAGTTCTGAAGAAAGAGAAATTGTATTAATTAATCTATGACTTAATTAAATGCAATCTGGTATGACTTATTGTTTGCAGTAATTCGTATACACATGACAGAGAATTTATAGATAATTTCGAGAATGTTTAAAATTCGACATATAGATTTCACCGGATTTTAGTCAACCGCAATTGAAATTTAAATAAAAGGAAACAAGCAAACCAAAGAACGATTTATTCTGGATCTATCTATCTATCTATCTATCTATCTATCTATCTATCTATCTATCTATCTATCTAACTGAATCACTTCATTACCTATCTATCTATCTATCTATCTATCTATCTATCTATCTATCTATCTATCTATCTATATGTCTATCTATCTATCTAGCTAGCGAGCTAGCTATCT
>OZ038505.1:70046100-70051100 GCA_964036315.1 Acanthosepion esculentum
AATGTGTCACTCACATGACATATTAAAAACAAGAAATTTAGAAAGAGGCAGTTGAAATTTCTGTGACACATAAAGAGGAAAGAGGGCTTAGAACATTTGTCACGCGCATGACATATTAAAGACAAGAAATTTAGAAAGAGGCAGTTGAAATTTCTGTGGCACACAAAGAGGAAAGAGGGCTTAGCAAATTTGTCACGCGCATGACATATTAAAGACAAGAAATTTAGAAAGAGGCAGTTGAAATTTCTGTGGCACACAAAGAGGAAAGAGGGCTTAGAAAATGTGTCACTCACATGACATATTAAAAACAAGAAATTTAGAAAGAGGCAGTTGAAATTTCTGTGACACATAAAGAGGAAAGAGGGCTTAGAACATTTGTCACGCGCATGACATATTAAAGACAAGAAATTTAGAAAGAGGCAGTTGAAATTTCTGTGGCACACAAAGAGGAAAGAGGGCTTAGCAAATTTGTCACGCGCATGACATATTAAAGACAAGAAATTTAGAAAGAGGCAGTTGAAATTTCTGTGGCACACAAAGAGGAAAGAGGGCTTAGCAAATTTGTCACGCGCATGACATATTAAAGACAAGAAATTTAGAAGGAGGCAGTTGAAATTTCTGTGGCACACAAAGAGGAAAGAGGGCTTAGAAAATGTGTCACTCACATGACATATTAAAAACAAGAAATTTAGAAAGAGGCAGTTGAAATTTCTGTGGCACACAAAGAGGAAAGAGGGCTTAAAAAATTTGTCACGCCCATGGAATATTAAAGTCAAAAAATTCATAGGCATGCAGCGAATAACCACCGTATACATGTTTGGAAGAACAGAGATTATAGATTGAAGGCAACCGAAATTTGTTCTACAGAAGGATGCTGTGAATACCATGGACGGAGTGTTTAAACAAGGAAGACGTCTTTCGTAAAATGGAAACAAAAAGGGTATTTATACACAAAATCAGAAACACAATGTTTAAATTTCTGGGTCTCATGATGAGAAAGGTGGGATTGGTGAATTTAACACTCACAGGATATACCGGATGGACAGTAGAAGGGAGAGAAACTGATTATCTTGTGTGACTGGATAGCGAGAACAGTGGTAGGATTGATAACAGGATAAAATTTGTATTATAGAGTACCATGTCTTCCACTTGCTGGAATGTGTATACATATAGCAGAATAAGAAAAGGTGTCCCATACTTTAGGCCTTGTCTCACGTGTAAGCTATGTTTAGAAAACCACCATATTTCCGTGGTTTCTTAATGATTCAAAAGCAGAATTCTTTTTTTTTTTTTTTACAAGCGACATCAGATTTAATCGTATCGATAAAATCCTAGATTACACTTGTCAGTAAAACAATAGCAAAATTACTTAAATATGGCGGTCATTATCTGATGGTACGAATCGTGTTACTTTTTTTTTTAAACATATTTTATATTCTTAAGTTTAATGATTTAAGAAAGCAATAATGTTTTGTACATGTCACAACAAAGTTAAGTGCAGAGGTAGAAATTCTAGATTACTCACGTCTAGAATATTATCAATGTAACTGAAAAATTCATTAAGTATGGCCGGCATTATCTGTTGAGAAGAGTAAGCACATTAATGTTTCTAAAGTATTAATGTTGTATAGTGGACAATATAAACAAAAATTGTCCACACGTTTTTAAATAAACCATCATCAGAAATATATATATTTTTTTAAAATAAAGACTGCCATCAAACATAGGCAATTTACCATTTAAAAAAATATTGTATTTATTTTTATGTCTGGGAATTGGCCTCAGAACAAAAATTTCTGTTGACTATTTAAACAAAAATCTTGCCTGATCCAAACTTGACCTTTTCGGCTTTTTCTTTAATCTAACCCACATTCTCACAGCCCACTTTGGAATACGGCCATATCACGTTGAATTATGGCTTCGTTTGGTTTGTTTTGTCCGACATATCAACACCTCAATGGGTTATTTAATGCCGACAATATTTTTAGTGCTGGTAATATTTTTTTCCAAAAATCTACTGATGGTAATATTTAGTTTTCAAAAATCTGTTGCTGGTAATATTTTTTAAAATTATTGCTGGTAATACAGTTTTTCCAAAAATGTATTGCTGGTAATATATATATATTTTTTAAAAATGTATTCCTGGTAATATTTTTTTCCCAAAATGTATTGCTGGTAATATTTTTCAAAAAATGTTATTTTTGGTAACAATGTTTTACTGTTAATAACTTTTTTCTTCAAAAATTTATTTCTGATAATAATTTTTAAAAAATTGTATTTCTGGAATTAAAACGTATTTTTACATTTTCCTAATACTTTGACTCCAGTGTGGTCGTTAATTATTTGCCCATAGCTGGGACCCTGACAGGTGCTAACAGCCAGGTTACGGTGAACCTGGGAACATGAGCAATTAAGAGCTGGTTCCACGCTCATCATAAAATACTGCTGTCGGATGCACTTTATCGTCTTACCGAGGACGCGGATGTAGCTTTGAAATTTGGTACTTCAACGGGGTGTAATGTTTAGAAATATTGTCTCACTAGATCAATTATTTCTGAGTAGTGAGTTCGATTCTCACTGGGTGCCTCATATTTCCGTCCTTGTGAGGTGCCTAAGCTACGTTTACTAAATAACTGTGTACCTCGACTTGGTGTAAAGGTAAGCAGTCTGTATATCAATTACGACTGAGTAGTGAGATTGATCTTCACTGGGCTCCTCATACTTACAGCGTTGCAGGACATCTAAGCTACGCAAAGTAAACTGCTATATCAAGTTGAAATTACGAAAGAATCTTACGTCGATAAAAAATACACAAATATGGAAATGTTGTATAATTGTGGAAAAATAAAATACATAAATCAGTATTTAAGCCTAAAGAATTACCTATTTTTGAATCCAAATTTAAATTTAAATAATTTTATGAATTTCTTTACTTATTTTTTAAAATTCTACGCCTTTCAAACTTAGGAATTTGAATGGTATAAATTATTAATAGTAAATTCTTATATTTTACCCAACAATAATTAAATAAACAAGCTTTAACGTACATTTTGAATCGTCACCACGAGAACGTGAACTCCAAATCGGTTAGAACATATTTGCACCTGAAGATTGCAAGACCTGCATGAAATTCTGAGTCGTGCTTTCGACGTTGGATATTATGTATATTCATTAATATATATATATATATATATATATATATATATATATATATATATATATATATATATATATGGATAAAACAACTGAAAAAATTGGGTGTTTTTTGTGAAAGTATTTATTTATATGTTTTTATATATTTGATATTTCAGACTCGGTCCTTCATCAGAAAATTAATTGAATAACTGTATTTGGGAGTTTGTTTTTACAAGTAGCGTCTGTCGCGAGACGCGGACGTCACGTGATGTGGAATGCAACTGTGTTTGAATATTTCTAACGTAAATCTAACGATAGTATTTTAGATGTTGTTTAAAAAGTTTTTTTTTTAAATATATCTAAAGAATTTTTTTAACTATTGAAATATTTATACAGATTTAAAATATCCAAGTCTTTGTTTAACCCTAGTTTATATGTGTCTAATTTTAAAATCCAGTATTTCTCCTTTTTTTCTTTTTTATCCAGGCTTTTAGCTAAAACATTTAGCCATCTTGACATCATTTATCGTAAGAATGATTGAAAAAAACTTTGAGTTATTCAGTTAAACATAGAGCAGGTTAAAATTGTTTAGTGTCAGACCCACTGTCCTTTTCAGCTGAGTAATGTTAGAGGACAAAGACCATTCAGGCCTTCAATAATGGTTCCAACTATTGTTTCCATCTTCAAAGACCATTCAAGAATCCTCAAAAGATCGGTGAATAAGTTTAAGAAAGAGAGAACAGTAGAGAGGAAAACCTGGATCTGGAGGTTACAACAAGAATAGGTATCATCATTTCAACATAAAGCTAAAATTAGAAATTGGAAATGATCCAACTGAATTCGTAAGACGTTTGGCACGTGAGAGTGGAGTTTCAGCTCTGAGGATTGAAAAATTCTTGAAAATGAAATCGTACGTGAAACGTGTGAGACTTCTTTTCACTCCAGGACAAGAAGTTAGAAGCTTAGAGAGGGCAAAAACCATCTTGAATAAATTGGAAAATGATCCTGGAATAATAATAATATTAATAATAATAATAATATATATATATATATATATATATATATATATATATATATATATATATATATATACATATATATATATATATATATATATATATAGAGAGAGAGAGAGAGAGAGAGAGATAGATAGATGTATTTGAAATTTATTTCAAGACTTCATGAGCTTCCGATCCTTAGGTCATTTTTGTTTATGATCATATTTACGATCCATATCATTTTCGTTTATGATCGATTTCATCACGATACTTCTGTTAAGCTTAGAGAGTAATAATACATTTTCATTGTTCAAAGTAGAGAGCAATAGTGTTTTGAAAACCTCAAAAAATTCCAGTAAGATATCTTTAATCATTTCTAAGATACAACAATTCAGAACTTAATCTAAAAATTGGACAATTTTGAAGTTACATCCAGTATATATATATATATATATATATATATATATATATATATATATATATATATATATATATATATATATATATATATTCAAAATAAAAGGATTTAATACTGCTTCGAGACTGATTGGAAACGGGTGTATGAGTATATTTTTGGGCTTCCGTATTTGAGAGTTCAATTTATAATTAATTTACATAGCAAACACTACTATTAACTGCTAAACGATTTTACAAAAACATCCATATTCCTGATATGCAGTGCTTAACCTATGATAATATTAAAAAAAATAAATTAAAATTATTATTTCAAGATTTGCGCCTATTCTAAAATTTCACCTAGTTTTTCTTTCCTTTCAGAATCTTATTAATTGTGACGAAGAGAAATGCAATTAGATATATTAATAAAAATTTTATTCAATTTTCATATTTCAACATCTTGACATCGAT
>OZ038505.1:70061100-70066100 GCA_964036315.1 Acanthosepion esculentum
ATTATTTCTTTTGATATCTGGCGTTTACACATTTCTTTCCGGGTCCTGCCCAGGGACCTAAGGTTAGAAATGGCATCATGACACTTTCCACTGTAAAAAATAAAAATAATAAGAAATAATTACATAGATAAAGCCCTTCGTAAAGTGTGGGCTGTACTTGTCAGAACAATTTTTTGAATCTCTTTGAGGCATGGACTTCCAGGGATCCTTTCAATCAGCCTACTGGAATCTTTTCCAACCAGTCCAAGGGCTCCAACTACAACAGGAATTGTTGATATTCCCATGTGCCACATTTTTGAGATTTCTATCTCAAGGTCCTTGTATTTTGACAATTTTTCGAATATATTCAAAGATACATTGCAGTCTGCAGGGACTGCCATATCAATAAGGAGGCACTTATTTTGTTTGTGGTCTTTAATAACAATGTCTGGGCGGTTGGCTTTGATTGTTCTGTCAGTTATTATTATTTTTATTATTATTTTTCTTTCTTTCTTTCTTTCCTTTTTCCCAAACTTCTTTAATTTATGCCTCCTCCTTTTACTTCTTCTTCTTCTTCGCCCTCCTCCTCCTTTTTCTTCTTCTTCCTCTTCTTCTTCTTCTTTTCTCCTTCTCCTCTCCTTCTCCTCCACCTCCTACTCCTTCTTCTCTGCTTCCTCCTCATCATCCTTATTCTTCTCCTTCTTCTTTTTCGCTGCCGCCTACTCCTCCTCTTCCTCCTCTTCATTTTCTTCTTTTTTTTTTAATCGCGCTCTTTTTAATCGTAATTTTTTTACCGCAAATTGCCATGAAACCGGAAGATCAACCCTTAAAACTCGAATCATTTTCCTAAACAGCCACATCAGATTTTCATATGGCTGTCATGCATGGCGACAGATTCATTGAGATGTATCTAAACTGTCAGCTATACACAATCGCTCTCTCAGATCAATGGTTAAAAATGGCTTTGAGCTATTGAAATCTGTGGGTCTTGGCAAAGAGCATATTTCTATGAAAATTGTGGACTGGCGCTACAGAATCATAAACAAAGAACAGAACCAAATAACATACTGCACATCAGTGGAGAACTACCAACAACAGCAACAACAAAAATGAAATAGCACACGTAACTCGAAGAGGGAATAATAACATAATCAAGATGTTAACATTCCACATCACTTTAAATAAAAGGTTAGAAAGGAAACTCCCATCAATGATGGAAATATGATAGAAACTGCTGAACATCAATGACGTTTTCCTTAAAAAGTGTTTTAAGAGAAAGATATCTAACAAAAACAATACTGGCAGCTCGGGCAATGAATGTCAAATATTTCCTTGTAGGGAAACGGCTGTATTATTATTATTATTATTATTATTATTATTATTATTATTATTATTATTATTATTATTTGTTATAGTTTTCTTAACCTCTGTATTCAGCTTTTTTGTTTCCTTCTTTTTTCTTTCTTTTCTTCAGTTTTCTTTCTTTCCTTCTTTTTCTTTCTTTCTTTCTTTTTTCTTTCTTTCTTTTTTCTTTCTTTCATTCTTTATTTTCTTTATTTATTTTATCTTTCTTTCTTTCTTTTTTTCTTTCTTTCTTTTTTCTTTTTTTGCATTCTTTCTTTTTTCTTTCTTATTTTATTTAATTTCCTTAAAAAAGTGTTTTAAGAGAAAGATTTTATAAATTTCTACCAAAAAACGATAGTGGCAGCTCGGGCAATGAATGCCAAATATTTCCTTGTAGGGAAACGGCTGTATTTTTATTATTATTATTATTATTATTATTATTATTATTATTATTATTATTATTATTATTATTTGTTATAGTTTTCTTAACCTCTGTATTCAGCTTTTTTCTTTCCTTCTTTTTTCTTTCTTTTCTTCATTTTTCTTTTTTCCTTCTTTTTCTTTCTTTCTTTCTTTTTTCTTTCTTTCTTTATCTATTTTCCTTCTTTCTTTCTTTTCTTTCTTTCTTTCTTTTCTTTCTTTCTTTATTTTCTTTCTTTCTTGTTTTCTTTTTTCTTTTTTCTTTCTTTCTTTTTTCTTTCTTACTTTATTTATTTTATCTTTCTTTCTTTCTTTCTTTCTCCCTTTCTCCAAAGAGAAACTCATCAGTCTTATTCAATCAGCCGTTAAATCCTCGGGCCACCAACCACTTGCCTACCAGTGTACGACATTCATCCTTAATTAGACAGAAGCCATAACTTTTCAACCTTGTCTCTTGCTTTTCCTTCCCCAATCACTCGTACCATTTACACGCAAGTCAGGTTTTTACTTGGCAGACAAATGGTCAATATTTCCAACTCCTTACTTTGCCTCCTGGCTCACACTCATTCCTACCGCATTCGTCTGTCCACACCTGTCATTCCGGGCCTTAATGGGCCAGCCCGCGGACTGACCAGAAAAACATTCTGAAGCTATTTCTCTTCTCCTGGACTTTTGCCAGGTGAGTGCAAGCGGAGTCAAAATAAAAAAAATAGAAAAAAGCGGAGTTGTTATTTTATACGCTGGAACAAAATAAATTAAAAACGAAAATATAGTAACATTTTTTTTCACTCAGTTAAATGTAAATGTATGAACAAAAGCACACAGGTTTCCATACCGATAAAGAAAGACTCACATACAGCAAATCTGTCAGGTTAACTGTTTCCCGATGGATATATCACACACCCCCGAAAATTATTCCACTCAGAATGTCTACGGAAATAAAAATAATTTTTGACACTTTTTGTTCGTTTTAAGAATTTAGCGTTTTAATTTCTTCCAGACTTTTAGTAACACTTCTTAAAGTAGATATAGGTATTTACAAAAAATTACCAATGAGAGTGTGTCTTTATCGGTATTTGTGAATATATACGTGTGAATATATATATATATATATATATATATATATATATATATATATATATATATATATATATATATATATATATACATTAAGAAATGGACAAGGTCCGAGAATTATTTATGTATATAAGTCCGAGAATTATTTATATGTATATAAATATATGCCTGTATATATATATATATATATATTTTAGAATTGGACATAGCCCGACAATTTATTTAAAGACATTTATATTATGTTTATGTATCTATAAAAAGAACGTTAAACATAATATATATATATATATATATATATATATATATATATATATATATATATATATATATATATATATTTATATATATATATATATATATATATATATATATATATATATATATTTATATATATATATATATATATATATATATATATATATATATTTAAAGACATTTTTATGTTTAACATTCTTTTTATAGATACAAGTATTTAAGTAAAAACATTCAGGTCGGTAGATGCTATTTAATACTGTTTATTATAAACAGAGCATTTACTTAAATACATGTATCTATAAATAGAATGTTAAACATAAAAATGTCTTTATATATATATATATATATATATATATATATATATATATACATATACAGGCATATATTTATATACATACATATATATATATATATGCATATATGTATATACATACATATATATATACATATATATAAATATGCATATATGTATATACATACATATATATATATACACATATGTATATACATACATACATATATATATATATATTTATATATATATTTATATATATTAAAGTGTAACAGAACGAACAGTAGGATTACAGTGTTCAAAACATTAATTTAAAAAAAGGGCTCAATACACAAAGTAGAATCGTAAATATGTATTTATCTTATGTAGTGTTACGTTAGAACATGCATATATTCACTACAAAATTGTACAGTTTTATATCAACGTCTAAAAAGGGAAACTTCTTTAGACGTCTCATCAGGTGGGGAATCGTAACACCGTGATTCACCACCTGAGGAGACGTTTTCCCTTTTTGACGAGGAAACAAAAATGAAAAATTTTGTAGTGAATATGTGCATGTCCTAATGTAACACAGCATAAGATATATATATATATATATATATATATATATATATATATATATATATATATGGTGAAATCTGCAATCGATTTCGATGCATGAGGTTCCGACGACCAAGAAATAATTATCTGCATGCCCATGACGGGCATGACTTTTGGGACCTGCTCGAGAATTTAACAGAAGACCACAAACTGTAGCGGAGGATGTATTGTGTCCAATAGCGGCAGGAACACTGTTAGCTGTCTTATTTTGCTTACGCGTTTAACGTAGTCGAATGATGCTTACTTCTTGATGGTGCATTATTTCTGAATGGCAGCTAGAACGATACTCTGGTCTCTTCATAGCTACCACTTTAAAGTTCTTGAATGGAATGTTGACACAAAATTTGTTGCTTTTCAGTTTATTTATATACCTGAACCAAGGTCTACAAAATATTCTATGACCACTATGGAGTTCACTGCAAAAAAAGTACTTTTGCTATGCGATCATCCTTCATCCTTGGCACATGAAGGGTAGATATATATATATATATATATATATATATATATATATATATATATATATACTCGACTGGATTTAAATCAGGAGAGTTCCCGGGCCAGTGTATAATATTTTGATATGCTCGCTAGTAAGTTTTGCAAGTGTGTTCGTGCAGCGTTACAATTTTCGTACGCTTCTTTGGAGTAACGTCCATCGCAGATAATGGCCGTTGGACAACAAATCGACAGTTGAGACAATAGTGTTTTGGCGTGATGAAAATATGGTGCAATCACGGATGACGTTATATTTTTCAAGTTTAAACAGATTTCACCATACACCCCGAAAATAAATTCATATTACTGCACATCACTACAAATGACAACACACGCGCGCGCACACACACACACACACACACACACACACACACACACACACACACACACACATATATATATATATATATATATGTATATATGTGTGTGTGTGTGCGTGCGTGCGTGTGTGTGCGTGCGTGCATATATAATTATGTAAGTAATATATATATATATATATATATATATATATATGTACATATATATATATATATATATATAT
>OZ038505.1:70078600-70096100 GCA_964036315.1 Acanthosepion esculentum
ATCTATCTATCGCAGGATATAATTATGTATGTATAAGTATGCATGTACTTATGTATATATATGTATATATATATATATATACATATATATATATATATACATATATATATATATATATATACATATATATATATATACATATATATATATATATATATATATATATATATATATATATATGTGTGTGTGTGTGTGTGTGTGTCTGTATGTATATATATCGCAGGCTATATCTATCTATCGCAGGCTATATCTATCTATCTATCTATCTATCTATCTATCTATCTAAATATCTCAGTCTGTTCATTATCTATCTATCTATCTATCTATCTATCTATCTATCTATCTACCTATCTAAGACAGTCTGTTCATCTCTCTATTGCAGGATATAATTATGCATGTATGTAGGAATTTATACACACACACGCACACACACGTATAATATATATATATATATATATATATATATATATATATATATATATATATATATATATATATATATATATATATCGCAGGCCATATCTACCTATCGCTGGCTATATCTATCTATATATCTATCTAACTATCTATCTCAAGTTGTCTCTCTTATTCTATAATTATTTATTGATATATGCGAATAATTATATATATTTATCGATTAGGATTGTCTGAGGCCTAATTGGCAACACTATCATTTACGAATGTTTTTCTAGCTGAAAAAATGATACACGTTCGATTCCTTGGGCGAAGCTCCTTTTTTTGTTGGCATTCTCGGTCTCGCCCGGTTGTTATAAATTCCAGTTTTTAAGAAAATAAATCAAGGGATATATCTACCCACTCGAAATAACAGCGTTATATTTTATTGGGTACATGTATTTGAGTAGACGCCCAACTAATATATATATATATATATATATATATATATATATATATATATATATATATATATATATATATATATGCTCCTGAAAAAATTATCTCGGTTGAGGCCTCTGGGGAGGAAGTGTGCGTTTGTAAACAGTGACTATTACGGCTGATAGTACAAGACTCTTCGGTAAAGCGAATTGAGTTCTCTCAGTCACTGTGTCTTTATCTAAAAATAAATACGCTCATTCATTTTTGCCGTGCGCCAGCAGCTTAGGGGTAGAATCTCCGACGGACGCCAATTCAGACGGATTTCGTCCTTAGATAGAGGCAACCGGACGTCTAGTGACACTGATAAGCTGTGATACAGCGAAATACTCTGTCTGTGGATGACAATATATATATATATATATATATATATATATATATATATATATATATATATATATATATATATGTGTGTGTGTGTGTGTGTGTGTGTGTGTGTGTGTGTGTGTGTGGATGACTATATATATATGTGTGTGTGTGTATGTGTATGAAAAATAATTGAATATATATATATATATATTCAATTATTTTTCATTTAAATATTTAACGTTCTCTCTCTGCTTATCTGTTTCAAATAGGAAACGTTTATGAATCTACCATGCTTCACTTTAATTAAAGTTTTTTTCAGAGAATGAGACATGGAAAATATTTTTGTGTTGTTTGATTTTGATTGGTCAAGCAGACTTCATGTTCATTTGACTTGTCAAGCAGCGTCCCATGCACATAATTTTAATTTTCGGGTGATAATTTATATATCTAAGTGTGTTGGTGTGTTGTTTTCACAGCTCATGAATTTTTGGTTTACGTTTATTCCATTTTATGGCATATCAACATCTCAATATGTTTAATGGCGAAAAGATTTTTAGAATAGGTTCTATACGAACCTATTCTAAAAATCTGTCTCATTCTACAATAGAATATGAATATATTTTTTTTAATGTATTGTTGGTATTTCGTTTCAAGAAACTATTGCTGGTAATTTCTTTTTTCTTTCAAAATGCATTCCTGGTAATATTTTGTTTTTCAAAAATTTATTGCTGATAATATTTTTTTTTTTTCAAAATGCATTCCTGGTAATATTTTGTTTTTCAAAAATTTATTGCTGGTAATATTTTTTTTCTTTCAAAATGCATTCCTGGCAATATTTTGTTTTTCAAAAATGTATTGCTGGTAATATTTTTTCCCAGTTGTATTACTGGTATTTTTACTATAAAAATTTACTCTTTATACTTTCATATATATATATTTTTTTTACCACTGTTTGAGGGTTAAGTATTTGCCCTTAGCTAGGGTCTTAACAAGCGCTACCACCCCATTTCAGGGCGAACCTGTGAACGGCAACAATTAAAAGGTGATTCCGTGCTCCTCAAAAACTACTAAACAGAGGCCTAGCTGCCGGATGTAGTCTGTCGTCAAGCTCAGGACACAAAATGATGTTTTAATAACAGCGAAACCTGTTAGATTTAAAAACCTTCCCTATTTGTTCTTTATCTTATCTTTCCTGTCGGATTCTGATCACTTTTTGGTTTGCATTTGATCTCAATTCACACACACACACACACACACACACACACACACACACACACACACACACACACACACACACACATTTATATATATATATATTACAACCATCCGGCTCTCCAGAAGATTAACTCCGCATCTAAACAATTCTAGCTCCATTAAACAACATATTAAGTCACATATCGTTTCCCTTATGCAATCTGATATACGTAAAATACTTATAGGAAATACTAAAATTATAGATAAACATACAGACATTAGACGCCTTAAAATCTTAGAGGCATTACATATTAAAAGCAAAAGACCTCTTATTAATCGTATAGATTACAATATTTCTGGTAACATATTACAATGTTTTTAATATATTTAAATTTTATAACGTATTCTTCGATCTTTTGGCTTGTGTAGTGGAAATCTTTTTCACGCTGTCACATGATAAAAATCTTCGCCCTGCACGTGATAACATCATCGCGTCTTTTGAATTTAAAAGGATTTTAACGTTTATTTAGTTTGTAAAAAAGTAGCAACATGATTACGCTACAAGATAATTGGCAAATGTTTGTTTAAAAAAAAAAAATTTGACTAAAGATATTGACCCTGAAGATGAACAATGATGTTCGAAAGCGCTAGGTCATCGTATGGACAATACTTATTTCGAAATTATTTTCAAATAAAAAGTCTCATTAGAGAATATGAGAAAATTCAAAAGAAAATATGCAAGACTATGTTGTCTTTAACATTCAATACTACATGTTTAAAAGAAAAGTTGCTGCCAAATTACACACACACACACATATATATATATATATATATGCATGTAATTCAACAAATTGATGAAAGTAATAAATATCTAATAAGTAAATGATATTTATTTCTGTGTATGCCATCCTTTTTCTACTTATGCATAATAGCACTGACTAAACTAAATTTTATTGCGTATAACTGCAAGATAACTTTTTATATCCTGTTATATTTCTATGCGAACCATTTGGTAAACCTTTATAAATACATGTATGTCTCCATTGATTCTATGCTTGATTGACTGGTGAAAATATATGGCATTTTATTGGACAAATCTTTTTTTCTTCATGGATTTTTACGATTGTTATTTGTTTATGGATTTTTAATATATTTATTTTTTAATAGATTTTCATATTTTCATTTATTCATGTATGTTTACTATTTTTATTTATTTAATGGATATTTATTTTTTATGAATTTATGCATTTTTACCTATTTTGTATTTATTTATATATTTCTAATATTTTTATTTATTTAATGAATTTTTACTATTTTTTTTTATTTAATGAATTTTACTATGTTTATTTATTAAATTAATTTTTATTTTTTATTTATTTATCTATTTTTCTATTTTCATTCATTCAATGAAATGTTAGGATTTTTATTTATTTAATAGATTTTTACTATTTTATTTATTTATGGATTTTTACTATTTTTACTTTTTTGGTGGATTTTTTACAATTTTTATTTATTTAATGGATTTTTACTGTCTATTTATTTAATGTATTTTTTATTTATTTATCTATTTTTATTTATTTAATGAAATTTTAGGATATATTAAATGGTTTTTATTATTTTTAATTTATTTAATGGTTTTTATTTATGGATTTTTACTATTGTTGTTTTTTAATGGACTTTTACTATTTTATTTATGGATTTTTACTATTTTTATTTATTTAATGGATTTTTACTATGTTTATTCAATGGACTTTTATTTTTTATTTATTTATCTATTTTTCTATTTTTATGTATGTAATGAAATTTTAGGATTTTTTTATTTATTTAACGAATTTTTACTATTTTTATTTATTTAATGGATTTTTACTATTTTATTATTTAATGGATTTTTAACATTTTTATTTATTTAATGGATATTGCTGTTTGTTTATTTCGTGAATTTTTATTTATTATTTATTTATATATGTTTTTATTTTTATTTATTTAATGAAATTTTAGGATTTTTATTTATTTATGGATTTTTACTTATTTTATTTTTTATACATCTTACTATTTTTATTTATTTAGTGAATTTTTATTTGTTTCATGAATCTAAATTACTCAATTTCAATCTGATTTTAGTAAAATTTATATATTTTGTCTTTCTTTCCTTTTCATTAATTTTATTTCCTCGTAAATTATTTTTATTTTATTCTTTTAAATTTCTTAAATATTTTTCTCCTTCTTTCTTTCTTATTCATGACGTACATAGTTAACGATATTTTAATGTTATTTTTGTATTGTACGTTTTCTTTTATAAATTTTATTTTTTTCTGTATTTTTCTTCTTTCTGACAACTATTTAAAAGTCTGGATTATTTTTTCTTCTCAATTTCCATTCATATGCATTCCTGTATAATTCCCAGTGTATTTCTAACTCCTTTTTACAAATCCGCGCTTTTTCTCTTCCTGAGGTAAATATTTTGAAACTCTTTTTTTTTTTTGTATTTTCTTTCATTCCTTCCTTTCTTATGTTCTCCCTTTGCATTTGCCCTTTTTTTATTAAATGTCTCAAAAATTACGTTTCACTTCTCTTTTTTTTTTTTTGCTAACCCACTCGTTATTAAATATAATTCATTTCATTCTTCTTAATTTCTTCTTTTACACTTTTCATTCACATTCATTTTCTTTTATCGACTCAAAATTCTCTGAAATTTTTTCGATGGTAATTTTTTCTCAAATATTCTCAATTTTCTCCGCATTCTTATATCAATATCTTTCAATTTTCGTTGAACTTTTTAAAAGGATTATTTTATTTTTCCATCCCTTAAGCTGTGGTTTTTCTTTCGTTACTTCTTATTCCTTTTCTTCTTCTTTTTTTATTTTCTTTTTTAATACTTGATTTTTACTTTCTTTATCTTCTCGTGTATTCTTCGTTACAAATATGTCGAATCTCTTTACCGCCTACGTGTTGGGTCTTTATCCGTATTTTTCCTTCTATTTTAATTTCAAACAAACCAAATCTTTTCCATGCCGTTATTTTTCCTGTCGCTCTAATATCATTCTCTTTCGTTGTTGCGTTTACAAAATTTCAGATGCCTTCTCTCCCGCCAATTTACGTATCTCTTTATATCAAATCACCTCGCTTTCTTTTTTTTTACATTATGTTGGTTTCCGTTTGCTTTGTATTCGACAGGGAAAACCCTTTCTATGGCTGAAATTCAGGGCCCAAGACTAGGAAATCAACGGATGTATTTATTCATATTTTTTTCTTGTTAAATTCTAAAAAGGTACCATTTTAGAATTTACCCAATGTCGATATTAATTTTCTTTTATTTGCTTATCGGGGTTTAACGCGTAACCTGGATAAAATACTTATGGGGGCGGGAAGAAATTTTTCAGTTTTCCTGTTTAAATTCTCGACAAAATGATTCATTCATATTAGTATTTTTTTTTTAATTCGCATTCTCTTTTTCGAGAATTTATTTTATTAATGACGTATTCCTCTATTTTATTTCTTTTGCTTAATTTTTAAATTCTCCTTAATTTATTATTTTCTTTTTTGGGGAATTTCGTTGCGAGCCTCTAACTAGGTTTTTCACGTCTTTCCTCCATTTTGAATACACAGGAGTTGAAGAAATTATACTTGTTTTCTTTCGAGATTTGTGTATGTTTTTCTATTTGAAGTATTCTCTTTTTTCAACTTCCTCGCTCTTCTTCTTCTTCTTCTTCTTCTTCTTCTTCTTCTTCTTCTTCTTCTTCTTCTTCTTCTTCTTCTTCTTCGCAGTCGTCCCTCTTTTCATTTTTCTTTTCTTCCTATTTTGTTTCTCTTCTTCTTTTGTCCCTCTTCTCCTCCTTCGTTATCTTCTTCCCTCTTATCCTCTACTACTACTTCTTCTTCTTCTTCTTCTTCATATTTTATTTCTTTTTGAAGTATTCTCTTCTTCTTCTTTTTCTTCTTCTTCTTCTTCGTCATTTTCTTCCCTCTTCTCCTTTTTTCTTCTTCCCTTTTTATTTCTTGTTAAATATTTTCTTCTTCTTTTCTACTTCTTATTCTTCTCATTTTATTTCTTTTTGAAGTAATCGCTTCTTCTTCTTCTTTTTCTTCTTCTTCCTTTTCTTCTTCTTCTTCCTCCTCGCCATCGTCTCTCTTTTCATTTTTCTTTTCTTCCTATTTTGTTTCTCTTCTTGTTTTGTCCCTCTTCTCCTCCTTCGTTACCTTCTTCCCTCTTATCCTCTTCTTCTTCTTCTTCACATTTTATTTATTTTTGAAGTATTCTCTTCTTCTTCTTCTTCTTCTTCTTCTTCTTCTTCGTCATTTTCTTCCCTCTTCTTCTTTTTTCTTCTTCCCTTTTTATTTCTTGTTAAATATTTTCTTCTTCTTTTCTACTTCTTATTCTTCTCATTTTATTTCTTTTTGAAGTAATCGCGTCTTCTTCTTCTTTTTCTTCTTCTTCCTTTTCTTCTTCTTCTTCTTCTTCCTCCTCGCCGTCGTCCCTCTTTTCATTTTTCTTTTCTTCCTATTTTGTTTCTCTTCTTGTTTTGTCCCTCTTCTCCTCCTTCGTTACCTTCTTCCCTCTTATCCTCTTCTTCTTCTTCACATTTTATTTATTTTTGAAGTATTTTCTTCTTCTTCTTCTTCTTCTTCTTCTTCTTCTTCTTCTTCTTCTTCTTTGTCATTTTCTTCCCTCTTCTCCTTTTTTCTTCTTCCCTTTTTATTTCTTATTAAATATTTTCTTCTTCTTTTACTACTTCTTATTCTTCTCATTTTATTTCTTTTTGAAGTAATCGCTTCTTCTTCTTCTTCTTCTTCTCTTTTTATCTTCTTTCCATTTTATTTCTTTTTTTAAATATTACCTTCTTCGCCTTCTTCTTCCGATTTTATTTCTTTTCCAAGTAATCTCTTTTTTTTTCTTCTTCCCATTTTTGTAAGTATTCTTTTCTTCTTCTTTTTCTCCTTCCCGTTTTTCTACATCATTGTCTTCTTCAGTGAAAGGAAAGTGAAATGATGAAGCAGACAATGTCCTATCATTTTACTTTCCTTTCAGCACACTCTTTTTTATTTCTTCCTTTTTTCTTTTTTCTCTGCCACCCTTCGCCTCTTAAATCATTAAACTTCTCTTTGTCACTTCCTCTTTGTCTCCTTTGTCTGCTTCTTTATCTTTTCTTCTACTTCTTATTCATTTTTCTTCTTTCTCTATTTCACTACTTCATCCTTCTTTTCACTCGTTCTTCTTCATTTTCATCACTATCTTCTTCTTCTTCTTCTTCTTCTTTTTCTTCTCTATGTCGAATGAGAGCATACTTAATCGCAGTGTTAATAGTTTTATACAAAAGTAATAATCTCAAATGTTGACTTTATACCTGATATGCTTTATAATAAAAGAATTTATCCTTTTATATCCAATAATCATTTTTCATTTCAAGAGTAATTTAAAGTATTTCATTCATTCGTTTCATCGTTTTAAAACTATTCATCATTAGTCATTCTCTTTTCCACTTTATTCGACCCATTTTTCATTTCATTCTTTTTTTCCCACTTACTTTTTTCATTCTCTTTCGCTGTCTCTAACCATCTCCATGCCACTCCCTACATTATTTTCTTTTTCACGCCTTTCTTTCGTTCCCTACCTTCCTTCCTTCCTTCCTTCCTTCCTTGCTTGCTTCCTTCCTTCCTTCCTTCCTTCCTTCCTTCCTTCCTTCCTTGTTTCTCTACTTCTTTCACCCTCCTTGCCCTTTACTTCTATACTTTGTATATTTTTTCATTTATTTTTCTTCATTCTTTTGCATTTTCGTCTTTCTTAGTTCAATTTTCTTTCTTCCAGTCGTGTTCCCTTTTCTTGTTTTCTTTATTTTTTTTATTTTTTTCAATTATCCTTTTCTTTCTTTTTTTCTTTCTTTCTTCCTTCCTTCCTTCCTTCCTTCCTTGCTTGCTTTCTTGCTTTCTCTTATTCTTTCTTTCTTTCTTTCTTTCTTTCTTTCTTTCTTTCTTTCCTTCTTTTTTCTTTCTTTCTTCCTTCCTTGCTTGCTTGCTTCCTTCCTTCCTTCCTTCGTTCATTCCTTCCTTCCTTGCTTTCTTTCTTTCTTTCTTTCTTTCTTTATTTCTTTCTTTCTTTCTTGCTTTCTTGCTTTCTCTCTTTCTTTCTTCATTACTTCCTTCCTTCTTTTCTTGTTTTCTTCTTGTTTTCTTTCTTCCTTTTTTGTTTCTTCCTTGATTTCTTTCTTCCTTTACTTTTACTCCCTTTTTGTATTTAATTTCTCATTCATCTCAATCGATTGTTTTCTTTTTCTTTCCTTTTAAGTTTGTTATTTTCTTTCTATCTCTATTTCATCTCTATCGTTTATTTTTCTTTTATTCTCTGTCACCCTTCTCTTCATACAATTTCCTGTTTTTCCCTCCTTACTCATTTTTTCTTTCATTATTTGCTACCTTTTTTCTTCGTTTTATTTCTTTTTGCGCTTCTTTTTTCTTCTTTCCCCCCCCTAACTTCTTTGCTTCTTTCCGTTCGTTCCTTTTTGTCATTTTCTCCCCAACTGCTATCGCTACATTCTTAGATTCTTTTAGCTCTCCCTTCATTTCATCCGGGCATTTTTATTCTATTTCCTGCTTTTCTCATTTCCCGTTGTCTTTCTTTAGCATTTACCTTTCCATTCCTTCCTCACTTATTAATTTCATCCTCCCCTAACTCATTTTCTTTCATCCTTCATCTTCCTCCTTTTTCTAACCCGTTCTATCTTCACTTTTTTTTACATTACTTTTCTTTTTCTCTCACTGAATCTGTCTGTCAGTCTGTCTCTTATTTCACTCCATTTTTCCTTCTAGGCTTCCTCACTTTACAACCGGTAATTCGAAATGCCGATAATAACGATGATTATTGAGAAGATGATATGTTTCTACTGGGTGGCCGGCCAATTGGTCTGCCGGCACATTATCTCTCTTCGCACCGGAATGATGGCTGAAAACTGGACTGGCTTGCGGCCAGTGCAAATATGTGATTTATTCATAAACCGCTCACTCTTCAAACGCAAATAAATCAAACGTCCTATGCCATTTATTATCGAGCAGAACGTGCGGCGGGCGGCGGGTGGCGGGGAGGGTGAGAGATGTAAGATGAACAGGAGGAGGTGGTTGTCGACGAAGGTGAAAAAGTATACCATGAAGAAATAAGTTCTGAAAAAAATGCCCGAAAATAAACTCAGACTCTGTCGATACACACACATATACATGCAGATACATATACATACATACCTACATACATATATGGTTGCGTCAAACTCGGTAGCAACGTGAGCGCTCTGGTAATAGATAATATATATATATATATATATATATATATATATATATATATATATATATATATATATATATAGAGAGAGAGAGAGAGAGAGATAGATAGAGAGATAAACGTGTATATACGTATATATATATATATATATATATATAATATACATATATATATATATATAAATATATATATACATGTACACATAGGATGTATGTATGTATAATCACACATTCATCTCCCTCTCTCTCTCTGTCTCTGTATATATATATATATATATATATATATATATATATATATATATATATATATATATACAAACATACATGTTTATATATCTATATATTTATATACACACACCCATATATACACAAACACACACACATTATATATATATATATATATATATATATATATATATATATATATATATACATCCATATAAATATATCTATACACATGTATACATTGAGACATATATCTGTATGCACGCCTCTTTCTATCTGATTATTTATTCATATATATATATATATATATATATATATATATATATATATATATATATATATATACGCATATATATATATATATATATATATATATATATATATATATATATATATATACGCATATATATATATATATATATATATATATATATATATATAGCATAATGAGAGGCCACGTATACTTTCTTGATATGTATATAATATCTGGATAAAATAAATGAAACAAAACAAAAAAAAAAACACCCAATTTTGTTTCATTTATTTTATCCAGATATTATATATATATATATATATATATATATATATATATATATATATATATATATATATATATATATTTGAATTGGACAAATTATTTTATATATATATTAATCTAATTTTCCTTGTCTGTCATATTCAACAAACATGTTTAAAATAATATATATATATATATATATATATATATATATATATATATATATATATATATATATATATATATATATATATATATATATATATATATATATATATATATATATATAGTAATTGTCTATATTTTTGGGATGAGGGGTTTTCACTATGGATTTCGTTAATCGGACTGACTTCCTCATCTTGGTTGCTTTCCTCACAACGTTTCGGCCGTCTGATCCTCCGGCCTTCCTCAGGTGCATCTCGAACTCGGGAACCGTCGGTCTGGAATTTCGACACATGGCCGAGGCGACTAGGACGTTGGAACAGTGATTGCAAGTTCTCCCGATGTTCTGAGTTCGATCCCGAGCAAAGGCAGTGGCAGCGACAAACAAGAGCGGTGACAACGATAATAGAAGCAACAGCAGCAGCAACGATGGCGTCAAGCAGTAGTAGCAGCAGCGATGGCCTTAATGGAACGAGAACATGGTACCCCCGTAACAATAAAGGGTTGGGTTCGAAATTCCAGACCGACGGTTCCCGAGTTCGAGATGCACCTGAGGAAGGCCGGAGGATCAGACGGCCGAAACGTTGTGAGGAAAGCAACCAAGATGAGGAAGTCAGTCCGATTAACGAAATCCATATATATATATATATATATATATATATATATATATGTATATGTATGTATGTATATATCAGCTTTCATTCAAACCCTTTTGTGAGTCAATACGAATGAATATACACTTCATAAATCTGAGAAGACCATTACCGTGGTGAAAATGTTTGCATGTTACTCTGGCAGAGTAGACTGCAAGTGTAGAAGGCTGTAACCATGTTGAATTTCTAAAATTCCTTTCCCTTGTGCCGAAGAATGCATATTCTTTGTCTGAATCTCTATCAGATCTTTAATATATATATATATATATATATATATATATATATATATATATATATATATATATATATATATATATATATATATAATTCGACTATGCTCACCACAGTTTACTAAGGATACACTGATCACAAAATTAATTTAATTTATGACAGCTCTATAGTTTTCTAAACCTGTGAATTAATGTAAATGCAGGAAGTCTGATATCTATTTTAATAGAAGATGCAAAAGCATTTGATCCGTTCCGTAACTAAGATCTATTTGAACTGTTTTTTAAAATCATTTTTGTCGGGTTATCTTCTTCTAATTTTCTAATTTCTGAAACTATACTAGGGGGCGCTCTCAAACACTATATATACTCGGCGATATATTTTCTCTATTCTTACTTGCCAAACTAATGTAAAATTTCTAGCGGAAGAACGTGATCTCCCTTGTGGGACCCGCATGAACAATTTACGCTACCAACGCATTTTCCAGGGGGTGCTACATTCAACTAGAACATGCTGAAGCACCCTGATGACAGCAGTGGCACATGTCGTCGGTATGTTTTAACACGCATCTCAACCGACACCTTTTCTTTTTCAGCTCATAAGGACAGAAACAAATCTTCGAAGAACTTCACATATAGCCAGAAAATATCTCCTGCCTACCTGGAGGAAGTATTGTCGAGTTAATTCCTTCTAATTTACCCATTCCTGAAACTGCTACTAGGGGTCGCTCTCAAACTCAGCGATATATTTTCTCTCTTCTTACTCGTCAGCTAATACGACAACATGTAAAATTTCTAGCGGAAGAACGTGATCTCTCTTGTGGGGCATGCATTTTCCAGATTGGTGCTACATTGAACTAGACATACTAAAGCACCCTGATGACTGCACAGGGGACGCTCTCCAACACTATATATGTACTCGGCGATATCTTTTCTCTCGTTCTTACTTGTCCGCTTATATGACAACGTGTAAGAACGTGATCCCTCTTGTTGGGCACGCATGAACTTTACATAACCACACACGTACGTACGCACATTCACTCACTACACTTCACATACTTTAGACGAAAAACTTTCCACAGAAGTTGTCTTTGTCAATTGTACCTTTTGTTCTTATTACATATTAATTTGTTTGTACATATATATCGGTTCTTGTTGTTTCTTTAGATGTCTTTATGGTGGACTCATTCTCCGAGTCTGCCATGTTTGTTGTGGGCCATTTCAGGAGACACATGGGTTTATCTCACAACGCGTACACCGGCCGGCAACATTTCACACCAATCAAGGCGATAATGCCACTAAGACGAAAGTTGTTACTCTGGGTTAAAAAGAATGGGTAAAACTGTTATGGGTCCTTACCTATAACTACAGAATGAACTCTTCCTAACACTATGTATACTACGCCTTTCAAGAGAGAGGGACGAATCGAGTCTCTGACTGTGCGTGACTCCTGTCGAACTCTCTGCTTTGGCAGAGAGGAACTCGGACGAGGCTTTGCCGAAGGGGTGGTAGACAAGACAAGTTTATACGGTTTCTTAAGGGAGTATTTTTGGCCCAGCTTACGGGCTCGGATAAACCCACGTTAAACTCGGCCTTGTGCCACATACTTTCCTCCTGGGAGACTGTTAAATATCGAATCGAGTCGAGCCGAGACTAATTCACTCCAAACCAGACTGACAGTCATACTAACACCTTCCACATCTTGTATTATTATTTCGTGTAATATATCTTCGTTATTTCTACTCTTGTGTTCGTGTTGTTCTTCCTTGGTCCTAACCTGGACCCTAACAAAAACGTTTGTGTTGAGAAAGGGTAATAAAAAAGAACAAATTTCATGGAATACCGAACATAGCGATTGGCGTTGCATTTCTATTTTTGAACATTGTAGATGACAAGGGAGCAAGAAATCGTAACTGACTTCAACAGGCGAGAAATCCGAGAAAAGAAAAACTGTTAGAATAGAAAAGATAGTTGCATCTAAGTCGTCCTGTTGCGAGAAGTATAAGGAGGGAACCTATTAGAATCGAACATACTGTGGTATCTACGTTTTAAATGTAAGATTGGAACACCTAGTTTCAAACTGCTATGGAAAAGTAATTTATTTGATAACTAGCATAAAAGCTGCCCTATCGGGTGGCATTTAAACTACCTTCTGCGCAGTGTTCTTGATCGTGCCCTCATCGCAATAGTTAGGGAGGAGGAGATGCGATAGGAAACAATAAACTACAGAAGAACTTAAAATTGGTCACTGCATTTAAGTATTCAATTAATGTTTAAGCTTACCTTTTAAAAGTTAAATGATAATACTTTTGCCGGCACTTAATTTAAAGACTTCGTGCAAACTCTTCTTTTTATTTCATGTGTGACTTTCGCTGGATTTCATGATTAATTACGATTATTCCCAAATTTATTTCCACGTTATAAAAAGTGTTATCGTTCAAAAAAAATCCGTTGCAAAAAATCACGTAAAAATCGTCGAAAACAATCTCAATGAAAATTTGGGAATCCAAAATTTCAAGATACATACATACATACATACATACATACATACAAATATATATATATATATATATATATATATATATATATATATATATATATATATATATATATAAAAGTGAACATAGAAGTCAACACTTAGAGGCGACAGTCTATTTCATGCTAGATGCAATCATCAGGCCACACAGACGGTCGGCTCTAAGTGTTGTCTTCTATGTTCAATTTTATATTTACACACGCTCTATCTCTGATATTGAGCACTTTATCCCATAAATATAACACATCTTAAGACTATATTTCTTCATATATATATATATATATATATATATATATATATATATATATATATATATATATATATATATATATATGTATATATATTGAAAAAAATATTAAAAAATAAATCTTCAGACACATTGGGTTGTATATTAATATTCCTTTGTTTTTATTATTATTTCATTTAGATTCCTCGACTAGTTTCGGCCAACATGGCCAAAATCAGGAGAAAATTAATTTTCTGCTTGCTGGTAGCAGTGAACTACAGAAATATACATATATATATACATATATATATATATATATATATATATATATATATATATATATATATATATATATATATATATATATATAAATAAATATATATATATATATATATATATATATATATATATATATATATATATATATATATTTTGAACGATAAAAATTATTAGAAAAATCAATTAAAATCTTCAGACACACTGGGTTGTAGATTAATATTCTTATGCTTTTATTATTATTATTTCATTTATATTCCTCGAATAGTTTCGACCAACATGGCCATCATCGGGAGAGAAAAAAATGTCTCTGCTTGCTATAGCAGTAAACTACAGAAAATATATATATATATATATATATATATATATATATATGTACACACGGCAAGACAAAATCTCTAACCCTGATCTTTTCATAAAATGCGTCGTTGGTATTATCGAATCCTTTCTGATGCAATCAGAGTTCAGATAGTGGAGTTCGAACTCGCTGTTGAAAACCGAGTAAACTGGAGAAATACCTGCTTCCGAGGTATAACTAACTTTGAAAAGAATCGTCTCAAGCATCTGAGAGAATTAAGAATTAACACTAAATCTCGGGCTAATACATCAGTCCATACGATGGTCAACCCTTCAGTATGTGGATTTGTTTGCAAATCCCGTGCAGGATTGTTGTCTCATACGAAACATAAACATAAAAACTGAACTGAAAGACAGTCATACGTCGTAAACGACGGGAGAGTTCATTTTATATATATATATATATATATATATATATATATATATATATATATATATATATATATATATATATATATATATTTCCAAGTATAGGATTGGTGTGTACAGAATAACTTCCAATAACCGAAAAATAATATTCTTAAATGAGGGCTCAATACAGAGTAGTACGGATATAATTTGTTCGAAAATTATAACATAAATATATTATAAATTCACTAATCTTATCAAATGATAAAACACCAGAAGTGTTGAAACAAAATGCCTATTTTTGTAGAGATTTTATAACATATTTATGTTATAATTTTCGAATAAATTATATATATATGGTGGCCTGACGATTGCATCTAGCATGAAACAGACTGTCGCCTCTAAGTGTTGACTTCTATGTTCACTTTTATATTTACACACGCTCTATCTCTGATATTGAGCACTTTATCCCATAAATATAGCACACTTTAAGACTATATTTCTTCATATATATATATATATATATATATATATATAAAATCTTGTCGGCATTAAATAACTCATTGAGGAGAGACAAAAGTAGAGTGCCTAGCAGAGAAGGATTGGGAGGGGGACACATTGGAGAGTGAAAAACATTGAGAAAGGAGAAAAAAAGGCAGCAAAGTGACAGGGTTCAGGGAGACAGAAAATGAAGATTGCGACGTTGCATTAATTGTAGTTGGCTGGAAAGCAAGAAATTGAAAGGGAGTTCCATGGGTGAGAAATGCCCGAAATGAAACTGTTAGAAAAGTTACATGGCAGATACATCAAGCTAGTTTCGCTTAAAACGAAAAAAACGGTGAGACCTAATTGCCAATCGAGTAGCACGCTTAAATTTATGCAGTCGAGGCACTAGAGAAAAACGCTCTTCCGAACAGTCGATATAAAAAGTATTTGTAGAAAAGACAGGGGAAGCCGCGTCTCGTCGGTGTGACTGACGTCGTGATTGCTGTTACTTGGACAGTGTATTCTGTCACATCGAGGCGTTGTAATGGTTAGCAAGCTTGTCTCGCTAGAACAATTACGACTAAGTAGTGAGTTCGGTCCTCACCGGGTGTCTCATACTTTCGGTCTTGTGCCACATCTAAGCTACGCTTGGAAATTTACTATATTTAGGGCACCTCGGGGCGGTGTTGATGGTTAGCAAACTCGTCTCGCTAGAACAGTTACAACTGAGTAGTTAGTCGATCCTACCTGGGTGCCCCACACTTTCGGCCTTGTGCCACATCAAAGATACGCTTGGAAAAAATCACTACTTGGACAGTGTATTTGTCGGCTATCGGACTGGGTTTTCGAGAATCTTTTATAAAGCTTATGTGTACTACTGAGTAGTTAACTAAGTCATCCCCACCGGGAGGGATATGGCACAAGGCCGTGTTTGTTTGTTTGCCTTCCAAACCCTTATACTCGAGCAAAAATTAGACTCCGTAATAACAGTGTCAGGTTTTTCTATCTCCCCAGACGAGAATGTCTTTCGGCATAGCCTCGTCTCGTTTCCTCTCTGTCCGAAGGGAGAGAGTTCGACATTGCATCGGACTACCTGACTCGTTCGAGCTTTAATGAAAGCGTATATGTACAGTGTCAAGGTTTGAAACAGCGCCCCATTTACATAGGGGGAAACAACCGTATAGCCCGGTGTGCTTTCAACCCGCCCAGGCATGAAGGATTTTTACGACGAAGGGCCAATTATACATATGAATAAAAGCAAAACTCTCCTGTGTGATTTTATTATAACGTCTCTGAAAGGTAAACAAATTAATTTCAAAGAATGAGAAACATTTTTTTTATCTGTCAAATATTTTAATAAGAATATTACAAGGTATTTAATGATAACTTTATGCATTCATCCTTTTCTTCCTTATTGACTGGTTTCAATTAGTGACATTTAAAGTAATGACAATCAAATGTTTTGGGATGCGTACTGTACTGGTTCACAGCCTACATCCAACCCTCACACATGGATCCAAGAAATCGCTTGGCCATTGCGAGGGCCACACCCAGGCCATCGGTACCCACCTATCGGCTAAACTGTGTAAGGGTAGTCGCATGAGTAGATATCTCTGCTTTCTAAACAGTGCAATTTTTTGTCTACCGGCAGGGGTTTTCAAGTGAAAGGGGCGATCTTTGAACCTGAGACCCACTTATGTATATAGAGAGAAAATTAATCAAATCTTTTCAATCCTGATAGATATAACGATGCAGAACGAATGGAGATGATTAAATTCCGAATTTCGGAAACAAAAACCTTCTGATAGATACAGCGAAACGTTTTATAGC
>OZ038505.1:70101100-70108600 GCA_964036315.1 Acanthosepion esculentum
CATATTTCTTTGATCCAATTCTTCTTTATCTTGTCCGCATTTGTTCCTTATTTATTTGTTGCAGTCTGCTGTATTCCGTTCCGTGTTTTGGTATTCACCAAGGGCATTTCGACGTGGAGTAATGGTTAGCAAGCTTGTTTCGTTAGGTCAGTTACGATTGAGTAGTGAGTTCAGCCATCTGCCACTTGCAAGATAGCCTTAGAAAATAACACAGAGCATTTCTGTGATTCTATCCACACTGGGTGTCTCATACATTTGGCCATGTGCCACATCTAAGCTACCCTTAGAAAATTACCCAGAGCATTTCTGTGATTCTATCTATACTGGGTGCCTCATACCTTAGACCATGTGCCACTTCTAAGATACCCTTAGAAAATATCCCAGGGCATTTCTGTGATTCTATCCACACTGGGTGCCTCATACATTTCGTCAGGTGCCACATCTAAGCTACCCTTAAAAATAATCCAAGGCATTACTCTGATTCCATCCACACTGGGTGCCTCGTACATTTGGAAATGTGCCACATCTAAGCTACCCTTAAAAATAACCCAGGTTACTTCTGTGATTCTATCCACACTGGGTGCCTCATACATTTGATCATGTGCCACATCTAAGCTACCCTTAGAAAATAACCCAGGGTACTTCTGTGATTCTATCCACACTGGGTGCCTCGTACATTTGGTCATGTGCCACATCTAAGCTACCCTTAAAAATAAACCAGGGTACTTCTGTGATGCTATCCACACTGGGTGCCTCATACATTTGATCATGTGCAACATCTAAGATATCCGTAGAAAATAACCCATGGCGTTTCGACATGGTGTAATGCTTAGCAAACGTGTCTCGCTAGATCAATTACGACGGGATAGTTATTTTGTTCCTTAATGGGTCGCCTATACTTTCACCCTTGTGCTAAATCTAAGCTATGCTTATAAAATCAGTAAATAGCTATGTATAAAGGGCACATTTTTTGTATTGAAAATTGTTTATTGTTTCATTCTTTCGCTTCACGGGCCAAAAATAATCCGACCTGGCTTTTCAGGGATATTTGTATGTTTGTATGGTTCACGAGCCATTTTACATACTTAAATCTGACGACGACCCGTATGACGCTAAATACTATTCTAAGAAACAATAATAAAACAGCGTATATGTTTCCTGTTATTCTCTTACTGTTCTTTTATTCTTTCCGTTTATACCCCCCCCCCATCATTCCTTACATCTGTGGTGAGTTTATTTATTCCGTGTCTGGACATTTATTTGAATAAATTCCTTCTCAATGATTTTTTTTTTTTTTGCAAACAACCGCCCGTCTTAACTTTGTTTCCATAAGGTGCCTCACTTGCGCAACGTCACAGCCGCTTGCTAACGTTTCCTGCCTTTTCCCGTCTTTCGCCCCTGCTAACTTTTCTTCGCATTTAAATCTTTCCCGGATAAGAGGATCACTTAGAAACAGCCTGATTTTAAATATTCCCTCCAATTTATCCAGCATAGCATCAAAGTGGCGACTAGAAAATCCTTTGAAGAAATAACAGTTTTTATTGTCGTCTGCTCGAGAGGATATTCGATATTCAACAATGGAACCTTGCGTTGAGTATGGACAGTGAGAGTTGGAACGCTTTGTTTTGTTCATTCGTCAGGCAACTCTGGTGATGACGAAGGTCAAATTTAATATTTGCTGTTATCGACACAAAACTTACCTTCGTATGCGTGTAATTTACTTTCGAGACGAAAAGATTGTTGTCGATTGTCGATAATTCAACAAATAGATGAATTCATATAAGATAAATGAAATGTTTGAGTCCTAATAATATCTAGAATCATATCAAGAAAAACTGATGCAATTATAATTTTTGCTTCAAAATGTTTCAGCCCTCTACTATTTAATTTTTGCTTCATTCTGTATTGCTAAAATAATTAAGTTGTTCGGAGAATAATGTTCTATTTTCGAATCAATTTTATTCCTGAATATATGTATTTATTCAATTTTCTTTAAATCCGTTAAAGTAGGAATCCTATAAATCTATACATTTCTGCCATTGAGTTGCAAGTTTATTAATGCCTTTACAATAAAACTCTACAAGTTTCGGCACCAAGACGACTTTGAATGTATTTTCTGTATTTACTCTGTATTGGAATACCATTTGTCTAAAGAATTTTCAAAATACATCAAAAGAAGTTAGTCAGTAACCACTTAAATTTGCCGCGAAATATTGTCACGGCATACATATATATGTATGTGGACGTAGTACATTGTTAGTAGTTGAATAAATGAATAAGTATTAAACTATTTTAAAATTAGTATTTCAACTATTCATCAATTATATTAATTTAATTACTTTGTTTTAATATTCATTTTTAAAATACCGTTTAAAATTTTCGCTTAGTATGCCGTGTTGTTCTCCTTTGCTACTGGGAATGCCGTTGCTTAAAAAGGTTGAGAAACATTTGCTCTAATGGTTTGGATGTCAAGAGATCTTTGAATGCAGTTTCTGCATCTTTGCAGTGGAATGCCTTTAGTTTCAAGAATTTGTCAAGATACTAGAAAAAGTGGTAGTCAGTGGCCGATGTGACTTGAGATAACTTTTCTAACAGTAAATATCTGTGCAGTTAACAGCACAGTTTATGGATGCACATATAAGATAAATGAAATGTTTGAGCCCTTTTTATAATCCTAACATGAGATACTGATGCAATTATAATTTGTGCTCCAGAATACTTCATCGACCTCCTATTTACCGTTTCTTGATTTTTTTGCGGAGTGAATAGCGTCATGGTACATTTTTTTCTCACAGGCGGTGTCCAACTGAACCTACCATATTGTGCAGTCAACAAAATGAAAAACAAATACGCATGCGCGAAATTAAAAATATAAAATCGCGAAAATTTACCCATCGCACCCTATATATATGTGTGTGGAAGTAGTAATGGTTAATTGTTAGTAGTTGAATAAATATTAAACTTTTTAAGAATAATTCTTTTCGCTATTCATCAATTATATTATTTTAAATACTTTGTTTTAATATTTATTTTTAAAATATCCTTTAAGATTTTTGTTTAGTGTACCGTGATATTTTCATTTGCTCCTGTGATATTTTCATTTGCTTAAAAAGGTTGAGAAACATTGGTCTAAATGGTTGGATGTCAAGGACACTTTGAATGCAGTTTCCGCATCTTGATTACAGTGGAATGCCTTCAGTCTAAAGAATTTGTCAATATATTTGAAAAGGTTGTAGTCAGTGTCCGATGTGACTTTAGATAAGTGTTTCAATGATGATAAGTTTGTTAAGTTCTTAAATCAACAATAAATACACATGCAGTTAATATCACAGTTTATGTGTGTACATACTGAAGATGACATTGTGCTAATGTTGAAAGTACTTGGGGATAAAATGGATATGCATCAACATGGTAAACTTTCTTTTTCCTTCATACTAAGGACACGTCCGTAAATATGATAGGTCACTATTAAGAATAAATATTCAAAATTAGACTAAATTATTTAATGAGACATGTCTGAATATATACATAGAAATACATATATATAAATATATATAAATATATATATATATATATATATATATATATATATATATATATATATATATAAATGAAAATGAAAATGATCATTTATATATATATATATATATATATATATATATATATATATATATATATATATATATATAGTTAGTTAGTTAGTTAGTTAAATCATACATTTTAGATGCATCAAGGGTAGTCTTCAGTGATGCACTGTTCTCATCGCCGATTTCGGGTTTCTCATCATATCGGCTCCAACAGCAACCCCGACCTGATTCTAGGTGAGTCAGGCCGCCTCCTTGAAAGCGTCATGCTACGCACCGCGACATTGCAAAAAACAGTAATCACAAAAAACTAGCAAGGCCGGACTTCGACCATTATTATTGACATATGCCAGCCAGCGTCAGCGAATGAAAACAGGGCTTTTCACACTCCTCTTCTATATAATGGTGTCTTATTACTACATCCGGTTTTCTATTTCCGGAATCCATACTTAGGTGAGCTGGTATCTTTATTGCATTGTTTAAGTCCATGTTTTACCTTTTAAATACTAGATCTATAATTTAAAAAACAAAAAAACAAAAAAAAAACTGTATACACGTTTTGTCATTTACCAACTAAAATAATTCGATGGCCTACTAACAATGAATAGATAAATAAATAATTATGCTATCTACTCAATTTAGTAACCTATGCTCATATTTACAATCTGATACATATTTCTCAAAATAAATCTACTCAATTAGTACTAGCATCAACTCCCTGAATTTCCAGACTATTATTACTACGAAACTATATCTTTCTCCCCCATTCCATTCCTAATAAAACTGCAATTAGGTTTACATAATGAAATAAAACCGCGAGTAAGCGCTAAAAAAAAAAAAATAATAATAATAATAATAATGGCAATCAGAAACCGAAAAGCTAAGTAAAAAAAACAAAAAAACAAAAAACTCCTATCCATCCCTCCCCACATATGCCACCGATTCTCAACACATATCCATAACAGTTCGACTACCCTAACTTAATATATTGTCTTAATATTCCCTTATAACGTATAACACGTCTCCTAATTATGATTCTGAGGTTTCCCTTAATGTCCTCACTATTTCTTCCATGGCTCTGATCTCTTAAGCCAAATCCATTTTGACGCAGTGAGAACCGCATTTGTAATGTCTTTCAGCGCTCTCGCCCTAACTGCCCCCACTATGTCTATTTTTGCTAGGGCTCTGCACAACGACTGTCCCGCAAAGCCCTGCAACCAACATCGACGGGGTCATAGTATATCTTCCATGACTTTTGCCGACATTGTTCGACCAGTTCTTGGTACTTGGACCTCTTTCTCTCATTAGCAAGTGTAATATATTCCTCCCATGACAGAGACAGTTTTCAAATAATGCACTGCTTTGTGTTGTCGGAGTGCAATATCAGATCCGGTCTTAGCGATGTTACGGCTATGTGTCTGGGGAACTTCAGTTGGGTCTCGAGGTCCACTATCAACTGACAATCGTCTGCGGAAGATAACAGGCTCGTTCTCTCTCTCCTCTGTTTCTGTACCTTCTCACCAGCTTTTCCGAAGTTAATCCGATTCAATTTCTTCCCTGGTTGATAATTACTCGCCCGTATCGCTTTAGTCACCTCGTTCGCAATTGTTTTGAATGTCGACCATCACCCAAAGCTTTTGGGCAACTACTGAGGATGTGTTGTAAAAATCCTTTCCTTGCACATAGTTGACAATTGGGGGTCTCGCTCTTCCCCCATATATGCAGGTTAGTTGGGCTCGGTAGGACATCATATACTGATTTTATGAGAAATCGAATCTCACTAAAATACGATCGCCAGCAATCCGACCATGTAATTCTTTTCTTTTCTACATTCTCCCATTTTGTCCAGGCTCCCTGGTGACTTAGACACACCATTTTACAGTAACGCATTTCTTCTACGCCCGAACGGACTTCTGGGATCAGTTGGCGTCTTTCTTTGCCTTTGGCAATGTTTATTTGTGGACAGGTGAAAAAACCCAATCCCGTTATTGACCCTAATATAGCTTTATACCTAAGTCTGTCCTCCGCCACTCGCAACTCTCCTTCAGCGCTCCATTTTCTGCCAGATCTTGTCTGGATTCCTGCTGCTGCTGCTACTTTTGGATCCTTAGATTCTGCATACTGCAGCCGTTCTCTTGTTTTCGTGATTTTGAATCCCTCCACGAGGCTGCTAAAGGGGAGGCGCAATGCGTTGCTGTTCCCATAGAGGGCCGCACCACTTAAGCATTTCAGCAAATCTAGCCACCTTCTCAAACGATTACCAATTGCTCTCTCTAACGTTTCCACGGTGGTAATCGGAACATCATAGACGAGCAATGGCCACAATATCCGGGGAAAAACTACATGCTGGAAGAGCCATGCCTTATAACGTCCTGGCAATCCAGATTTGTTGATCTTCGTCAGCCACTCCTCAATATCTTTTATAGTCTGCTGGATAGCGGTTTTGTCCTTCAGACTGCTGTTGAAAGTCTTGCCTAAGCTCTTCATAGGCTTTTCGCTAGAGTAGGAAATGTTTCTCCTGCGATTGTAAACCGGATTTTCTCCATGAACTTGCCTTTTTTTCAATACTAATGACCTGGATTTTGCTGGCTAAAAATTCATTCTGGCCCAAGTCATAATTTCCTCGAGACCCTTTAAGAACCACCTACCTCCTGTGACGGATGTCGTTATCACGGTTAAATCGTCCATGTAAGCCCTTATCGGTGCTTGGCGGACTCCAGATCTAGAGACAGGGCCTCGACAATCCACCTTGGCTGCCTTTACAAGCATGTTCATGGCCAATGAAAATAGGACAGCCGGCATTGTCCAACCTGTGATGATACCCTTTTCCAGGGTCTGCCATTCTGATCTTGCTGTACTTGAACATGCTCTCAGCCGGAAATTATTATAGTAGTCTACAATGAGATAGCATACTGATGGAGGTAAGTGATGTATATTTAAGGCTTCTTCCACCAGTTTGTGTGGCATGGACCCGTAGGCGTTAGCGAGATTCAAACACAATACAGTCAGATCCCCTTTGGTTTCCTTCGCCTCTCTCAGGAGCTGTGTCAGGACTCCTGTATGCTCAAGGCAACCTGGCATACCGGCGGCCCCGCCCTTCTGGACTGTTGTGTCAATGTAACTATTCCCAAGAATAAAATTCGAAAGGTGTCTTGACAATAAACTGAAAAAGATCTTACTTTCGGTGTTGAGTAAGGAAATGATTCGAAATTGGTCCAACGATTTTGAACCATCTTCCTTCGGGATCCAAACCCCCTCAGCGAATCTCCATTGCTCCACGATCCTGTCTCTTCTCTAAATGACTCTTAATAACTTCTACAAAATTAGTAGAATTCCCTTACACCGCTAGTACACAATGTAGGCTAGCCCGCTCGGTCTTGGTGCTGAAGCGGTTCTGGTGGCTCTCATAACTTCTTGAATTTCTTTCCAGGTGGGCAATCGTGTGTCAAATTGAACCACTGGTGGCTCCTGAGGCATTAACCGGGTATTTATACCCATTTCTTGCTCTTTTGTAGGGTCATTCATGGTATTGCGAAGGTAGCTGTTAATTTCTTCTGCGGTGCCTCCAATTTCTCATTGCGCCTACCCTCTAGCAATGTACTTGCAAAGCCAAAAGGGTTGGGGAGGAAATTTTTCCGCTTTCTTGATCTTTCTTTCCTCCTCCTCCTCCTCCTCCTATGCCACTCCGTACGCCGTATAGTTTTTAATTTTCCTCTGAGTATTTCTCGGAGCTCCTCGAGGGTTTGACACTAATCTATATATATATATATATATATGTAAGGGAAAATAGAGAAAATACAAAATTGTGTTGCCGTGATAATAGCATCGAACTCGATTTAATATCCAAGATTTGTTAAAATATCAATCCGCTAAGGGATGCGTATTTGAAGCACAAGAGAGAAAGTATGGAACACCT
>OZ038505.1:70111100-70133600 GCA_964036315.1 Acanthosepion esculentum
TCTGCTAGAAAGTTTTGGACTCAAAAAAGGTGGAAAGAAACCGACAAAAAGAAGATATGATTGCAATTGGTCAAGAAAAAGTAAGTTATAAAAGAGAAGAAAAAGAAAAATATATTTGTCAATGTCACGAATTCGCGCGAATACGAAGTAAATGAAAAAGAAAAAGAAACGGAAATAATTCGAGATAATGAAAACAGAAAAGAAGGTGTAAAGAAAGAAAGAGAATTCTGGAGAAGAAGAAAGAGGCCGAAAGAAATAAGAAAATGGTTGAGTGAATGAAAAATAGAAAAGAAAACTTACAGAAGAAGTAAAAAAATAGAACTATTCACAGATGTATAGAATTCGAGAGAATGAAAAATAGAAAGAAGGAGAATGAAATAAAAAATAATGAAGAAAATTAAACTCTTAGCAAACAGAAAGACTTTGATATGAAGTAAGAAAGGAACACTCTGCGAATAGCAGGACAAACTGGGGTCTATAGCCCTGGATGGCAACTGGTCTAGGAGAAGGACAACTCTGAATTCAAAACCTGCGGAAGGTTGTTTGGGGACATTGTGGCACGTTGTTAATCAGGTCTCCGTATTCGGCTCTTCAAAAAGTGTGGTTACACAAAGCCTTCAACTCTATAATCAAATCATATGTGAGGAGTGGCTCACGAAGATCGACAACTCTGGATTGACAGGACGTTTTAAGGCATGGCTCTTCCAGCATGTAGTTTTTCCCCGGATATTGTGGCCATTGCTTGTCTATGATGTTCCGATTAACACCGTTTCTAGCTGTCTGTTCCTTGGAACTGAGATTCTTGACCCTCATACGTCGAATACGACGGGATATATATATATATATATATATATATATATATATATATATATATATATATATATATATATATATATATATAGTAGTACAATCGGTTGTTGAAAAAACCCGGATGGCACAAATCGCAAATGTAAATATATCAATACAAATTAGTATCTGGTTAAAAAAAAGAAGGAACTAGAAACATCCGAACGAGGCAAAAAATTCACCCAGTGACGTAAATTTAAATTTCCAGTTCAAAGAAAAAATAAACAGGTGCTACCACCCCGAGTCAGGGTAGACCTGGGAACACCAGCAATTATGAGGTGGTTACACGCTCCTCAAAACCTACTGATCAGAGGCCTTGCTGTTGGATGTAGTTTATCGTCTTACCCAGGACGGCGTCCTAAAGGGACATGGTATATATATATATATATATATATATATATATATATATATATATATATATATATATATATATTTACCAATACCAATATTAGCATTTACCAATCTTATATATATATATATATATATATATATATATATATATAAGATTGGTAAATGCTAATTCTTTGTGTTCTGTAAGTTTTATGAGTACCACTATTTATGCTAAAAGTTATATAAAGGCAATTTATCAGTTTAATTTTATATAAATTCTATTTTATTTTAAATTTTAAAGCTTTTTAAAAATTGCTACGGTATTCTTGATTATACTGCTTATACATTATGACATAAATTACTAATCGTTCATATATGTAAGAGCCGTCGTAGGATCCCCAGAAATGTCTAAACAGAAATTTAATTTAATGGCATGTTAAATATTTCTAAATGTTTAATTTTATTATATAGTTCACGTACTTTATTTTTAACTTCTTTATTTATCTTTCCTTGTTGTAAATCAAGTGAGTGTAAGCCTCAGCACATCTTTTCTCTTCCCTTCGATCATTCTCTCTAAATATATTCTCTCTTTTTGATATCATTAGAATAAAATCACATGACATCCAGTAGAGTTTTACAAGTAACAAGTCACCTCATTACATTCTTTATATTGCTGACTGTTGAAGAAATTTACACTTACTTAATTCTGTATAATATTAGGAGGATTCTATTAAACAGTAGTAGATACATTTGCCTAAGCTCACATTTAATACAGCTCCCTGGTCATTTGAACAGGGGTAGATGTTTATCCCTAGTTTCCTGCTTAGGATTGGGTTTCCGGTTCCTTCTAAACTCTCCTTCTAATCTATACTTCTAATATCTCTGACTGAAACCTGATATTTTATTTGTTACTAATTCTTTTTATAAATTCTCAATAGGAGTAGCTAGGTTCGCCTATCGTCCTGTTCACAATAATACTCGGTCCTTCGAAGAGGAGTAGAGGTTTATAACTTCATTTTCTTTCAATCCAATTATCCCTTTTGATACTTAGTGTCATTATCGCCTTGCTTGAGGCGAATTGATTAAAAAATATATTTTTCTTGAGTTGAATGAATTTCAAAACTTTAGAATCTCTAGCTCTCTATAAAGTTTGGCGGAGAGCGCTGAAAGCTACGCTACAATCACACACATATACATAAACGGACACATTCAATATATATATATATATATATATATATATATATATATATATATATATATAAATATATATATATATATATATGTGTATGTGTGTGTGTGTGTGTATATATATATATACATATATATATATATATATATATATATATATATATATATATATATATATATATATATATAAAGAAATATAGTTTTAAGGACTGTGATATTTATGGGATAAAATGCTCGATATCAGAGATAGAGCGTATGTAAATATAAATATAAATTTGAAAATTGAAGTTAACACTCAGAAGCGACAGGCTGTTTCATCCTGGACGCAAACGTCAGGCGAACTCTGTATGAAGCATTCTTTTAAGAATAGTAATTTTTGGTTATTGGAATTTATTCCGTATACACCAATCCTATATATATATATATATATATATATATATATATATATATATATATATATATATATATATACACGCAAGAATAAACTGACACTAAAATATTTTTTAAGATCTTATGAATTAAAAGTTCTCAATAGCAAGTTGGAAGACCAGACTTCAGAGCTGTTTAATATTTAAAAAAAGATATGAATGCTGACCAGATCATTATGCGGTTTGAACCACTAGGGTCGCCTCAGTTGGTTTGTTCAGCAAATCATTCAAATTGAGTTCAACAAGTTAAGTACTTCCGTTAGAAGTATTTGAACCCGGATACAGTTGGAAATATTTTTATTTATTTATTTAGGTTTTTTTTTTTTTGCTATATCTCCAACAATACTTCGGGTTTTGAAAGAAAGTACTTAAGTTTTTGAGTTCAATTTGATTGATTTTCTGAACAAACCACCCGCGGAGACCATAGTGGTCGAAACCGCAGTAGTGTTCTCGTCAGCATTCATATATTTTTTAATATATATATATATATATATATATATATATATATATATATATATATATATATATATATATATATATATATATGTCTATATTTCTCAGATAAAATATTGTCACTCTTTACATTTTTCGGACTGTTGTCCATATCTTTATTGCCCCATTCACGACGTTTCGGCCGTTGGGGACACATGGTGCAATAGATAAAAGCCTTGGTTAAAATAATCCAGTGACTTGACCCAACGAGTTGTGAGTTCAATACCAGACCGCATAAACTTGGAGACTTGAGATACTAAACGGAATTAACTGAAACTGAGATATCCACAAAAAGGCATGGCACGTGGAAGTAGCAGAACCTATATCAGTTATCTAAATAAAGGTCGAATTTCCAACGTATATCACATGAAGAAGGCCGGAGATTATGGCGGCCGAAACATCGTGAATATGACAATAAAGATGAGGACAGTTCAAAAAATTTAAATCTTTTATATATATATATATATATATATATATATATGTGTGTGTGTGTGTGTGTGTGTGTGTGTGTTTAAGCTCTGAAGCGTCGTATCTTACAAGTGATTAAAATATCTTACTTAAATTCTCTAAGGTTTTTATAACACGATTTGACTCTACTTTGGACAATAAGAATGTATTTAGCTCTAAGCCGAAATGATGAGCCCTCTTTCTGTTGTGACCTTTTGATCCAGTTTTCCTCTCTACCGTTCCCTCTTTTTTAAACTTGTTCACCATTCTCTTGATGGTTCTTGATTGAACTTTGAAGATGGAAGCCGGAGTAGGAATGTTGAATCCATTATTGAAGGCCTGAATGATTCATTCCTCTCACCATTGCTCAGTTAGGAGACACTGGGTCTGACACAAAACAGTTTTAAACTGCTGAGTTTTAGCTGAATATCTCAAAGAGTTTTTCAGTGATTTTTATGACAAATGATGTCAAGATAGCTAAACGACTTATCTGAATACCTGGAAAAAAGAAACTCAATTAGTTTAGTGCTTTTTTTCATGTTTTTGTTTTTGTAGATATAAAAATATATTATGGGATGGATAATTATACAATTACACGACTTTGAAAAATTTGCTGTTACACCCGGGTAGGTCTGTGTCTCTACCATAGAGACCAGGCACCAAATGCACAAACCAACGCGCTAATGCTCTAGAATATTATCCTTGTACCAGACTTGTATATGCGTCATGAATATCGTTTAAAATTATTACTACTACTACTAATAAAAAAATTACTGATAATAAAAATGATGAACTATTATAATAATGATAATAATAATCGTGCAAGATCAAGGAAAACATCAACTGAAACCAGGAGTGCAGGTGTTACAAAAGTGATTTGACAAGTGCTTACCAACCGATCGCAACGAAAAAAAAATTGAAAAAAAGACAATAAAACATCGATAAGGTGATGAAAATTTTATAAAGGAGAAAGAAAATTAAAAATTAAATAAAGAATGTGAACGATGGAGAAGAAAGTGAAAGAGAAAGTGTAAAATGAAGCGAAAAAAGTTAAAGAAAAAAAGACTATCTTTGTAAACAGATAGAGCGAAAGAGACTCAGGGAAATGTTTGTACAAGATGGGGGCAAGTAGCGGGGAGATAGGGGGAATTTTGTTTGGGAGATGAAGTGAGGGGGATAAGAAAAAAAGAGGAAGAGGAAAAAGGAACGACCAAAGTGAGAAAAGAAAGAGACGAGAAAACAAAAAAACGTTCGACAGTTCAGCTTAAAGATGGGAACAAAAACAAAAAAAATAAATAAATGATTTGAAAATGAGGGGAGGATTAAAATTTTAAGGGGAAAAAATATTTTTAATTATAAAGGAGGGGATTGGGAGAAAATTAAGAAAGAAAGAAAGAAAGAAAGAAAGAAAGAAAGAAAGAAAGAAAGAAAGACAGACAGACAGAAAGAAAGAGTGAAGAAATAAATAAAGAAAGCGAGATTGAAGAAAGAGAGAGAGAAAGAAAGAAAGAAAGAAAGAAAGAAAGAAAGAAAGAAAGAAAGAAAGAAAGAAAGAAAGAATTGAAAACGTAAACGTAGAAGAAAGCAAGAAAAAAGAAGAATGAGAACTGGAAAGAAAGAAAGACAGAAAGAAAGAAAGAAAGGAAGAAAGAAATGAAAGAAGGAAAGAAGAAAGAAAGAAAGACAGACAGACAGACAGAAAGAAAGAAAGAAAGAACAGAAAGAAAGAAACGTATAAGGGCTGCAACGTGAAAGAAGGATAAAATTCAAAGAAAGTAGAAGGAAAAATATAACAGGAAAAAGAAATAAATGGGCAAAGAAACAGAGAAAATAATAAAAAGCGAATGTTGAGAAAGAAAGAAAAACGAAAGAAAAACTAAAAAAGAAACACATGTAGGCAGATAATAGTTCAAGAAAGAAAGGTATCAAATACGAAGAATAAAATGAAAATTATAGAATAAAAAAAGAGAATAAAAGAAGACGAAAGAAAGAAAAGAATTTATAATGATTAGAAAAATGCAGATTAAAATAATTATAGATAAGAATAAAAGAAGTATAACAATTTTAAAATTTTATGAAAGTATAAGTGGAAGGAAAAAAGAAAAGAAAACCGAAAGAGAGAATAGAATAGAAGGAAAACGATGAAGAGTCAGAAGTCGATAAAAGAAAAACATTCTTTTATGCTATAAAGATAAATCAAATAAATCTGAATGAAAGGGTGAAGAAGAAGAAGAAGAAGAAGAAGAAGAAGAAGAAGAAGAAGAAGAAGAAGAAGAAGAAGAAGAAGGAAAAGAAAGAAAGAAGGAAAGAAAAAATAATAATGTGAGAAGTTTAGATTGAAAAAAATATAGATAAGAATAAAGATGTAAAAATATCCGGAAAGAAAAAAGAAAAGAAAAAACGAATGAAGGAAGGATGAAAAACGAAAGAATGAATAGAAGAAAAACAACAAGAAGTCAGAAGACGATAAAAGAAAGACATTTTTATGCTAGGAGTATAAAAGAAAGGAATCTGAATGAAAGCGTGAAGAAAGAAAGAAAGAAAGAACGAAAGAAAAAGAAAGTATAATAATATGAGAAGTTTAGATTGAAAAAAGTATAGATAAGAATAAAAATGTAAAAAAGAATAACAGAAGGAATAAAAAGGAAAAACGAAAGAAGAATCAATGAAAAAACGAAAGAAAGAAAACACGAAAATGACGAGGAGTCTGAAGACGATAAAAAAAGAAATTATTTTATGCTAAAAGGAAAAAAGAGATAAAGAAAGAAGTGTGAATGGATAAGAACAGAAGCAGAAGAAAGAAAGAAAGAAAGAAACCAGCAAACAAAGAAACAAAGAATGTAAGAAAGAATAAAGAAAGAAAAAGAAACTGTAATAATGTGAGAAGTTTAGATTGAAAAAATATAGGATAAAAAGGATAAAGATGTAATAAATAATAGCAGGAAGGTAAAAAGAAAAGAAAAACGAATGAAGAAAGGATGAAAAAACGAAATAGAGAAAAGAAGAAAAGCGATGTGAAGTCTGAAGACAATGAAGAAAGAAATTATTTTATGCTAGAAGGACAAAAGAGAAGTAAAGAAATGTGAATGACAGAGAGCAGAAGAAGAACAAAGAAAGAAAGAAAGAAAGAAAGAAAGAAAGAAAAAGAAAGTATAATAATATGAGAAGGTTAGACTGAAAAAAATATAGATAAGAATAAAAATGTTAAAAAGAATAACAGAAAGGAAAAAAAACGAAAGAAGAAACAATGAAAAACGAAAGAGAGAAAAGAAGAATACGACAAGGAGTCTGAAGAAGATAAAAAAAATTATTTTATGCTAGAAGGAAAAAAAGAGAAGATATGAAAGAGAACAGAAGAAGAAAGAAAAAAGAAAGAAAAACAAGAAGGAAATAAATTAAAGAAAAAACAAATATGAGAAAAAAGACAGAAAGAAACAGAAAAATGGAAGAAAGGAGAAAACGAAATGTGTATGGAAGAAAGAACATTATAAAAGAAATAAATAAATAAGAAAAACAGAGAACAGGTGAATAAAGAAAAAAAAGAAGAAATGATAATAACGCATGCTAAAATTTAGTTCCAGGCGAATGGTTAAAAAATAAAAGAGACCCGGAAAATGCGATCTTAAACGTGAAATGAAGAAATTAAGAAAATAAACATTAAACGACAGCAGACAGTTCAATATTTTTGCTATATTCATATCTATTTTTTGTTTCTTATTAAATAAATAAACACCAAAATAAGATACAAAACACGAACAATTCAAGTCAGATATAAAAACAAAGGCGCCGGAATGTAGCGCTTAAAATGTCTTTTCACCGCCACCATTTTTGCTTTCGCTTTTATTTATTTATGTATTTATTTATACTCATCTCGCGATTTCTCGCTTCGTTAACGTTATTCTCGCTCGACTGGCTGCAGCTGATGGCTGACAGATAATGACTTCACGCTTAATCTGCTAACCCTTGATGTCAAAATCTTCCATCACTTGCCGCTAGGTAGCAGCAGAAGTTCCTATGGACAGCGAAGCATCTTGAGAACGAGGTGGCATAAAATCTCATCCACTTCGTCAATTCGGCTGTTTATATATATATATATATATATATATATATATATATATATATATATATATATATATATATATATATATATATATATATATATATTTTCAAGCGTCTGGACATTTTCCCTATCGTCTTTCTTTCTTTCTTTTTTTTTCTCTCTCTCTCTCTCTCTCTCTCTCTCTCTCTGTGCTTTCTTTCATTTTTTAATTCATTGTTTTTCTTCTTTTTGGCATCTTTTATATCACGTGTTCTTTCAAGACATTGGCGCTCATGGTTCTCGACAATCTGTTGTCCTTTGTAGCTCTTCAAAATGGCAGCCGATGACCAAAACGATCTTAAGTCTGCCATTAACTGGGCCAAATATGGGTTGTTAATTTTAACGCCCCCAAAACTGAACTTCTCTCCATTAATGATTTGGGAGATCCCTGTCTGATTTCCACCAGCATGGCTGATGCTAACCTCCAGGAAAGTGACTTGTTGCACCTACCCGGGCTGGCGTGAAGTGGAAAGACTGTATTAAATGCATTGCTAGGTCATTTGCTAAGAAATTTGATTCACTCTGTCGTAAGAGACGATATTTCTCTTCAGAATTTATCTAACATATCTTCCATTCGTCCATGCTTAGAATATTGCTACTATATATGGTCCGGTTCCCCTACTATTTACCTTGAGCTCCTTGATAAAATCCAAAAGAGAATCAGCTATATTATTGGTCCTGATCTGGCGACTCGGCTTCAGTCACTTTCCCACCGCCGTAAGGTTGTCGCTCTGTGTCTTTTCTTTATATAATTTCAAGGTAATTGTTCGGATGAGCTCTTCGCTATGGTACATAGACGTTTTGAATTTAAGTGCAGTACAAGACTGGCGTCGAGATCTCATCAATTTACTGTTGAGCTAACGAGATGTAACCGTAAATTCTATGCTAACACTTTCTTTTCTTGCACTTTTTGCTTTTGGAAATCCACCCGGGCTCCATTTATTTATTTTGCAATGCAAATGTTGGGATGAGCTCCTCTCTATGGTATCTAAACTTTTTTTATTTAAAAAAAAATTTAAACGAAGTACTAGACTGGCATCGAGATGCCATTAATTTACAGTTGATCTCGCTAGATGTAACCGTAAATTCTATGCTGACACTTTCTTTACTCTCACGTCTCGCTTGTGAAGCTCCCTTCCAGCTTTATGCTTCCAAGCAACTTTAATCTGCAAAAATTTAAATGCAATGTCAATCGCTATCTCCTTTCCCACCTGATTACTCTTTTCTCTTCGGGCTCATTATTAATGTTTCTGTTCCTAATTCTTCCACACCCTGTGAAGAGTCTCAGTGGCTTTAGTACCTTACTTGTAGTGATAACGATTTACAAAAAATCTCTTTTTGTCATTTCTCCTAAACCCTGTTCTGTCATCCGTTTACACAGGCTCGTTAGGTAAGCTATGCGCTGTTTTTCGCTGTCTTACTCTGTTTCACTTGTCTTTAATATGCTCAGTGAGTATCAAATTTTACAAGCTCTCTTTCTCTATTATGTGACTTAGAAATTTCAACTGTTTTTTTCTGATGTTAACTATAAGTGTCCTTTTTCTTTCATTTTCTCTAAAACTTTATTAATCACATATTTGGTCCATGGTATTCCCAGCATCTGTCTGTAGAACTACATTTCTCTTGTGTGAAATCTCATAACTTCTGCGGAAATTGTCTAGCGTTCACTTCGATATAATGAGTTCTTATATTAAATAAGTGTTCAGAACCCTTTTCTTCGTTTCCAATGAATTTATTTACTTACCCACACGGAGAGAAATTCAGCTGTAGTCCAACTGCAAAGCCGCGGGTTTTTATAAGTTTCGTTTCGAAATTTTGTAAATAAACGGCGCCCGAAGAATCTCAAATGAACAAACAGCGCATAAAATGCATTAGTTGCTTATCCTAACGAGACTGACCACGATTTTGGCAAAATGAATGCTACTCTTTATTTCCTTTCTTGCTTCTCCATTTACGTTCCAATTTCATTCTTTTTTCTTTTTCATTTATTATCAGTTATTTTCTTTTTTTCTACTCCGTTCTCATTCTTTTTTCTTCTCCATTTCTTTCTTCTTTTCATACTTTCTCCCTTCACTTTCGCTTTCTTTTTTCTTCACTTTCACTTTCTTTCTTTCTTTCTTTCTTTCTTTTTTCTTTCTTTCTTTCTTCGCTCTCGCTTTCTTTCTTACTTTCTTCACTCTCGATTTCTTTCTTTCTTTTGAACTCTTTCTTTCTTTCTTCACTCTCGCATTCTTTCTTTCTTTCATTCTTTCTTTCTTTCTATCTATCTTTCTTTCTTTCTTTCTTTCTTTCTCCACTCTCGCTTTCTTTCTTTCTTTCTTCACACTCCCTTTCCTTCTTTCTTTCTTTCTTTCTTTATTTATTTATTTCTTCCTTTCTTTCCAGTTCTCATTCTTCTTTTTTCTTGCTTTCTTCTCAGTTTATATTCTCAATTTTCTTTCTTTCTTTCTTTCTTTCTTTTTTCTTTCTTTCTTTCTTTCTTTCTTTCCAGTTCTCATTCTTCTTTTTTCTTGCTTTCTTCTCAGTTTATATTCTCAATTCTTTCTTTCTTTCTTTCTTTCTTTCTTTCTTTCTTTCTTTCTTTCTTTCTTTCCAGTTCTCATTCTTCTTTTTTCTTCCTTTCTTCTCCGTTTACGTTCTCAATTCTTTCTTTCTTTCTTTCTTCACTCTCGCTTCGTTTGTTTGTTTGTTTGTTTATTTCTCTCTTTCTTTCTTTCTTTCTTTCTTTCTTTCTTTCTTTCTTTCTTTCTTTCTTTCTTTCTTTCTTTCTTTCCAGTTCTGATACTTCTTTTTTCTTGCATTCTTCTCCGTTTACGTTCCCAATTCTTTCTTTCTTTCTTTTTTTTCTTTCTTACTTCACTCTCGCTTTGTTTGTTTGTTTTTTCTTTCTTTCTTTCTTTCTTTCTTTCCAGTTCTCATTCTTCTTTTTTCTTCCTTTCTTCTACGTTTATGTTTTTCAATCAATTCTTTCTTTCCTCTTTTCTTTCTTTCTTTCTTTCTTTCTTCACTCTCGCTTTCTTTCTTTATTTCTTCACTCTCTCTTTCTTACTTTCTTTCTTTCTTTCTTTCTTGCTTTCTTTCTTTCTGTTATATGTTTCTATTTCTGTTTTCTTTTCGATTTCTTTTCTTTCCCTCTTTCTTTATTATTGCATTCTATGTTTCTCTTTCATTCATTCTTCTTTTTCTTTTTCTTTTTCTTTTCTTTATCTCCTCCTCCTCCTTCTCCTCCTCCTCCTCCTCCTCCTCCTCCATTTCTCTCCATCTATTTCCCATTTTTTACCAGCAAAAGGATAAAATTTGACTCAACCTTTTCGGTTTTATCAGCATTTACTTTGATTTTGTCTGTTTCCTTTTGCAATTTTTGATTTTCTTTCCTATTTAACTTCACATTGCGGCTTTTATATATTTACTTTGATTAATCGGCTGCTTGACTTCATTAACAGAATAGCACTTTCTTTTTATTTTGCATTAGTACGCATGTGCAATCTTGTATTGCTTGTACCGACGTTATATATATATATATATATTTGTGTGTGTGTATGTGTGTGTGAGAGAGAGAGAGAGAGAGAGAGAGAGAAAGAGTGTGTATGTGTGTGTGTTTGTGTGTGTGTGTTTGTGTGTGTGTGTGCGCGCGTGCGTGTGTGCGTGTTTGCTCGTGAGCAACGTTTTCACTCTGCCTTCGTGAAAGAGATTATTTGTGGGTGCTTAATTAACACTACATGTTCGTGTAGGATGTAGAATGTATGTGAAATTGCTTCCCGTGAGACAAGCATATATTAGTCGAAGTTAGAGAAGTTTATGAAGGAAAAGGAAGTGACGAGTGTAGAAAATGAGACATGCGCAGTAGAAGGGGGTTTGCGACGAGTTGAAAACAGAAATGGTGAATAAACAAAATGAAACAAGAAGATAGTTAAATAAATACCGTGAACTTCACAGTACAGTTCGACTTTTCGAGCTGAAAATAATCTCTACGAGACTAGGGGTCGACTTATATGGCAGGTATGCAAACCTAAACCACCGATTTGTAAACAAGTCGGACAGCATTCCTAACCATTACTGTACACTACTTACCGTGCCTACAGCAGGCTGCCACAAATATATCTAAATAAAACTTGTGATTGGTGAACATATTTCGCGTATTAACACAGCTTTGTAGTTCACCGCATGAGGTTGGTGACGTCATTGATTGTTTGTTTACGTCACTGATACAAATGGCGGAAGAGTGATATTGTGTTTTACAATAACATACAATATGGAGCAGTTCTATTAAAAATCTACCTGGTTTGAAGTGTAATCTGTGGTATTAATATTTTATAGGAGTTGATATGTTGACTTTAATTTGTTTTATCAGTAGACCTAACAAAGATTTAATATTCGCTGATTTATACCGTTACAATATGTGAGTTGTTTACTATAAGGCACATATAGAAATAATTTACAATTAGTGACTTAATGTACAAATACAATCCTAGATAAGATGTAAATTTCCCTGGAAACAACGAATATTTGGGCATTTTCTATAATTTTAAGAAGGGTCATTGACATTCAAATTACCCAGGACGCGGATGTAGTCTATCGCCTTTCCCAGGACGGACATACCTTGAAAAGATACTAGAAACTAACCGACTTATTGTAAAGGGTCGTGTGGAAGTCTTATCACCCATACATAATGTAATTGTCTATTTAAGATGGATGACAAAAATTCCTACACGAAAATCATGGTGCTCATACAGACCTTTTCGATGTGCGACAGCGTTAATGAAAGTGGATAAACTGAATCCAGTGCCTGTGATTTGTATTACTGTATTACTTGTTCTTGTATTGTTCTCATTACTTTTTTTGTAGGGTGAGAAGATATTCGGACCACCCGGTACTATTATTCCAGCCATGCTTTATTGTTACAAGACTCAGATTAGAACAAAATGGAGTTTTGCTGTCATATCTGGGCCGGACTTGTACAATCTTTTCTCCCATTCTTGATAAAGAATTCAACATCAACTTACTAGGTCTTTTAAGGTATAACGTTGCAAGCCTGTCGCTACTCTATCGCTATTACCTTTGTAATATTATCTTTAATATTATCCTTATTAGTAAATGACTGAAATCGAGATCCTTAGTCACGATCGATTACATTACAGATCCTTCTTTGGATTTTGTCAAGAATCTCGAGATGTACAGCAGGAGCACCAGCTTAGATATGGCAGCAGTATTCACTGCACGGACGAATGATCCTTAGTTATTTTCCGCCTTGCAACCTCATTCACACTGACGAAACGTTGCTATCTTCTCGCTATACTATCACTGCTTTCATCACAAATATTCCGTTTAGAGTTTTAAACCTAACATCCGCTATGCTATGTACATGGGGTCGACTCTTCTTCAGAAAATAAACTAATAAAATAAAAAAGGTTGTCAGAACAGGTAGCATGAAAATATTTATAGAAAAGACAGAGGGAAGACATGCCATTTCGTTCAGAAAGTGTCTGAAGTAAAGATAGCAGGTCAGGATCGATTACATCGCAGATCCTTCTTTGAATTTTGTCAAGAATCTCGAGATGTACAGCAGGAACATCAGCCCAGTTAAGGCAGCAGTATTCACTGCACGGACGAATGGTACATTTTTAAATGTACAAGATAGACACAGTGACAAAACTTTCCTACCAGAAGATACAGCTATTGATTCCACTTCATGTCAATGGAAAATATGAGCCCGAGAATCTGCTGTGTGTTGCTCTCATGGAGTCTAGCATCAGAAATAGTTCTCTCTTACTCCTTTACTGTGGCTTTGTTATATATATATATATATAGCTATGTTATATCATACAGATATGTTTACTTCTGTACTGAGGCCGAATCTCCCTCGCAGCCTCAGAACGCTTGACTTGTGCGAGGGAGGATAATTTCTTCCTGTTCAAAATTGCTTGAATGAAATCAAATGTTGCACAACGTAAAGCTACAGTATATATCGAGAAGTAAGTAATTACGAGTTCAGTCTGAAAAGTAAAGGAGCTAGTGTCGTAAACAATTTTATTTCCATTCCACAAAACAAACTATTTGGTTTCCCTTCAAAAGTAATCCCTAAAAGCACTTCTCCAATTTTCTTTGCTTCGCTTCTATACACTGCTGGAAGGATTCTTCTTGGATGCTGAACAGCTCCGTCGTTACGGCCATCTTGACGGCCTCGCGTCTTCAAAACGGGTCCCACTGATGATCCTCTTGAGCTTAGATAAAAGACAAAAGTCACACGGAGCAAGATCAGGTGAATAGAAAGCTAATACGGCGATGTTTTTTCTCGGTCAGGAGTTGCTGGATGTTCAGGGCATTGTCAGCAGTTGCATTGTCGTGGTGATGCAGACACAATTTGTCCCGTCACAGAAGCATTTGAAAAGAAAAAATGCAATGGTTGCAAAAGGCTAAGTTTACAGTTATATCTTCCCAAGATATCTTGTGAGATGATAACACAATCCACTTCTGTCTCATGTGTCCCCTAGTGCATAGAGCACACCCAGTCAAGTTACTTTTCAGACCTCTTATAATGAAAACAACAATGATAAAGATACACGTAAGAAATAATCTGTATTAGTAAATTTATGCATGGCTACGCTTTTGTTCAATAAATATTAACCAAATATATCTTAACCGGACACCATATCGGATCGAAATTTCTTAATTTTTCCTATGTTGGCTTTACCATTTTCGACTTGAACCGGTTGCGCCGGACAAACACATGCGTTTTTTTATAATCATATCGCATGCTACCAATGTATCAGTAAGCGATGCATATAGGCTATGATACAATCCACTTCTATCTCTTTTGTCCCTTAGCTCATACAGCACACCCAGTCAAGTTACTTTTCAGACCTCTTATAATGAAAACAACAATGATGAAGATACACGTAAGAAATAATCTTTTAAACTTAATAAATAGTATCAGTAAATTTATGCATGATAAACAGTATCAGTAAATTTACGCTCTTGTTCAATAAATATTAACTAAATTTATCTTAACCGGACACCATACCGGATGGAATATTCTTAATTTTTCCAAGTTTGGCTTTACCCTTTTCGACCTAAACCGCCTGCGCCGGACAAACACATGCGTTTGTTTATAACCGCATTACCTGCCTTAATGTATCAGTGAGATATGGATATAGGCTATTGTGTCAATTCGAGCAACACAGCTTCCACATCCTATTGAAATTAGCATTTTATTTTCTGGTTTTCATCATTACATTATTGCATTCAGTTTCCAGGGTAACGATTAAAAAGAGTTATTCATGCATAACAGCTCGACTCAACGTCTGACATATGGTCTGAACTCAATCCTACCAGGTATTTATACGCTATCAAGGGATTCATTTGTGTAGATCACACAATTAATTTACATTTGAGTATTAATTAATATTAACCTGATAAATCGAGTCATGTTCTTAGTCACCCCATCAGATATCGACTCTTATATGAATCTCATGCACGGCGTACAACTTGTGCAGAAATGTCTAAACTATGAGCAATGTACGGCAGCATTGTCAGATTAATGGTAAAAGTAGTTACAATCACCTCTCATAGATTCGCAATAGAGAACCATAAAGAACTTTGGCACTAGGACATTTGGCCAACAGACATTTGGCCGACGGACTTTTAACCGAATGGATATTTAGCCTAAAATGAAGTGGCGTCCTTACATGTATGTCACTCTTTATCATAATGTGCTACATATTTTTATATTTATTTACTGTATTTCGTTTTTTCTGTTTTTCTTTTACAGGCTGTTGTTTATATATTAAATTTTACTTCAAATATTACTGTAAGATGATAAGTATTTGGAGAAAAAGCACATTTTACTACAGCGAAAAACTTTAGGTTTTACGATATGAAAGATCTTTCAATTTCGCTTTTAATGATCATTATCTTAAAGGGATGAACTAGGTTTTATCTTACTGTTAAATACGAATTTAAATAATTAGGTGCTACTTTTTACCCAAATACATTCAAATATTTTTTAAAAAAATACTTATTTCAATAAACAAATATTGAAATAAGAAAACTATAAATTTTAGCTTTAGTAATTTAATGACTTGAAATTCAATGGTAATTATTAGGCCTATTCTACCTTATAATACTGCTAATTAAAATACTTAAAGTATTGCTTGTTACTATTTATACTTGTACGTTTTCGGTGAAATGTCCGTCGGCCAAATGTCTCTCGGTCAACTGTCCGTTCGACCAAATATCCGTCGGCCAAATGTCCGGTCACGAAGAACTTTACTAAATAACAAAATACATAAATAAACATAACATATCACTTAAACACTTACTAAAAGCAGTAACAAAAAAATGTACTTGTAAGCTGAAACGAAAATACAGCCGAAACGTTGTAATAAATATGACAACAAAGATGAGGACGATAGTCCGAATAATGTAAATAGTGTACATAATACCTCATCTCAGAAATATAGACAGATACTGAAAGGCCGAAACGTTGTAATAAATATGGCGACAAAGACGAGGAAAATAGTCCGAATAATGTAAATAGTGTACATAATACCTCATCTCAGAAGTATAGACAGATACTGAAAGGCCGAAACGTTGTAATAAATATGGCGACAAAGACGAGGACAATAGTCCGAATAATGTAAATAGTGTACATAATACCTCATCTCAGAAATATAGACAGATACTGAAAGGCCGAAACGTTGTAATAAATATGGCGACAAAGACGAGAACAATAGTCCGAATAATGTAAATAGTGTACATAATACCTCATCTCAGAAATATAGACAGATACTGAAAGGCCGAAACGTTGTAATAAATATGGCGACAAAGACGAGAACAATAGTCCGAATAATGTAAATAGTGTACATAATACCTCTTCTCAGAAATATAGACAGATACTGAAAGGTCGAAACGTTGTAATAAATATGGCAACGAAGATGAAGGCAATAGTCCGAATAATGTAAATAGTGTACATAATACCCCATCACAGAAATATAGACAGATAGTGAAGGGCCGAAACGTTGTAATAAATATGGCGTCAAAGACGAGGACAATAGTCCGAATAATGTAAATAGTGTACATAATACCTCATCTCAGAAATATAGACAGATACTGAAAGGCCGAAACGTTGTAATAAATATGGCGACAAAGACGAGAACAATAGTCCGAATAATGTAAATAGTGTACATAATACCTCTTCTCAGAAATATAGACAGATACTGAAAGGTCGAAACGTTGTAATAAATATGGCAACAAAGATGAAGGCAATAGTCCGAATAATGTAAATAGTGTACATAATACCCCATCACAGAAATATAGACAGATAGTGAAGGGCCGAAACGTTGCAATAAATATGGCGATAAAGATGAGGACAATAGTCTGAATAATGTAAATAGTGTACATAATACTCCTACTGTACATCCCGAGATTCCTGACAAAATCCAAAGACGGGTCTGCGATGTAATCGATCCTGACTTTGCATCTCGAATTCAGTCACTTTCTCATCGACGTAACGTAGATTCCCTCTTACTTTTCTACAAATATTTTCATGGTAACTGATCTTACATTCTTTTTTTTTTTACCTTGGTGTTCCCAATATATGAATTTAAGCGTGTTAGTAGATTGGCATCCAGGTCACATCTTTTTACTGTTGAAATAGCTAAATACAACCACCACTTTCACTGCAATAATTTCTTTTCTCGCACTTCCCACCTGTGGAACTCCCTTCCGTTTACTTGCTTCCCTGATAACTACAATCTTCAAACATTTAAATGCAGCATGGGTTTTCTTGGTCTCGCGTTTTCAACTGATTTGAAGTGGATTGCCAACATCGAATCAATAGCTACATCTACTGCAAGGAAAGTTGGTTCACTGTGTCGTGCCTCAATATTTTTGTCGTCAAAATCAATCTTGCACATTTACAATTATTAAATATAACCACAACTTCTACTCCAACAGTTTCCTTACTCACACTTTCCGCCTGTTGAAACCCTTTCCGATACTAGCTTCTCTGATAACTACAATCTCATGAAAATCTAAATGCATCGCCAATCACAATCTTCTGTTTCTTGAATCCCGTTCATATTTTGTCTTTTCAACAACCGTCCCTATTCTCCGGCGTTACTTTCACTTTCACTTCTTGTACCTCTCTGAGTATTAGTGGCATTGTTTAGGGTTTAAAAATAAATAAATAAAATAATTGTTGAAAAGATTATATCAAGTTTAATCTGACACAGGACACCTAGTGAGGATCAAATTGTGTATGTTAACGATCCATCTGCGCTAGACATCTTAAAATACCTCTCAATAAGTTTTTTTCTACTTTTGATTTGAGAGAGATAACAGGTTAATATTTTGTTTAATCTGAATCAGGGCACCTAGTGAGGATCAAATTGTGTATGTTAACGATCTATCTGCGCTAGACGTCTTAAAATATCTCTCAATAAGTTATATTTTCTACTTTTTGTTTCAGATCTATAACAGGTTTATATTTTGTTTAATCTGATACAGTGCACCTAGTGAGGATCAAATTGTGTATGTTAACGATCTATCTGCGCTAGACGTCTTAAAATATCTCTCAATAAGTTATATTTTCTACTTTTTGTTTCAGATCTATAACAGGTTTATATTTTGTTTAATCTGATACAGTGCACCTAGTGAGGATCAAATTGTGTATGTTAACGATCTATCTGCGCTAGACGTCTTAAAATATCTCTCAATAAGTTATATTTTCTACTTTTTCTTTCAGATCGATAAATACTTTATGAATGTTTGATCGTTTAAATTCGAAGCCAGGAAATTTTGACGGGACCTATTAACGTTTGAGCGAAAAGCCAATTAAAAATAAGATTGCTAGTATGGAATAGCAACGAGTTATAATGATATGAACGATTTACTTGTATTTTGGCAAATACACGAGCCTCCAGAGAATAAGAGAAGAGCATTATTCGTTTGTTAAAAAGGGTTAATACAATTCCCAAACTTGGCGCATTGTCCTGTCAGGCTTTCAACTGAAGAAACAATAGGAGGTCTGAGATATAAAGGTCATAGCTTTGGACAATTCCTTCTCCGACCGAAGAAGTAGCAAGTCGGAAAGTTAAGGTCACGGAGTGTGGTAATCAGCAGCCCCTAATGAGACAGCGAGTTAATTGGGGGAAAAGCAGTCATGTATAAGTAATGAGCGTCCGATGCAATACTGCTGCTTTCGGTAATTAAAGTGATCAGGTCTTCTGAAAATCGCATTAAGTGTTTGTCGTTAGGGGGAAGGTCAACACAGCGAAGGCGTGGTGGGCGGTTGTCTTGGTCAATATGTCTATTCACAAATTAATAAATTAAAAAAAATAACAACAATGAACGGCTTTAAAATGGTTATTGCCTTTGCGTCGGAAAACGTCAAAAGGGAACAGAGGGGGTTATTTATTTTGCAATTATTTCTTTGTCAACTTTAAATTTGCTATAAAATAGAAACTAGAATTGCTTTATTTTTCGGCCCACATTAATAACACTAACAATTATTGCTTTCGGATTTTCTTTTCGTTTCTAGCGCAAGGATTTATTATTTGTTCTTCTTTAAAAATACTATGTCCATTCAAAATGTAAAGCAATCATGGCGTACCATAGTCTTCTAGCTTAAACTTGATATCACGTTGAAACACCGCTTCCCGTACAATCACAATAAGCAATGTATAGCCTGGTCAGTACCTAGATGAGTGACGGCTTGGGAATCCCAGCAGCTGTAAGCTTAGAGTTACGAGGGTATAATGGGCTTAGGACAATATAACGTAAAAACTGTGATTCTCGTACAGCTATCTAAGCTTATCAAAGTCGGGTCTGGTCGGTACCAAGATGGATGACAGCTTGGGAATACCAGCTTCGGATTTCAGTGTCGCCATTTCCATCTTCGGTTAAAATACTTCCTAGATTCCTCGAACAAGTTTGGGAATATAATCTTCATTATTGTTCTTCTTTATGGGTCTTTTCTCCGCCTAAGCAGTCACCCATCTAGCTACTATCCAGACTCGACATTGCTGAACTAGTATCTCAAAGAGGGCACCCATCGATGTACAGTCCAGGCTAGACATTGCTTAAACTGTATCTCAAAGAAGTCACCCATCTAGGTTCTGTTCAGTCTCGACATTGCTTAACTTCAGTTATCGTACCTGAACCGGTCTGTCAACGTGATCAGTACAATCACAATAAGCAATGTCTATCCTGGCCAGTACCTAGATGAGAGACGACTTGGGAATATACCAGGAGCTGTAAGCTTAGAGGTGCATAGGTAAGATGGGCTAAGGACAATATACCGTTGGAACAGCGGTTCTCGTACAGCTATCTAAGCTTATCAAAGTCGGGTCTGGTCGGTACCAAGATGGATAACAGCTTGGAGTTTCAGTGTTGCAATTTCCATCTTCGGTTAAAATGCTTCCTAGATTCCTAGAACAAATTTAAGGAATATAATCTTCATTGTTGTTGTTCTTCATGTGCCGTTTCCCCTTTCAAGCGGTCACCCATCTAGCTATTATCCAGACACAACATTGCTTGACTAGTATCTCAAAGAGGTCACCCATCTATGTACAGTCTAGGCTCGACATTGCTTAAAGAGTATCTCAAAGAAATCACTCATCTAGGTACTATCCAGGGTCGACATTGCTTAACTTCAGTGATCGCACCTGAACCGGTCTGTCAACGTGATGAGGCCGTAAGCACATAAAACCTTCCGCACATCCGAGCTGACAGTACCTGGTATTCCCATTCGGTTACCCATGTAGGCACTGATCAGACTCGACGTTGTTTAAATTCGCTGATCCTATGGTAGCCGGTAATTCAACGCTATATGGACGTAAGCCCATGTTTAGCAACGTAGGATCTGGTCAGCACCGAGATGTTTGACAGCTTTGAAATATCAACTTGCGATTTTAGTGTTGCAATTTCCACCCTTGGTTACAATTCTTCCGATATTCCTAGAACAATAAAGATTTAACAAGTCTGGGGCGTAGGCTATCTTTGCTCTACAGAACTCCCTGTCCTCTGTGGCTCTTAAAAAACCTCTTTCTATTATTTCGTCTAAACCCTCATCCGCCATCCATTTATTGAAGCCCCACTAAATATGCCACCCTTGTTTTCGGAAGCTTTAATCAGAAAGCCGAGTTACAATTCCATTCAGGGTGAAATAACGAATCCAACTGAAATTTGTACATTGATCTTCGATTAAAAATTCTAACGCCTTATACATTACACCACAAGCACATCCAAGCATACAATACCTGGTATTCCAAAGCGGTCACCATCTAGGTACTGATCAAACTCGACGTTGCTTAACTACAATGATCGTATGGGAACCGGTCTTCAACGTCATATGACCCTAAGCCTATTACACCTTCCACATATCCAAGCTCGCAACACCAGTTACTCCCAAGCGGTCACCCATGTAGCTAATGTCCAATCTCGACATTGCTTAACTGTGGTGATCGTACGTGGTCTTTCAATGTCATGTGGTCGTAAAACAATTCCACCTTCCTCACATCCAAGCTTACAGCACCTGGTACACACAGGCGGTCACCCATCTAGGTATGGACCAGACTCGAAGTTGCTTAACTTCGGTGATCGTATGGAAACCAGCCTTTAAATGTAATATGACCGTCAGCCCATTAAACCTTCAACATATCCAAGCTTTCAGCACCTGGTATTCCTCAAGCGGTCACCCATCTAGGTTCTGACCAGAATCCAAGTGCTTAACTTCGCTGATCGTACGGGAACCGGTTTTTCAGTCTGATGTAGCCCTAAGCCCATTAGACTTTCCAAACATCCAAACTCAGAGTTGTACTTGTGAGTAAACTCTTTTGATATTTCTTTAAGTCAGGCACTAACAGGATTCCTTTTAGTGTGTCTTTTCGTATCTTTTTTCCAAACAAAGTGAGGGCTACAACTCGAATTATTGATATCCACATGTGCCATGATTTTCGGTTTTCTACTTTGATTTCTACTTCTTCAAAGATAGATTACAATCTGCACGGACTGCCATGGCAGGAAGGAAGCACATTTTGTTTTCGTGGTCTTTGATTAATTTTTTTATTATTATTATTATTATTATTATTATTATTATTATTATTATTATTATTATTATTATTTCCTTTGATATCTGGCGTTTACACATTTCTTTCCGTGTCCCGCCCGGGGACCTAAGGTTAGAAATGACATCATGACACTTTCCACTGCAAAAAAAAAAGTGGTTGTTGTTGTTGTTATTATTATTATTATTGCTGTTGTTGTTGTTGTTATCATTATTGTTATTATTACTGCTGTTGTTATTATTGCTGTTGTTATTATTGCTGTTGTTGTTGTTATCATTATTGTTATTATTACTGCTGTTGTTATTATTGCTGTTGTTATTATTGCTGTTGTTGTTGTTATCATTATTGTTATTATTACTGCTGTTGTTATTATTGCTGTTGTTATTATTGCTGTTGTTGTTGTTATCTTTATTGTTATTATTACTGCTGTTGTTATTATTGCTGTTGTTGTTGTTATCATTATTGTTATTATTATTGCTGTTGTTGTTGTTATCATTATTGTTATTATTACTGCTGTTGTTATTATTGCTGTTGTTATTATTGCTGTTGTTGTTGTTATCATTATTGTTATTATTACTGCTGTTGTTATTATTGCTGTTGTTAT
>OZ038505.1:70138600-70143600 GCA_964036315.1 Acanthosepion esculentum
GATGTTATCCTCGAACGAATTATGTAAATAAAGCCACATGCAAATTTCCGGTACTCTGCGGGCAATCCATTTTCTTTTATTTATGAAGCAGAATAATGTCTATTTTTTTCTCGCTGATTTCATAAATAAAAACGCCGGCAAATAGACCTTTACACTTCGAGTGTTGTACAGCTGAATGGTTCAATGTGGTGTTCAAAATTCATCCTGGGTGTCATATCGGGCAGATCCGATGTTTCGAGAAGTGTGGAACCACTGCTTATTTGCTGTCGGTCCCAGGTCCACTCTGACCCGGGGTCGTAGCACCTGTTAGTGCCACAGCTATGGGTAAATAATCAACTCCCAAACAAAAAAATCATCAGTACATTTTTTATAAAAAAAAAGAAAGTCCACAATCCATTTTTATAACAAAATGCCAATTAATACAACACTAAAAATATATAAAAATAATTTTTGTAGTAAGATGACCAGGAATAAATATTATCATCTACAATATATATATATATATATATATATATATATATATATATATATATATATATATATATATGCAAAAAAATCATACCTTTACTGTGAAACCATAAAATCAAGTACAAAATATTTAGAATTCGGATTTAATTAAATCATAGAGGTTGTCTGTCTATACCTCTGAGATGAGGTATTATGATTATTTACATTATTCAGACTGATATTCTAAACTTCATTGCCATATTCACGTTTCGGCCGTTGTATGTATGCTCTGGCCTTCTTCAGGTGATTGGAATTTCGAATCGAACCCTTTATTTCGTACACCGAAGTGTGAGTTCAATACCAGGCTGCAGCAGGGGGTGAACCAAAAAAACTCGGAGAATTTATTTAAAGTGAAATAACTGATACATTCTAAAGACGCATGGTAAGTGGAACTAGAACAATGTACACCGGTAAATAGATTGCGATAAGTATAGGCACATATATATGGACAGACTGAGATAGATAGATAGATAGATAGATAGATAGATAGATAGATAGATAGATAGATAGATAGATAGATAGATATATAGATAGATAGATAGATAGATAGAAAATATGAGCCGTAATAAAAATTTTGTCAGCATTAAATAACCCATTGAGGTTGGGATGCCGTAAAACAAACCAAACCAATATATACTGAGATAGATAGATAGATAGATAGGAACAGATTGAGTTACCTATCTAGATACATAGATATGAACAGACTGATATAGTTAGCTAGCTACATCCATAGATATGAACAGACTCTTAGATAGATAGATAGATAGACAGATAGATAGATAGATAGAATACGAAGATAGATATATAGGTATATATATATATATATATGAACAGATTTAAATAGATAGAATACGTAGATAGATATATAGATATACATATATATAAATATGAACAGATTTAGATAGATAGATAGATAGATAGATAGATAGATAGATAGATAGATAGATAGATAGATAGATAGATAGATGTGGACAGACTAAGATAGAAAACTTCCGATTATATGAAAATAATATAATGCATATTACGGAACAAATTCAGTTTTTTCATCTATGAATTTATTGATATACTTGATATGGTTTATTGTTATTTCATTGATCTTATCTACATAACTAGGACCACAGATATCCATGGCACTTGTTCTGATACTTTCTATGCGGTTATTACAGATTAACCGACGTGTTTTACAAAACTTTCTTCACTGTCCTCCTCTCTTCGTCGTATACACTCACAGGCTTAAAGAAAATACATAATGAGCCAGACAGATTTCATTAATGTTTTGCATTTAACTTGGAAATTAATGCGTCAAATATTGTTATATTTAAACACAAAGAATAATCACCAGACACCGTAAATGAATATTTAATAAGACCACCTTTAGCAACATTCAATTGTTTAATTCTTTCAATGAATGTCTTTCTCGGCAAATGAAAAGAAATAAAATAAAACCAACATGGGCAGTCGCGTTCTTCTTGGACGACCTTCCACAAAACTATCTTTGTTTGAGAACCTGTTCACTTCTTTTTGTTTCTTTTTGTTTGTTTTATCCTGTGACGCGTAGGGGCACCATGTGAACTGCAGCCACAGTAGAAATGGTGTTAGTTGGGCAAGTTAGCCTGACGGAGCCTAAACCTCTCCAGGCACGTTTTGAATTCAGAGTTTTCATTCTCCTAGACCGGTTGCCACCCAAGGCTACAGAACCTAGCCTATCCTGATTTTTACCCAAAAGTTGGGAGAGAAAAGAAGAGGATTCATATATCTTCCAAGGTTGAATATATATATATATATATATATATATATATATATATATATATATATATATATATATATATATATATATATATATATATATGCCGTATTAAACATGAAGAAAGCGTAATTATATTATTTTAATAATATCGATCGATTGCGATCGCACGCGTCTGGGTCGTAGAAACAAAACAATACTGCAGCCGCATTAGAAATGGTGTTTCTTGGGCAAGATAGCCTGACTGAGCCCGACCCTCCCCAGGCCCGTTTTGAATTCAGAGTTTTCCCTTCTCCTAGACCGGGTGCCACCCAAGGCTATAGAACCCAGTCTGTCCTGTTATTTACCCAGAGCTGTGTGGAGAAGAAGTGGATTCATATCTTTCCCAAGGGTATTAGCACGTAAGTGAATGTAATAGATCCGAGTGGAATTCGATCTCGGCTCTCCAATTCCTGAATACGAGTCACTATCCATGATTCCACCGTCTAGTTATATTCGAACTATTATCCTCATCTTTGTCCGTTTCGTCCGTTCCCCCATCAGTCTACCTCAGGTGTATATGGGGTGGGTATCCTACAAGGAATTCTAAACTAAAACGTTGGATAACATAAAAAAATGGAGAAAAAGATGAAGACAATAGTCAGATTATAAATAGTGTATGTAATGATAACTCCTCACCCCAGAAATTTTGGCTTATTCGTTTATTTACGGTTTATCAACCCTTTACAGGTTATTTAAAGCCAGAAAATATTTTTAGAAATGTGTGAATCTCTTTTTAGATAATGATAATAATTTTAGTGATACAAGTCATACTAATTAACCAATAGTTGGGGGAGAGAAGCGGTGGATTTTTACCTTCCCCAAGGGGATTTGCGCGTGAATGAATATAAGAAACTCAAAGAGAATTGGAACTCGGCACTCTGATTTACAATTCCGAGCCATTATCACCTACACCACGCGTACATCCAAGATTAGTACTCGGTTTTTCCCAAACGGTCGCCCATTTAGGTTCGACCAGTCTCAACGTTACTTAACTTCGCTGATCGTAGGGGGACCGGTGTTTCAATGTGATGGGACCGTAAGATGTTAATTTTTACGTCAAAAATACAAACAAAGAAAAAATGATACTAATATGCTGAATTAAATCCATATCGACTTCATCTATGAGTTCGCGTCTTCAGCATCTAGGTGAGCATGGCTCTCCACAACTTCCTATCTCATGTAGGTTTTCTCTCTTTGCTCGCACAAGCTTGCTGTCATCCCATAAATCAGTTGGTCTCAATATATACCGTGAGGGTTAAGTTTTCCAAAACCTCCTTCGACGTTGTGCGTCCAAGGCATTTCAACAGTCTTTTTCTTTGATTCTATATAGAATTTTTTCTTCCTGTTGCCATATTCTCTAAGACATTTTTTGCTTGCTTGCTCCGTCCACGGTATTCTCAGAATCCTTCTGGAGAACTACATTTTTGTTGCCTCTAGTTTTCTCATTCAAGGCGAATTCAATTCTAAAGAACGTTTCGTCTCTCCTTCAATTCGGAACGTCATGAACTATACTAACGTTTGTTTAACAAGTCGAATGCACGTGAAACCTGATTAACAAATGGAAATCAAACAACACAAAAATAAAAAATACCAGAATTTATCTTTTCTTTTTTTTTCTATATCTCATTCCCTGATGAACTTTTAATAAAAGTCAGACATGTTAGATTGATAAACGCTTCCTATTGCATCATTTATATATATATATATATATATATATATATATATATATATATATATATATATATATATATATATATATGTGTGTGTGTGTCTGTGTCTGTGTCTGTGTCAGTATATATATATATATATATATATATATATATATATATATATATATACTTTAAAAATTAGGAGGTCAATTAAAATACGTGACCTTGGTTTCGACCTAACGGTCTCTTCGGGTGATACTTTTAAAATGGCCCGTTTAATGCTTTATTTAAAAAAACACAAAGAATGCGACATAATTAACTTAAAAAATGAATAATAACAGGCGCATGATGATTGAAAGACAGGAGATTGAGTGCAATGGAAATGAAGAGGAAAAGAAAGGTGAAGAAAAGAAAAGAACAGAAAGAAACGGGAATGCAAGTGTATTGTAAATGTATATAGTAAAGATGGAAAGCAAATATGTAACTTAATTGTTATGGAGGATGGGGAGAACAGTGTGTCTAAAGAGTAACAGTGGGTTTTAAAATAAATTTTTTTAACCGGCTTCATATTCACTTAATAATTTCTGTTTATATGAGGGCAAGGGTTTAAATTTATAATTTTTGGTTTAATTTTTTTTTGTTTCCTAGTCTGATTCAACTATGAACATTAACCTTTATGTATTATATATATATATATATATATATATATATATATATAGAGAGAGAGAGAGAGAGAGAGAGAGAGAGAGAGGGTGTCTATAAAGTTCGTTTGCACTTTAAAAGAATTATAACTTTATTTATATTTGCGATAGAAATAATCTGTAAAATATGTTATAAAGTTTAATGTACCTAGTTTCGAGTATAAATAAAATAACTAATGCGATTTCAGGCATTACTGTAAATCAGTTGGCAAATGTTTTCCGTGAACTGCAAAATCGTATTACCCTTTGTATTGCTAATGATGGAGGATATGTGGAAACTTAAATACAATTTCAATAAAACCTTAAAAAATATAGATTTACTTCTTTCTAATCCTTTTTGCAAATTATTTCTGTCGC
>OZ038505.1:70146100-70156100 GCA_964036315.1 Acanthosepion esculentum
GGTGAGAATATTACTAAGAGATTAGGGGTTATTTTAAGTGAAAGAGAATAAGAAGTCTTTAGAAGAAACGCAGTCGTAAACAGGAAACAATGGCTTAGCCTCTACTCCTGTTAAAAACGGTAGAAGTGTAAACCGGTTGATAGGCAAACCCACCAACTCCTGTTGAGTTTTAATAATCACTAGATGACCTCTTAGATTTGCAACAATTAAAACAAGAAGCAATCTGAAATATAAATAGTACAAAATATGTAATGTCCGGAAAATTATTTTCCCAAAATTTATAAAAGTTACTTGTCGTTGTGACAATTTAATTATTATATTCTTGTAAATATAAAACTATACCTTTAAATAAGCAATTTTACAACATATAAAGTTTTTTATGTAGTAATATGTCAATAACTGGCTAATTAGCTTAGCTAAAACATAAACCATATCAATGCCCAAGGCAATAATGGTTGGTCATCTCTCGGTATACCAGATAAATGGCTACCATGGACTGGTAAAGTACGAAGAAAATTATACTTCATAACAGGTTAATTTCTTTTTCGTCAATATCTAAACACATTTTAATATGTTTGGGCATTATTTAAATTCTTCAAATAGACGACTCCCCACCCCAAAAAATTGCCGAGAAAGTGTGAAGAGCAAAAAATACCATCCCCGAAAAACCGTAAAAAGATATCGATTTTTGATGTTGTCCTCTCTTCTTAATAATAATTTTCCCCCAGATTATCCAACTCTTAGTAAATGCTTGCTTGTTAGTGGCATTATCGCCTTGCGCGGGGGAGATGATTATAAGAAATGAGAAGAAAGTAACATCTACAATAATTATCACTTTCTATTTTAGAATTTAATTTGTAGACTTCAGTACTTACAAAATGAAAAGGAATACATTGGAAATACTTTTAAACTCTTTCAGTATTCTAATTAGTTCATCTATAATGCTGGTTGAAAAGCTAATCATATTCATAAAATTAAGAATATAAATAATATGAATAAACCTGATAAAACTAAAAATATAATACGAACTAAGAAAACAATAACAGCTACGACCGTGAATGATTAGTCGAAATTATCTCAATTACAATAATAACAAAAAGAGATTTAATTAATACAAAACAAAATAATAACAAAGTTGAATTTATAGCAGGAATTTGCAAATCTTACTGTAAAATATTTCAATACGTCAGACATTTTCGAAATTTAAATAAAAGATTATATGAATACAAACGTGTTATTTTATAAAACAAAATACACAATGAATCAGTCGTTCATATTAATAAACCTGGTCCTACTTTCGAAATAATGTAGTTTTAATTATATTAATTTACTAAGTCGAAAATATATATTAAAAATGTACGACTCTAATCTTCCTCGTCCTTAAATGTACGTAGAAGATGATGCAGCATCTCCCATAGGAGGATTCCGGCTATTGCAATGTGGGATGTTTATGGAATGAAATGTTTTCAATATAAAAATCACACCTCCTATACCCTAATTATATCATTTATAAAGTACAGTTTATATGTGTGTGTTTGTGGTTGTGTGTGTCCAAGCACCTCCTCCGCTACCACTGGTCCGAATTCAATGATTCACAACTAGGAGAAGTCCTAGGAAAGTTAGTCACAGGGAACGATTTTCGTTGAGCACAGATTCTGGGTTGCCAGATTATGCGAGGTTAAAAATATATATTAATATAGACATTATTTTTGATTTCATGGTTCAAGTGGAGGAACTCTTATTTTCCTTTTGTACACAAATTTGCAGTGCATATTTTATTATAAACCAACTTAAAAGCCGCTTTATCGGGCGGGATTTAAGCTAGCTCCTATGGAAAACTCTTGTATTGGCCATCATCACAATATATAGGGAGGAGTAGATGCGATAGCCATCAATAAACTATAGAATAACTCAAAACTGATCGCTGCATTTAAGTATTGAATTAACGTTTAAGCTTACCTTTTAAAAGTTCAACGATAATTCTTCAGCTGCCATTTACTTTAAAGACGATTTGTGATGTACATAGGTCCTTATTTTCCGTACAAACAATTATTTTTATTTCATGGGTGACAGAACAAGGGAAAATTTATAAGATAAAATTAATATAGCGCAAAGATGGGGAAATAGAAATTAGAATTAGTTATACATTCAACACTTGGAAAAAATGTAATATATAAATAATATATATAAAAATTATATATATGCATACATATTTTATATATATATAATTTGTTTATTTAAACCTTATTTTTAATGGTTACTCATATTTAATTAGATTCTCTGTTTTTATTTATTTATATTATGGAATCTATATAAGTAAATGCGAAATTGGAGCGCAATTATCCAATGAATACTAGGACTAAAAAAACAAAATATTCTTTACAGTAATTTACAGGCTAAAGGCTCAATATCTGTATTATACATTATCATCTTCGAGGCAATATCATTCTTCAGGTTTAACTAATTTGCATAGTAATTTTTAAAAAAAGTTTATTTCATTAATTAACTGGCATTCAATATAGTTTTTTTTAAATTCTAAAATGGTTTTTACTTTCATATTAAAAAAATTTCTGTTTATCGTCTTATATAGTCTTATTATAAAAGTGTTTGAAATTTGCATTTTACTTGATCTGCAACAAGTTCGCATCTATTTGTAAAACTTTCCTTAACTAAACCAATTCAATTTATGAATGAAATTTTCATTTCAAAATTTTGTTTAAAAGGTTTTAAGTAATGAATATATCTTACTTTGCGAAGCGATAGCCAGCGAGTGAAGCCTACTAGTATCATATATTATTGATTCTACTTTTATGTACCGTGTCCTTTCAGTGCGTAGGCGATCATGGCGCTCCACAACTTCCCGTCCCTTGTCGCTCTTAATAAGTTTTGTCTTTTTATTATTTCTCCCAAACCTGTTCTAACATCCGCTTACTCAAACTCATCAAGTATGTTTTGCGCTGTTTTCCTCTGTCCCTCAATCTCCCCCGTGAGTATCAGGTTTTCCAAACCTTCTTTCCTCGTTACGGGCCCCAGAAATTTCAACTGTCTCTTCCCGATGTTATGTATATGTTTCCTTTTCATTTCGATTTTCTCCTAGACCTCGTCGTTACTCACATTTTCGGTCTATGGAATTCTCAGCATCTCTCTCTAGAACCACATTTCACTTAGTTCAAGACTTTTCTTCACTTTTGAGATTACCCAGCATTCGTTGCACTACAGGGGGGGGGGAGATATCACGTAACAGTCCAGTACTTTTTTCCTTTGTTTCTAACGAAATTTTCCGGTCTCTTAATACTCTGCTTAGATTTGAAATGCTTCTTTGGCCATTCCGATATGACTTCCGATCTCAATGTCGCAATTTCCGTCCTCTGTTAAGAACACTTCCCAGATATTTAAATTTCTTGTTTGACTTTTGTATGCCCGATTTGTAATTTGCATTTTGGCCTCATACTTTTGCAGATAAACATGCAATATGTCTTCTTGTAGTTTATAAACTTAATCTAAAATTCATCAACTCCCCGATAAAGTAAAACACAAACCAAATATCAACAACAACAGGACAGGCTTAGGAATATGCAAAATAAATTTTACAATTTATCCAATGATATACATCGAAAAAACACCTAGAAATCTTTAAAAAACGTCTATCTGAGCATCGCCGAGATTTGCTGCATAAAACACTTTAAACACACTGGTTGCTACAGTAAGACATCTAGCCACAATTTCGAATTGATAAAACCAGTCTGATCAGAAGAGGAAAGTATTCACTTAGAAGAAAACGCGTTGAGAGTGTGCTGATCATACAACGGTAAACATTAGACAAGGCTCATACATAATATCACCGATCATCACAAAAGCAACTACATACAATGTGGAATGATATCTTATAGAGAGAATAAGAGAGATTTACTGGGAATGGACACATGTAAAATACGACTAATGGTTTCATACGAAAATATAGTCTTGTTCTCTCATTGTAACCGGAAGACAACTTTAATACAAAAACACACGGACTTTATGACCAGAAGAGACCAACCTAGCATACAAAAGCGAAACGTGTCGTTATTAAAAAATCTTCCACTTTTTACTCATTTCTCCACACACACACACACACACACACACACACACATACATATATATATATATATATATATATGTATGTATGTATAGATAGATAGATAGATAGATAGATCAATAGATAGATATAGATATATGTGTCCTGTTTATACGTTATTTTTATAGATTTAATTAAAAACAGAGCATTATATATATATATATATATATATATATATATGTATGTATAGATAGATAGATCAATAGATAGATATAGATATATGTGTCCTGTTTATACGTTATTTTTATAGATTTAATTAAAAACAGAGCATTATATATATATATATATATATATATATATATATATATAGATATATATATATAAATAATATATATATATATATATAGATATATAAATAATATATATATATAAATAATATATATATATATATATATATATATATATATATATATATATATATATATATATATATATATATATATATATATATAACGTATAACAAGAAAATATATTAAATAACTGCCGGACTTAATCCATAGCATATTATGTGTATATATATATATAGTGTTAAAGTGTGCTATATTTATGGGATAATGTGCTAAATATCAGAGATAGAGCGTGTGTAAATACACCTGTGGCCTGACGATTGCATCCTGCATGAAACAGACTGTCGCCTCTAAGTGCTGACTTCTATGTTCACTTTTATATAAATATATATATAGAGAGAGAGAGCGAAAGAGAGAGAGAGGGATAGATATATTAAGTGTTTTTTTATTTATACAATGATCATTAAATATATATATATATATATATATTTATTTATTTTCGGTGATTTATCAATTTATCAGTATTTGCTAAAAGAAAATCGCCAACATTATATCTATGAAAAAGGACTGGCTGAAAGATCCCATTTTTTCATAGTATTAAGATGCTTTTTTTTCGCATTATATGGTTTCTTGATATATATATATATATATATATATATATATATATATATATATATATATATATAAAACATATATTAAACATATAAATATTTAAATATAGAAAATGAAATATTAACCAACTTCGCTGGTCTTGAGCCAGACTTGTATATATAAATATATAGATATATTTCTATTTATAGATATCTTTTATAAATACGTAGAATATTTATCTATTAAGAATTTTTGTAAGTGGGCCTGGAGGCGAAATGTTTCGCGCATATTTCTGTATCTTTTTTTGGTATATATATATATATATATATATATATATATATATATATATATATATATATGAAGAGTGAGAACGAGAATTTGCGTATGTATCTGTTACAGCTTGCGTGCGTATATGTTTCAGCGCACGCCTGCGATAGGTATTGACTTTAATATAGCCGTAAATGTACATTTAAGTGGGTATAAATCATTACAGCTTTCTACAACATACGTGAACCATTTTAAATAAATAAATCCGCTCAAATACGGCATCCGAAAAGCGCCGGAAAGAGGAAGACAAAAGAAGATGGCGAAAACAATAGAAAATCCGTCAATAGCGACGCCGTTATTTTGTGTCCTCTCTTCTCCCATACAATATTAATTGGTCAGACGACAAAGGTACTCGGACTGGAGACTCAGCGTCCACTTGTCTTCATTTTAAAGATGGCTTTGTTTTGTTTCGTACGAGTTCGAAGCGATTCTCATATATATATTTTTTTAAATTTGTTAGTTTCTTATCACTTTCTTCGCCTTTTGGATTGTTTGTATTTTTTTTATTATTATATATTTTATTATCATATACGCTAACAAGTCGTTTGCATTAGGCGCATGCGCAGTCATCACCTCCGGTTATAACAGTGTATTATAACGACTTCACCGGAATTCCCACTCTACGTAAGAAACAAAAAAATAATAAAGCAAAAAAAAATAAAAAGATATAAAACATAATAAATAAATAAAATGGATGCTGATTAGACCAGCAGATTAGAAGCACTAACGTTGGGTCGCTACCTTTAGTTGAAAGAAGGTCGAATGAAAAGAGAAGAAATCGTTGAATAATGGTAGCGGTGGTCTACAGATGACAGCACAGAGGGTATTCAACAAAGATAGTATCGTTCTATACATTATTATCATTAATCATTTCGAATAACAATCACTGTGCCTATATAATAATCCTATTCTGTCTGTAAACTTTTCATTTATCCCTAACTACCGTTAATCACTGTTTTCATAAGTTTCAATTCGCATCTATAAGACGCACGTTTGCTCACACATATTCTATAGGGAATCATTAGCAAAGCCTTAAAATTCTATATACGAGATTTGATAGAAAGTGAAAGTGAAAGTAAAGCCGGAGAATAGGGACGGTTGTTGAAACGACAAAATATGAACAGGATTCAAGAAACAGAAGATGGCGATTGACGATGCATTTAGATTTTCATAAGATTGTAGTTATCATAGAAGCAAGTATCGGAAAGGGTGTCAACAGGCGGAAAGTGTGAGAAAAGAAACTGTTAGAGTAGAAGTTGTGGTTATATTTAATTATTTCAACATGAAAAAGATGGGACCTATGTGCCAATCCAGTAACTCGCTCAAATTTATGTATCTGGAGCAACAAGGAAAAAACAAGGAAAAAAGCTCATCAGAGAAATTTCAATGAAATTATTTGTAGAACAGAGAGTGAAGCCACACACCTCGAGATGTCAAAATCGACTACATTACAGATCATTCTTTGGCTTTTGTCAAGAACTTCGAGATGAATAGCAGGTGCACCAGACCAGACATGGCAACAGTATTCAATGCACGGACGAAAAGTAGATTTGTAAATGTGCAAGATTGATTCTGACGAGAAAAATATTTCGGCACGACACAGTGAACCAACTTTCCTTGCAGTAGATGCAGCTATTGATTCGATGTTGGAAATCCACTTCAAATCAGTTGAGAACGCGAGTCCATGAAAACCCATGCTGCATTTAAATGTTTGAAGATTGTAGTTATCAGGGAAGCAAGTAAACGGAAGGGAGTTCCACAGGTGGGAAGTGCGAGAAAAGAAATTATTGCAGTGAAAGTGGTGGTTGTATTTAGCTATTTCAACAGTAAAAAGATGTGACCTGGATGCCAATCTACTAACACGCTTAAATTCATATATTCGGAACACCAAGGTAAAAAAAAAAGAATGTAAGATCAGTTACCATGAAAATATTTGTAGAAAAGTAAGAGGGAATCTACGTTACGTCGCTGAGAAAGTGAGTGAATTCTAGATGCAAAGTCAAGATCGATTACATCGCAGACCCGTCTTTGGATTTTGGCAGGAATCTCGAGATGTACAGCAGAAGCAAGTAACGGAACGGATTTCAAGAGGCGGAAAGTGTGTGTAAGGAAACTGTTAGAGTAGAAGTTGTAGTTACATTTAATTATTTCAACATGAGAAAGATGGGACCTAGATGCCAATCCAGTAACTCGCTCAAATTTATGTATTTGGAGCAACAAAGAAAAAACAAGGAAATAAGATCATCAGAGAAATTTCAATTAAATTATTTGTAGAAAAGAAAGAGTGAAAACATTGACGACGGACAGAAAAACTTTAATGTGACCACAACTGCTACTCCAACAGTTTCTATTCTCATAATTTCCGCCTGTTGAAAGCCTTTCCGTTACTTGCTTCTTTGATAACTACAATCTTATGAAAATCTAAATGCATCGCGAATCGCCATCTTCTGTTTCTTGAATCCCGTTCATATTTTGTCGTTTCCACAACCGTCCCTATTATCCGGTTTTACTTTCACTTTCACTTTTACTCCTTGGAACACCCCTGCGTACTAGTGACCTTGCTTAGGGTGAAATGATTAAAAAAAATAAAATAAGTGTTTAAAGGTTTATATTTAATCTGACATAGGGCACCTAGTGAGGATCAAGTTGTGTATGTTAACGATCTATCTGATAACTTCAAAAATGTCAAAACATTTTCAATGGCCGTCTCCTATCTTCTTGAATCTGTTTTATATTATATTCTTGGTGAATCCTCCCTATTCCCAGTTTTCTCTTTCAATTTCACTCCTTGCTTGGGGTGAAATAATTAAAAAAATAAAAAGACTGTTAAAATTGGACTATTTTCTCGGATGTGTCTCTAATTTCCCGATTAACGCGTACGCATCATACTTTGTCTCTGAGAACTCCACTCCCCGTCTATATGTCAAACACACACACACACACACACACTCTCTCTCTCTTTCTTTCTCTCTCTCTCTCTCTCTCTCTAGTTGTTTCTCTTTTACTATATCACTATTTATCTCCGCTCGACTCTCCTTGTATATATACATCGTTTTCAGTTCTCTTTCTGCCAGTGCTTATTAGATGGAACGATTTGATGGAACCGTAAGTCCTATGTTAGCAGTTTCTTCTAACGCACATTTTCTCGTTTTGCAGTCGCTTCTTGCTTTCCAGCCATCTTTGATCATCAATGATTTAAATGCAATGCCAATCATTATCTACTGTGTTCTTGATTCCTTGTATTTTATTGTTCTTTCGCCTTAATGGTGTTTTCGTTTTCTCATATTCCCACACGCGCAGTAACACCTGGGATCATAGTGGCTTTATTGGCTTGCTTGGGGTGAAATGGGTAATTTTTTTTTTCTTTTTAAAATGTTACATTTCTGTAATTACTTCATTCTGATGTATCGAATTTGAAACGGACACACACACCGTTGGGTGCAAATCTTGCTGACAACTAACCATACACACTGTCTTTTCTCTTCTTTCAAAACGCACACACGTACACGTGCACACACACACACACACACACACACAATCGCACACACACCCACTCGCACGCGCGCGCACACACACAAACACAAACACACAGGCACGCACAGAAGCGCACACAAACACACACGCACGCACACACAAAAGAAACGACTGTACCAAGTGTTTATTAATAGTTCTCTTGAAATTACATTTTCTTAAAATTATCGGCCCATATCATTATAATGTTGCTCAGAGCTCAATTATCCAATTCTTTTTTTCTTGTTCTCAATTTTCCTGTTCGCCAGATCTCCAGATCTCCAGATCTCCAAATCTCCAGATCATCTACATTGTCATATTTTCGGTTTTATTTGTTTTAACTAAGCGAACATGAACGACAACAATAAACCGACAATGAACTACCACCTTTTATTTATTGTCATATTGTCTTATATTTGACGTTTCTTCTCCTTCTCCTCCTCCTCATTCTTCTTCGCCGTTTTCTTGTCATTCTTCTTCTTCTTCCTCTTCTTCTCATTCTTCTTCTTCGTCTCATTCTTCTTCTTCTTCTTCTTCTTCTTCTTCTTCTTCTTCTTCCTCTTCTTCTTCATCTGTTTCTTCTTCGCCTCCTTCTCATTCTTTTTCTTTGTCTCCTTCTTCTCATTCTTTTTCTTCGTCTCCTTCTTCTCATTCTTCTTCTCATTCTTCTTCTTCTTCTTCTTCTTCTTCTTCTTCTTCTTCTTCTTCTTCTTCTTCGTCTCCTTCTTCTTCTTCGCCTCCTTCTTCTCATACTTCTTCTTCTTCTTCTTCTTCTTCTATGTGCCATGTCCCTTAAGGACATAGTCAATCATGTTTCTCCTTAATTTTATGCCCCTTTGTAGCTCTTTGTAAATATTTTCTTTTTATTATCTCTCTTAAACCCTGATCTGGCATCCATCCACACAAGCTTATTAGGTAGATTATTTGCTGTTTTTCTATGTCCAATTTTGCTTCAATGTCATGTGAGTGTTAAATGTTCCAAGCCCTCTTTCCTCATCATATGCCCTAATAATTTCAACCATCACTTTCTGATGTAATTATATGTTGTCTTTTTTTCCATTTTCTCTAAAACTTCGTCGTTGCTCACAAGTCAAGGCCATTCTATTCGCAGCATCCTACTGTAGTACCACATTTCTGTTGTTTTGTCTCTCTTCATATGTATGCAGATTGT
>OZ038505.1:70161100-70171100 GCA_964036315.1 Acanthosepion esculentum
AGTAATGTGTCAGCGTTTTCATTTCGTGAATATATATACTTAGTGTATTGGGGCAGCAAATAATTATTCAAATATATATTTTTAATATAACATACAACGAATGTTTATTATGTTTGATCATTAGCCGTTCTAAGCTTCGTATAGTTGCTTTAATTTCTATGTAAAGATAACTGGATATCATCTTTGATGGTGAATGTCTTTGTTGAAATGCCCACATAGCCACTTTGATGACGGCTCGTGTGAGCCGAAGGCATAGATCGAGGAACAGCATAATAAAAGCATATCCAAATATTGGACGATTTTTGTCTTTATTTTCTCCTGAAATTAAAGCAACCGTACGAAGCTAAGAAGAACTCATGATCAAACATAATAGACATTCGTTGTTTCGTATATATATAACAATATATATATATATATATATATATATATATATATATATATATATATATTATTTTATTCATTTGTCTATTAGGTTTGCACCATCGTTTTCCCATACTTAATAGTTCTCGTTTTTCACTCTCGCGTGGTCATACGAGACGTCACGAGCTGCGACGCGATTTTCGCTTCCTCGTCTCGTATACACGAGTTTGTCGTTGCTTTGAAAATTTTTCATGCAACAAAAACAGACAATCATTATTGTTTCGTCCGTGTGTTGTTTGATATATTGAAATGTAATTGTCATCGTTGATAATGGCTTATGTAAGCCGAAAGCTTTGATTGGATTTAAACATGTATCAATATGATGATTTCCTTTCGTCTTTCAATGATAATGTGATTAAGCTAATCAGACAATATGAAATGAACTTACTTAAAATAAACAGACAAAACTTGTCTATATTATTTAATGAAGCAGGCATAAAAAGAAAAATTGCTGCCTAAATATACACAATGTATATATATATATATATATATATATATATATATATATATATATATATATATATATATATATATATATATATATATATGAAGAAATATAGTCTTAAAGTGTGCTATATTTATGGGATAAAGTGCTCAATATCAGAGATAGAGCGTGTGATATATATATATATATATATATATATATATATATGTATGTGTGTGTGTGTGTGTGTGTGTGTGTGTGTGTTTGTATGTGTGTGTGTGTAGTTTTAATGTATGCATTACTTATGGGTAAATGTTAGAGTGTATGTAAATATAAGAGTGTACACTGAGGTCAACACGATGCCCTTGGAGTTGACCACAATTTCAACTTAACAGTGACATTGCATTTAAATTTTTAAAGGTCGTTGTTGATTGGAATTCACCACAAGCGAGTATTGTGAGAAAATGGATTATTACTAGGGAATTTACACAAATCAATTTGGACGGTGAAATTTTGCGACCTACCTGCCAATTTAGTACTGCGTTGAAATTTCTAAAGTCTTCGTACCAAAGAGGAAAGATCATCAGAATAATTACCGTGAAAATAATTATCGAACACGCACGGGGAAGCTACGTTACGGCGAGGGGAATGTAACTGAAACGGAGATGCCAGGTCAAGTCCGATAACATTACAGATTCTTATTTGTATTTTGTCAAGAATTTATAGCATGCAGAAGAATAACCAGACCAGATATGACCGCAATTCGACAGGGCAAATGTTAATTATTTTATTTTAGTTATTAATACACTTATTTGTAGACTTAATTTACTATCAGGAAATAGAACATCTGGTCTTGCACGAGTAAATGGAGCAACGTTAATGCAGAGTTGTATTTTTTGTGCATTGCAGCAATGCTAGCCAATGAAACCAGAATGCGTAGGAACAGCTCAGCCGCGGCCAACGTCTCAGTCTTACAAAACTAGTTTGAATTTGACTTATCATTATTGCTCCTTACATAAGTAAATTGCAGCTTAAAATTGCTTAAAATTATTAATTATAATATATACAGGGTGAATGAATAGTAATTCTCTATTTTAAAATACTTATAATTTATTTATTAAGTGTCATTTTTGCAAGAGAAGGATATATAAGGAAAGCATGAGGTTGTATTTAAAATTCCATATGCGCACCAGATTTCGATACCAGCTTCTTGAACCGTCCAGAAATCGCGTCAACTGATTTCATCTGGAACTCTTGTTTGTATGGGAGACATATATACTTGTATTCGCCCTTTAATTACTTCTAACGTCTTGGTTTGGTATAGTAAGCTTGCTCCTTTAACCAAGCCCAAAGAAAAGGGCTACAGGGCGTTAAAGCGGGACTCCTGGCTGGCAACTCATACATAAAATAATTTACTTTTCAATCACACTGTGCATATAGATAAAATTACAACCACACACGTATATCAAACATGACTTATCCCTATATCATTTCACATATTACATCAATTGACTTCCCTATTATAGCTCCACAGATGGATTAAAAAATCTACGTGCACTTGATTGATCTGATTCTTTACGGGTTACCAACCCTTTATGGTTTATTTAACCCTGCGTTAGTTACATTTTTTTTTGTTACGCCCAACATTTTTAAAGTACTTGTAATTTCTGTTTGACAACTTGTTTCTTTTGCTCAGTTATGGTCTCTCTCTCTCTCTCTCTCTCTCTCTCTCTATATATATATATATATATATATATATATATATATATATATATATATATATATATATATGTATATATATATATATATATATGTATATATATATATATATATATATATATTTAGTCGCACTGAGGAGCTGTGATACAGTACTGTCTGTCAATAACATAATTTAGCTCTTGAAAATACATTTCAATTGAGCACTGTTCAGTGATAAGCTAATTCTATAAACAACAGCCACCTGCACTAATACAAAGCTCTTCAGTAAAATGAATGGAGCACTTTGGCTGATTGGCATTTGTTTACATTTGTACAAAACAATACGCTAGATTTAGTTGAATAACTCTACCGAGTGAAGATAGCTCTGGCTGACACCAAATCAGTTGTCTTTCAATCCTGGCTTGAGGCATTCAATGTCTAGTCGCACTGAGGAGCTGTGATACAGCGAAACAGTACTGTATATTATTATTATTATTATTATTATTATTATTATTATTATTATTATTATTATTATTATTATTATTACTCTTATCGTTCTCTTATTATGAGTTTAGCCAATGTAATATCTTATTCCTCGTGGTAATATATTGTGCCTATGTTTAAGGGACAAAATCTTTCTCTGTTATTGTATTGATGTGTTTCGCCTACAATTTACAACATACACCTTTGGGAAAATTAATTGAAGCAAAGCGTTATTGCGTTATTATTTAATTCTTTTTGTACTTTTCCAGTGAACTAGTGCACATGTTAGTACTTCATATTTCCATTCCACAATGTTTTTCCTTGCAGATTGGTCACAGATTTTAGATTGGATTTAGATCAGGAGTTTCCGTGTCTGTCTGTAGTACTTTGATTTGCTCACTGGTAAGGCTTGCCTGTGTGTTAGTGCAGAATGACAATATTCGTACGCTTCCTTGGAGTAACGTACATCAGAGGCATTAGTTGTAAGACAAATAATCAACACTTGTGACTATGGGCGTGATAAAAATCTGATGCAATGACGGATGACCCAATATTTTTCAAGGGCAAACAAATTTTATCATACACCCCGAAAATAGATTCATATTACTGCACACTACTGCAAATGACCTAATTTGAGGAAAAGTAGAAATCGATTACACCCTGTCACTCCAGTGGATCTTAAACCGACCGTATGGTGAAAGAAAGCAAACTAAGTAGGTGTTTTAATTAATTTGCACATGGGTGTATGTTTATGCTAAACATCTATTATAATTTTCATTTCAATGAATTTTCTGTTCAAATTTTTTTGAATGACTATTGTAATGTCTTTAATGTTATTCTTTTTAGCAGTACAAGAATATTTTAGATGATTTTAACACTATAAGCATTTTTGTATTGAGGTTGTATAAAATCCCAGGGGCCTATCCATTTTCGTAAATCCGAGATGAATAACCAAAGGTTAAAGCCGAAATATATTTGGCATTGTAAATATAATTCTCCTTTTTTTTCAAGTTAATACCGCATTAAGAATCTTTTTCAGAAACATTCGTTTTTCAGATACATACTCTACTATTTAACCCATAGATGATGGAGGAGATGGATTCGTACTTTTCCAATGGTTTGTTGCGCCTAAGCGAACGTACCCGACTGGAATCCGAACTCGGTTCTCCGATATCTCATTCCGAGATTGCGTCATTGAAAAGGGTCGTGATGCCGTTCGATAACGTACAGTCCAGATGCGTACTTTTATCGACATGTCTAGATAGTTCCATTCTAGGGACGTTGAGCTGATATTAAAACCTAAAGGGCGATTTAAATTCTTACCTTTTTCTATCATATTTTTTTTCTTTACTGACTGCTGAAATGGTTGAAGAGAGAACTTCAGGAGGATTTTATATCCTTTTTTGCAAGAAATTGCTGCTTAACACTTGGCTGAAGAGAACGTGATTGAAAAACACCAAATGACATATGCCCAGTTAAACGTTGGTATAAAGTGAGATCTCATTGACAGGATCACGACCCCAGCACACATGCATACTTAAAAGAAAGGAGTTGCATCGATTCGGTAACAGAGATGTACTTAAGTTCAACGTCCAATAATAGAAAGTTGAAAGCAAAAAGATCCGGGGCTGGCTAGCTGAAGTCAAAATTGATATTCTGGAACAGTTTCAAGAACAACACTAGATACCGTATATTGTCATCCCCAAGATTTTTAGCTCAAAAATTTGAGTTAGACCTATACATACCGTATAGGTCTAACTCACAAACATACGGTAGGCTACCAGTGTCCTAAAAACTTAGGCTTCCGGTAAATGAAGTTAGGCTACAGTATACCGTGATCCGTGCCAAAACGAGATCAGCTCACACCACTTACCAGTCTAAAACCAATACGACAACATGACCCAATACTTTTGAGTTAAATTGGGTGGATGAAACTGTTCTGAATCCGCTCATGTTTGTGCTCGCACTAAGTCACAAGTCATCGTGACCGAGGTTTAAAGACCACGCGTTCAAATTGCTTTTAGGACATATTAAGCAATTTTCCTAGGAATTGAAACTAATATCTGCTAGTTCAGGGACGTCCAAGCCAATTATTGCCAGATTGTGCTAAAAAGTTCACTTGTCCATTGCACTAAAAGGGGAAAAGGGCAAAGTCAGATGCGTGGGGGAAAGAACCAGAGTTAAATCTAGCTTATCTAGAAAACTGTTATGCTTGTCGGGTAGAGCATACTACTGTAAACAATTCTTTTTAGGCACGAAAAACATCAAAAATTAAAATTTGATATTCACAATAGAAACTGAATTAAAATTGTTTGGTGGTCCATTTTCATTTAATTACATGGAAACACCAACCGAGTACCCGTTAGAACTCATTGAGCTTCAAAGCAGAGAATCTTTAAAATCTTATCATAGAGAGCATTCTTCCAATGAATTTGATGAAATTGTCAATTCATCAAGAAAACTGTTATGCATGTCGGATAGAACATGCCGCTGTGAACAATTCTTTTCGTACATGAAAAACATCAAAACTGCTGAAAGAAACAGGTTAAATGATTCCCATTTAACTACGATTTTAGAATAAAGAATAGTACCATAAAAGCAGATATTGACAATATTATAAAAGGAAAGCAATGTCAAAAATTACATTGAATTTATTTTGTGTATGTATAATTTATTTTTATTTTTGCTGTCAATAATACGGTATTATTTGTAATTATATACACTAAAATTTGATATTCAAAATATTTTGAACATGTTAAAAGCATCTTTACAGGGTGCAATGGGTAAATTGTCGCCATTTTACATATCTAATTTTGCACATACATATAGTTTGTTTTTGATAAATAATGGACTATTCCGTTTTGATCACAATGAAAGACGCACACGGCATAGTGATTTTTCCAAGCGTAGCTTAGATGTAGCACAAAGCCGAAAGTATGGGGCACCCAGTGAGGATCGAACTCAGTAATAAGTCGTAATTGTTCGTGGCGAGACAAGCTTGCTAACTATTACGCCGCCTCGAAGTGCCCTAAATGATTTTCTAAGACAGCTTAGATGTGGCACAAGGTCGAAAGTATGGGGCACCCAGTGAGAATGGAACTAACTAGTCAGTCTTAATTGTTCTAGCGAGACAAGCTTGCTAACTTTTACACCGCCTCGAGGTGACCGACACGGCATATTAGAAACGATATTTGGTTACCATTGCGATTAAAGAAAAGAGAAAAAGAAAGGAAGAAAAAAGAAAGAAAGAAAGAAGAAAGAATGAGAGAGAAGATAGAGAAGGCAATAACGCTCTCCAGGGACATTCAACCCGCGGGCCGAGATGCGACCCACTTAATATTTTCATGCAGCCCACTGCACCCTAAAATCTTTAGATATATTTTCATTTACTTTAGTAACGTATGTCGAGAATATTATTCTCAGATTATGCTAACAGGTTCACTTCCTCATTACACTAAAAGGGGAAGGGTGCAAAAAAAGGGCCTTTGCCGAGACACACCGACAGGTAACAGAGCTAAATAAAAAATATTTAGCATTTCATGCATGTTGAGTAATACATACTGCTGTGGACAATTCTTTTTATGCACGAAAAATATCAACACTTCAAGAAGAAATAGGTTAAGTGATTCCCTTTCAATTAACATTCTTAGAATAAAGACGATCACCATTATAGCAGATATTGACAATATTATGAAAGGAAAGCAATGTCAAAAATTACATTGAATTTATTTTGGTTAAGTATAATTTCTTTTTTAAGTCAATAATACAGTACTTTTTTGTAATTATATATATATATATATATATATATATATATATATATATATATATATATATATATTAATTCATTTTTGTCTATTTATTTTAAGTAAGTTCCTTTCGTATTGTCTGATAATACGAAAGGAACTTAATTTAAAAAAATAGACAAAACTTGTCTATATTATTTAATGAAACATGCATGAATGAAAAATTGCTGCCACAATATACATATACATATATATATATATATATATATATATATATATATATATATATATATATATATATATATATGTATGTATGTATGTATGTCTGTTATTAAAAGTTGGTATCCACAACGTTTAGAACTGTTTAAAAGCATATTTATATAGAGTGCTTTTTTAGGCCCGGTGAATATATCTAAATTTACAAATTGGATTATTCAGAAATACGGCTGGACAACGCTGTGCTATTGCATAGTTTAAGGATAAATCACAGAACTAAACTGGTCATGCTGAATAATAAAATACATAAATGTGCCTCAGCGGGCGTCTGTAACGGGGATTACCTAACCACCTGAACAGAGAGATATACACGAAAAGGTGTAGTCACCTATTGTTGAGAGAGAGAGGGGGGGAGAGAGAGAGAGATGAACTAACGTTGCAATAACGATAGCATTTTCGAAATGATTTTGGCATATAAACTTGTATACAGAATATTGACTCTGACCAGTTTCGAAGAAGCTTACATATATATATATATATATATATATATATATATATATATATATATATATATATATATATATATATATATCAGGTCATCTCATAAGTTCTGTCCGAATTTTGAATTTTGAAGCAAGTGACCAAATGTTACATGCAATTACAGATTCAATCAACAATGTATTTTCCCTGATTATCTATGACTTCCTTCCACAAGCTTACTATGACCTCCTTTAACAAGCTTACTAATTCCATTACTGTAAAATTCTTTTGGCATTGATTTGAAGAACTCACAAATGTCAGTTTTAACCTCTTCCTGTGTTATAAAAGCTGTTTCTTACAAATGATTCTGTAAGCTACGAAACAAATGGTAGTCTGAAGGAGCAAGGTCGAGAGAATAAGGTGGATGAGGAATTATCTCCCAACCAAGTTCTTCGATCTTTTGTGACGTGATTCTTGCTGTGTGTGGTCGCGCATTGTCCTGATGAAACATCACCTGTTCTCGATTCATTAGAGCAGGTCTTTTTTTCCTCAAAGCTTGATTCAAACGCTCTAATTACTGACAGTATATTTGAGCATTAATTGTTGCATTAGGTGGTAAGAATTCAAAGTGGATTATTCCTTGGCAATCCCACCAGATTGAAAGAAGAATCTTTTGCCCATGAAGTTCCCTTTTCGGCTGTGACTGGGGTCCATCCCCTTTACCAAGCCACTGTCTACGAAACTTAACATTTCGATAAAATATCCATTTTTTGTCGCCAGTCACAAGTCTATCCAAAAAAGGTGAAACACGTTGGCGCGAATAAAGAGAACAGCAGATGTCAACTCGGGATCTGAGGTTGTTTTCAGACAATTCATGAGGCACCCATTTTCCAAGTTTAGGAAATTTTCCAAGTTGTTGAAGATGACGATGAATAGTTGTATGGTTTGAACTGAGAACCACTGACAATTCCTCAACTGATAAAGCAGGAATTTCTTCAAGGGCTGCTTCAAGAAGCTTTTCATCAAACTCAACTGGACGTCCGGTTCGATCTTCAACTTCAAGTGTGAAATCTTCACCTCTGAATTTTGCAAACTATCTCCTGCAAGTTCTTTCATTCACACATTGCTCTCCATAAACTGAGTGAATGTTTCTAGCCGCTTCGGCTGCTGATTTTCCTTTCTTGAACTCATAAAGCATTATGTGCCTCAAATGATTCTTGGGTACTTCCATGTTAGCAGGGTTTTAATCAAACAAAATTTAATTTTATTGTTTTCTGAAATAGAATGTGATCAGTTTAAATGCATCTGAACATAGAAATAATGTTCAGTTCCATTAGACATTATAAAATACTCTTTAAAGTTCGTTCATTTTAACAAACAGTTAAAATTCGGACAGAACTTATGGGATGACCTAACATATATATATATATATATATATATATATATATATATATATATATATAGAGAGAGAGAGAGAGAGAGAGAGAGAGAAATAGAGAGAGAGAGTGTGTGTGTGTGTGTGTGAGCGAGAGGGGATAGATAAAGAGAGATACTTAATCGAAAGAAGTAACAATATATATATATATCTTTCCTTATCTTTCTCTCTCTGACTATATATATATATATAAACTACAACGCTCATATCTACACACAGTTAAACGCAACAATTCTGTCTTAGCAAAAACAACAACATGATGATGACATTGTGCTAATGTCGAAAATAATCGAAATGTATGAATATGCATCAACATTATAATTTTCTCCTATGAAATGATCCTATTGAAAATAATTAGACAAAACTTGTCTAAATTATTCAATGAGACATGTCTTAATATATATATATATATATATATATATATATATATATATATATATTTATATATATTTATATATATATATATATATATATATATATATATATATATCACACACACACAGAAAGAGAGAGAGAGATAATTTGCGTTGATGATATATTTAATTATTACACAGTATATTTGTTAAGTCTACCGGCCTGAATATTCGAGAAAATTTTCTTAAAATTTTTTTCACACTCCCGCAGGATTTGATCTTTGTTTGGTGCTGGCTTAAATTTGACTATGAACACAATAGACTGTGGTTAAAAATCAACATAAGAAAAAAATAATTCCTTGAAATAACATGAAGAAATAACCATTCTTCGCCTGATGAAGGCCAAATAACAGAAATCCGTATAGGAAAAATATAGAAAATGAAATATGATAACAGAAATCCCCCCCGTTATAACGAATAACGTTTGCGGCTTCTCTTTTCTCTTTAAAATATACACAAATCTCTCGTTGGAACAAGTATTATCTCTACGTTATATATATATATATATATATATATATATATATATATATATATATATATATATATAATACTTTTTCATGTGTGTATAGTCGATCAGTCCAAAAGGACTCGAATATGTAATGCGTGCACCAGATGGCATGAATGCAAAAAGTTGTACAAGTACAGATAACGCTCATTACTCTGTTTCCTGTCGACATTACTGTGTCTA
>OZ038505.1:70176100-70196100 GCA_964036315.1 Acanthosepion esculentum
TGCGAAATAAGTATAAATGAGAATATATATGTATATATATATATATATATTAACCACTAATAATATTATCAATATATATATATATATATATATATATATATATATGCATGAGATGATAAAGAAAAATAGGAAACGATTATATATCCGCCATTTTAGATTTATAAATTTAACTATTTTTTTGTATCTTAACTTTCTAGCAGAATCCGATCCATAATTGATCAGCGTAATATATTAAAGGAAAATTACATATGTGTGCGTTTTCTTGTGTCTGTATGTGTGTGTGTGTCCGCACACTTGTGTAATTTCTTCTTGTATCAATCAAGAAAGACATAATATTTTATCCCTAAGTGAGTCAATTCCTGTAGATTTTAGAAGTTGGAGAGCAATATACACAAATATTATCTTAAAATGATATAACAATCTCAGAATTCTGCCATGCTTTCACCGTACCAGGTTGTCTAGAAAAGCTTCTTATATAATCTTAAGTTACCATATATATATATATATATATATATATATATATATATATATATGAAAAAATATAGTCTTAAAGTGTGCTATATTTATGGGATAAAGTGCTCAATATCAGAGATAGAGCGTGTGTAAATATAAAAGTGAACATAGAAGTCAACACTTAGAGGCGACAGTCTGTTTCATGCTAGATGCAATCGTCAGGCCACGAGTGCTGCTATTTTTCTCGGCTATTTATATATACGGGTCAGTGACGTATTGTGGGCAGTCTATTTTGCAGATATCTATCTATCTATATATATATATATATATATATAGATAGATAGATAGATAGATATCTGCATATATATATATATACGTATATTTCGGCAGCATATTTTCATTAAGACATGTTTCGTTGTATAGTTTCGAGTTGTTTTGTCTACTTATTTTCGAGGGTAATTGAGGATGGATATGTCGAAAGTACTTGGAAATAAAAATAAATATGTATAAACACGGCGATTTTATCTTGTCCTTCAATAATGATATCAAAAACCTTATCCGCGTGTATAAAAAGGACCTAATGTGCTCAGACATATTCTCAGATAACTGTCAATTTATGTACGGTTAGCTTCTCATATGTTCTATTAGTTGGATAAAATTGTGTTATCTTGTTATATTTATTAATTTGATTTTTTTGCGGCTTTTTTTACAGTAAGCTTCATTCTGTACAAGGTCCGAAGACCTCTCGAGGTAGAGGGTTAGCATAAAAAGTAGATAAGAAGATAACGACTTTGGACTTGAACAGGTTAAGATTGTCAACTGCTAAGAAATTGGTTCACTCTGTATTGCGAGACGATTTTTCTCTTCATAATCTATCTTACATATCTATAAGTCTACTATTGGTCCATGCTGCCACATATGGTCTGGTGCCCCTGCTATTTATACTGAGCTCCTTGATAAAGTGCAACGGAGAACCTACAATATAGACCTGAAATGGTGGCTCGGCTTCAGTCACTTTCCCATAGCCGTAAGTTTGACTCACTGTGTCTTTTCTATAAATACTTACATGGTAATTGTTCGGATGAGATCTTCGCTATTCTATCTAAACTTTATGAATTTAAGCGCAGTACGAGACTGTCGTCTCGATTCCATCAACTTACAGTTGAGCTGGCTAAATAGAGCCGTAAATTCTGTGCTAACAGTTTCTTTTCTCGCCCTTCTCACTTGTGGAACTCTCTTCCGGCTCCATGCTTTCCAGCCAATTTTTATCTGCAAAAAAGTAAATGCAATGTCAATCGCTATCTACTATCCTCTTGATTACTCTTTAATTTGCTGTTCATTAGTAATGTTTCTATTCGTAATTCTTCCACACCCTGTAAACCCCTTGTATATATATATATATATATATATATATATATATATATATATATATATATATATATATATATATATATATATATATATATGCGTATATTTCGGCAGCATGTTTTCATTAAGATATGTTTCATTATATAGTTTGGAGTTGTTTGGTCTACTTATTTTTGAGGGTATTGATGATGACATGCATATGTCGAAAGTCCTTGGAAATAAAAACAAATATGTATAAACACGGCTATTTTATCTCGTCCTTCAATAATGATGACAAAAACTTATCCGCGAGAATAAAAAGGATCTTATCGAAAATAAGTAGACAGAACACGTCTAAACTATACAACGAAACATGTTTTAATATATATATATATATATATATATATATATATATATATATATATATATATATATATATATATATATATTCCTCGAAGATGCATAAAAGTCCTGATAGAATTAACTAACAGCAAATGCATCAATATATATATATATATATATATATATATATGTGTGTGTGTGTGTGTGTGTGTGTGTGTGTGTGTGTGTATGTGTGTGTGTGTGTGTGCGTGTGTGTGTGTGTGTGTGTGTCTTCCTTATAAAAAAAGAAGCAAATATGCTCATCTTAGTTATTCTAATATACTTCTTAATTTTTTCCATGGTAATATTTGGTTATTATTTTAAAATTTTGTTTTGCAATTTCATTTCCATTGTACTTGCCGAGTTTTTCCTGTTTTTTTTTTTGTGTTAATATTCATTTTCCCGCCTTTCTTCTCCATTTTCCTTTTTTTTTAAGGCTTTCTCTTTTCATTTATCGTTTGTTACCGAAAACAGACACAAGTGTGTACTGCCAACTCGTACCTAATCATATCCACCATCAATTATGCAAAAATGATTATTAAGAAAGCCAGAAAAAAAAAGCAAAAATAAAAAATAATAATAATATACCTTCGCACTGTTTCTGACCACCAGCCACAGAAAAAAAAGACCAGACACACCCACTGCTCATATTAGCCGATCTCCCGCCTACAAATGCACTACACATTCCTACCGCTTCCAGCAGCCAATCAAATCTTGTCTTTATGGTGGCGTGTTTCTTGCCAACAGCCAATAAGCGCTGACCACGTTTCTTCCTAAATTTTAGCAATATGAAACAGCGTCTTGCTTTAGGGAATATTTTCAACTGTTCTTTTGAATATAGCTTCCATCATTAGTGATCGACAAAAGTGTGGTTTATACGGTGATTTTGTAAGCGTAGCTTATATGTGGCACAAGGCTGAATATATGGAGCACCCGGGGGCAGTGGGTCAAAATAATGAAGGTCATATGGACAGATAATTAAATAAAAAAAGGAGTTACATATTTCCTTTGTGAAAATTGTATGGTTATATCTCCGGTCACTGTCATAATATTGATAATTAAGCATCGAATCACAGTTGAGTAATGAATAGCGACTCGTACTGAGGAATCGGAGAGCCGAGTTCGAATTCCAGTTGAATCCATTACGTTCACTTATTGGAAAAAATACGAATCCTCTTCTTCTCCCCCAGCTAAATAGCAGAACAGACCGGTTTTCATAGACTTCGATGCCAACTGGTCTACCGCGAAATGAAATGTCAACCTACTGCGGGTAAAAAATTTGCCCCGTCAGTCATGCATCGAAAGATACATGATCTCCTAAGCGTGTATAACGCATGGTACATAACTGACAAACTGACCCTTGGGAAAGGTATGAATACTCGTCTTCTCAGCCCCAGGTATGGGTAAATACCTCGGGTTCTATAGCCTTGGATAGCAACTGGTCTACCGCAGAAATAAATGACAAGCTACTGCGGGAAGTCATGTATTGAAGGATACATGATCGTCTAAGCGTGTATCCCGCATTGGACATAACTGACTGACTAAGATTTAAAAATCAACCCAGAAATTTATCGATTTTTCTAGCTGGTAGATTTGTAGATCTAAAAATAATAATTTTACCTCAAGGCGATAAAGTCACTAAGACACAAGATGTTATTGAGAATGAAAGAAGAAGGAATGTGACGTTTGAGGGAAACTGAAAATGCTACTGGGGAGAAGGGACAACCAAACGTTAAAATTCAAGCAAACTCTTCAACATTATCCGCGAGGTGGATATTCCAGAACTTATTTCCCTGGTATGTAGATGCTTCAGTTCGCCTACTTCCCTACCGAATGTTTCACATGTTGAGTTTAAATTGTGTTTAATGGTAAATTTACTCAGGGCCCCACGGCATATCCGCTTGAGGACGCATCAGGCGCCGAGAAATGGCCCCAGTCCGGAAGGACCGTTACTGCCTGGGAGGTGGCTCTTGGGACTTGAGCTTATTATTATTATGAAACTACCGCATCAAGTTTATAAGGGTCGATAATAATTAATATCGTAGAACAATTAAAACTAAAACAAAAAACGTTTTGCATCAGTTTAGAAATGTCAGAACGGGTGCGTTAGACGAAATTTCATGACCCACAATCTTGAGCCAAAACTATCATGAAAGTTGGGGAAAGTATAGGGATGAAGAAGGAAATTTTTTGTCCGTTTTTTGCAGGAGGAATTTACTAAATTCCTGAAGGGTTGTGTGATGTCTTCCAGTGAATACAGACCGTTAGTGACGAGAGTTGATGTTTAGCATGCGAACAAAACGGGTGCGAGTAACGTTTCCTGCTTCGACCTCGAAGAAGACAGAAATGGTAGCCAACGGCGGTCAAGAGAATGAGCGAATAACATGATTCCAAAATAAGGTACCCCACAGATAATACTGGCTGGCTGTATTCCTCTATAGGTCAATACTAATAAGAATTCTTTATATCCATCTTTTCATTAACTGATTTTTTTTCGTATGTCCTATAATTTCTGTGTGGGTGAGATTGTGATAAATATATGCATATATATATATATATATATATATATATATATATATATATATATATATATATATATATATATATAATAAACAAATGGAAAAAGGAAGTGGTGTTTCAGATGTTGCTTATACAAACAGAATTGATCATAACCATTTTGGTTCTCACCATTCGAAGTGCAATGAAATGCACCGAAACGAAACAGCACCATTGTAGTGAGTAAATTGTTTTTATCTTTATATATATATATATATATATATATATATATATATATATATATATATATATATCAAATATGTGGGGTAGCTTAATTTATATTACAAAATATCATTCATAAAAAAGTAAATTAGTAAAGTTAATAAAATATAATGGCGAAATCCCTTCGCGAACAAAATTTTGAAGATGCCTTAACCCACTAACTACTCGATGAATGTTATGATCCTTGTTTTTTTTTTTTAAATTATAAACTGTATTAGGTCTTCCTTAAATATGCAAGTATTGTATGAATGATTTGTCGTAATATACATATATTTGTTATGATGATATGTTTATTTCTTTTAGAAACTATCATCGAGTCCTTAGCGTTTAGTCAACTTCCAGCTTCCAGCTCGTTGACATTTAATTAAGTCCCTGTTTTCTGGCCCGTGCCGTTTAGTCAAGTTCCAACTTTCAGTCCCTTGCCGTTTAGTCAAGTTCCAACTTTCAGTCCCTTGACCTTTAGTCAAGTTCCAGCATTCAGTCCTTTGACATTTAGTCAAGTTCCAGCTTTCAGTCCCTTGACGTTTAGTCAAGTTTCAGCTTCCTGCTCCTTGACGTTTAATGAAGTTCTAACTTTCAGTCCGTTGACGTTTAATCAAGTGCCAGCTTTCTGTGCTTTGACCTTTAGTCAAGTTCCAGCTTTCTGTCCCTTGACGTTTAGTCAAGTCCCATCTTTCTGTACTTTGATGTTTAGTCTTGTTCCAGCTTTCAGTCTCTTGACGTTTAGTCAAGTTCCGGGTTTCTATTGCTAGACATTTAATCAAGTTCTAATTTTCTGCTCGTTGATATTTAGCAAAGTTCCAGCTTCCTGCTCCTTGACGTTTAGTCAAGTTCAAGCTTTTTGTTCCTTAACGTTTAGTTCCAACTTTCTGTTTCTTGACGTTTAATCAAATTCTAAGTTTCTGCTCCTTGATATTTAGTCAAGTTGACGTGTGTGATATCCTGGTGCGGCGATAAGGCTTACGAGGGCCAAATACTTTTCAAGCTAAGCCATGCCCATTTAACGAGGTTGAAGAGGTTGGCTCCAGACAAAAATCATATCCGCCCATTACCAACGCGCATCGTGACAGCGCGGTAGAGTAATAACACCTCGCCTCCCAGCGGTACGATACCTCAATCTTTGCCTGTTAAGTATTAGTTTTTATTACACTTGGTGATACTAGAACTGTCCGCTACGTATATTTACTCTTCATAAAACCATGACGATTCGGTCAATTGGCTCATCTGCAACTACTGTACAGTCTCACCAGGTGTAAGAAGGGTGGAAAATATGTCGAAGACTTTCGCCGTCTCTGTAATTACAGGGAAGCAACACTCCAAACATTTATTATCGCGCAAGGAATATATTCTTTTCTGTGCCATCTCCCTGTAGGCCATTGGCGATCGTATCTCTCTACAATTTCTTGTAGTTTTTTCTCCTAAAAACTGTTCCGCCATACATTTACACAGGCTCGTTAGGTAGGCTAGGCGTAATTTTAATCTGTCGCCTGGCTCTTCAATATGACCTGTGCGTAGCAAACATTACAAACCCTCTTTCTTCATTATGTACCCTAGAAATTTCAATTAAGCGTACATCCGTTTATCTCTCGGGATAAAGGTAGTGATCAAAATCCAGGTGGTGGAACTCGAGTGATCTCTCCATGACGCAACCCGAAACGATAGTATATGGACACCGTGCGCTGTCCAGACCACACGAACCGCTTCCCGTTTGTATCGACACGATATAAAGTCATACAGATATTATTTGACATATTTATTTATAAACATCACATATTAACTTGAAAATTTGAAAACGCATTCCAGTGTTAAAATTTCATTTTCTCTCAGTGTACAAATATACCGTGTAGTTGGCTGACGTAGAATAAAAACTACAAAGATTCCTAGAGAATCGTAAACGATCTGGGATTGCAAAGGGTACATATGTCGCAGATCACTTCCACAACGCAGACAATAAATCACTTAGTTCAGACTCGATCATCGGGGCAGAAACAAATGCCGAAAACTCGATTCGCAGGTACTATCTAAAAATCAAAATGCACGCAACCAATCAGAAAAATAACTCAATCTCCAACAAACACGGTAGCCAAAATACCCGAATTTTTCATCCTCGATTCGAGAACACTAACTGCTTTTATCGGCCGAGAATTTTTTTCATTTGTCGACAACTGGGAGAGGACGCCCAATTTTTGCATATCAAAATACTTTTATAGCGACACCTGCGTCGGACTTGTTTTTAATTTACATATTCCGTCTTCAGCCTGTCATGCGGAATACGTGCCCTTTTTTTAGTAAGTCATTTTCTTCGCCACATTTTCCGTCGTAGGATACACGCGACGCGCTGTCGCTTGATTTGACGAGGTAAGTCGTCGTTTTCTTCGGTATAAGAATGTATCAAAGAGAACAGAGATAAATAAGAAGTATCCGTTAGCAACACGAGTCATGTTATTAAATAACATCGTTAGGTTGAAACTTTTATATGAAAGCCATGCGTACCACCAAACCCGTTCAGAAATGTCTAAACTGTCAGCTGTATTCAGCCACTTCCGAAGATCAATGGTTCAAAAAGGCTGAGTGAGTGAAGACTGATGATATTGGCAAAGGTCATCCTTCATTGAACATTGTGGACTGGCGCTACAGAATTACAAAGAACAGTACGGAATATAAGAAACCATATTAAAATCCGTCTACACAATTTCACTCATAATGTTTGGGTCAACCCGTGCTATGAGATCGACGCCCCTCCAGTCCGATAAACATCATGTAGTCTCCTAACAAATCGATCATGGTGAGATTCGAACTCGAGTCTCATAGTCAGAATGAGAATGTTCTAACCACTCGGCTCTCTCTCCCCGCCTCTCTCTCTCTCTCTCTCTCTCTCGATATATATATATATATATATATATATATATATATATATATATATATATATATATATATGAAATTGGTCACTTAGCTGATTGAAGTTATATTCAGAATATTAATTTATGCTGTACAGTATAGTGTTTTGGTGGCTGACTTAGAAGGAAAACTACAATAATTCTTCGAGAATGTACAGATGGGAATGGAGAAACAAACTCATGTTTAGAATCAAGAATTAAGAGATAAAATGTCTGGACCCATAATAAGGAAAGTGACGTATTTTTATGCGCTGTTGTTACGAGTCATGACCTACACATAAGAGATATCAGATTGAATCACCTACAGAAAAATAGTTATCTAAACTAGGGACTTTTCAATCCGTAGGGAATTTCACCCCCAAGGGAAATTACAGGGTTACTGTTGGGAGGGATATTTTGCTTTGTCTGTTTTTTTTTTATTCTTATTTTTTTTTATTTACAGAATTTCGACGTCATCATGAGAGGAAAATATAAAAATAATTCATGTAAATTTATAGGTACTAATATGAAAAAGAATAAAGAATTTACATAATGCAGATTTTGAGTCGAACAATCTTCGAAAGGGAAGAATGATATTCTAGCAGTTGGGGAAAATGGTATATTGGGCAAAAACAACGGTTAAGAAGCACTGACCTAGACAGTCTTTTAGAAATGTGCGACAATAATACGAATGTACATAAAAAAAAAACGGAATATACCTTCCAAAAGCTAAGCCAAGTAATAAGTGACGGGAAAATATCGTTAGACACAAAAAAAAAGAAGTCCGGAACTACAATGACATGTATATTATCCTCTATTGTTGTAAATCCAGGACAACTACCAAAGTATAGTCCTGCGTACGATGATAAACTGCATCCGGCAGCAAGACCTCTGATCGAGATGCATTTAAATTTTTGAAGATTAAATTTGGCTGGAAAGCATAGAACCGGAAGAAAGATCCACAATTCAGAGGTACGATAAAAGAATCTGTTATCATAGAACATTTAGTCAATTCAACTGTATATCGATGATACCTCGTTGACAGTCTTGCGCTGCGCTTATATTCATAAAGTCTACGTACCATAGCGAAGATCTCATCCGAACAGTTACCATGAAATGATTTATAGAAAAGGCAGAGAGAGGCTCCTTTACGGAAAGTGGCTTAAGCCGAGATGCAAAATCAATAATATGGCGTTTGAATGACGTTGATTAGGTTGATTTCTTTAAGTTTTTTTTTTTTTTTAATTAGAAATTTGTAGAGATTATGAAATCATTATTTATATTATTCGGACTATTGTCCTCATCTTTTTCGCCATATTTATTACAACGTTTCGGCATTTCAGTCTCTGTCTATATTTCTGAGATGAGGTATTATGTAAATTATTTATACTATTCGAACTATTGTCCTCATCTTTGTTACTACGTTTCGGCCTTTCAGTATCTGTCTATATTTCAGAGATGAGGTATTATATACACTTTTTACATTATTCGGACTCTTGTCCTTATCTTTGTCGCCATATTTATTACAACGTTTCGGCCCTTCAGTATCTGTCGATATTTCTAAGATGAGGTATTATGTATATTATTTACATTATTCGGACTTCTTCAGGTGGTTAGAATAGAGAACTTGGAGAGGGGAATTAACAGGCGATAACTGATAATTAACATCAATTAAACACATGGCACAGTGGATAAAAGCGTTAGTTAGATCCAGTAGCAGGACCCAAAGAGTGTGAGTTCAATACCCGTTTAAGGCAGTGCAGAACCTTCAGAGGGAAATTAACAGGAGGTAACTGATAACTGACATCCATTAAACATGGCACGTGGAACTAGAACAGTCTACCCAAGTGAGCGAAATAAAGGGTTCAGTTCGACATTCCAACAATCTGAAAAAGGCCGCAGCGTACGACGGCCGAAACGTTGTAATAAATATGCCGACAACAATGAGGACAATAGTCCGAATAATGTAAATAATGTTTCGATTTTCTTTTCAAAGTTATTTAAAGACGGACTCGTTATTCTTTGCTCCAGATATCTTTATGGTCTTTCGTTTTGTGCTTCGACATTTTGCTATCGTGATGGCCAGCGTCTCTTTTATTGCTTTATTTTCTTTTCTTCAGATGATTTAGCTTGCTTTTTGAGTGGCTCGTTCGAATTATAAATGTCAGGTCGAAAATATCCAAAAACATTTGCGGTAAAATATCGGGAGGCATAAAAAAAAGAGGAAAGAAAAAAAAACACGCCAAAATCTACTTTCCCGCCAATTTCCGGTTACCATCTACACACACCACCACCGCAATTTTTCTTCCATTTTACGCATTTAGTGAGAATTTCTAACCGACAAGATGAGCGTATTCATTTCGTGAAGTGATACCTCCGTCCAGACAGACTGTCAAAACGAATATTTTCCAAATCTATTACTTACAGAAATGCACCGTAAGTTCTATATTTCTTTAATTGAGCGAGAATTATAAATTTAGCTTCTTTTTTTTTTGCCTTTATTATTCTTTGAGTTTTTTATTTTCATATGACTTTCTTTTCATAAATGTAATTTCGTCTACTTCAGTTTGTCATTAAAGAACAATGTTAAATGCAGGGGAGAAAAGAAGTATCCTTCCGCCATTATTAATGATTTGACACAGGAAGTAGGTGAGATGACGGTACACTCAAACTGGGAGAAAAGAAGTCATTATATACGAAAGATCGCACACATATATAGATTTTTATTTTCCTCGGTGCCACGTCTCTTCAGCGCGTAGATGGTTATGGCTCTCTTTAACTTCCTATCCATTGTAGCTTTCAACAATATTTGTCTTTTTACTTTATATCGCAATCTATATTCGGCCATTTGCAAAAAACTAGTTATGTAGGTTACTCGCTGCTTTTCTCTGTCCCTCATGCTTTCAATGTGATCTTATAGCATTTTACTGTTCCTACATGCAGCGTCTATTCAGAAATTAGGATATGACTCTCCACAACTTCTCTTTGTAGATTTTAGCATTATTTTTCATTTCATTATCTTTCCTCCCCGTTTTCTATCATATATTTACACAAGCTCGTTAGGTAGGTTATACTAACGTATTATCTGCCCTTCTTGAATTCCTTATATCCAGTGAGTGTCAAATTTTCCAAGTCCTCTTTCCTCGTTTTGCTTAATCAACAGAGAATTTTAAAGGTGTGCTTATATCTTTCTAATGCTTCTATGTGACGCGGCTGTTCAGAAACTGGACTATCACACTTATCACTGGACTATCACACTTCAGCCCATTTTAGCAATTTGCACCGTAAGTTCTATTTTTATAGACTTGTATTTTTACTATGCTTCCAACTCATTCTATCATCCATTAAAAAACGCTCGTTAGATAGTTTACTCGCTGCTATAGCCCACCCCTCCGGTCTTTAATATTTTCTGTGAGTAAAACCTTTTCCAAACTCCATTTAATCATTAAGCGTCTTTTTTGGTTTGTTTCCATTTTCTCGTTGCTCATATGTTCCGTTTATCGTCTGGGTACGTCGATGTGGTGTAACGGTTAACAAGCCTACCTCGCGAGATCAAGTACGACTGAGTAGCGAGTTCGATACTTAATGGGTGACCCGTACTTTCGGTTTTGTGCCACGTATAATTTTATAAATGCAAGATGGACGTCTGTGCATATCTAGAAGTAACATCCGAAAAAATCATCAGGTTAGACTATTTTACACGGACTTTGACATTATTATATATTTTTGTATCTCTTCACATGCCATTGTATTTATTAAGGCTTGTTGAGAAGTTCACAGAGACGCTCCTCTACCATCACACACACACACACACACACACACACACACACACACACACACACACACACACACACACACATATATATATATATATATATATATATATATATATATATATGCATATGGTCATGTCTTGAGAATGTCTGACGCTCAACTTCTCGAGAGCTCCTCTTTGCGACTACTCGGCCTCGCATTGACTGCTGACCTGAGATGGAACAAATATATTGAATCAATAGCTTCGTTCACCTCAAAGAAAGTTGGCTCCCTATGCCTCGCCAGGAAATTTTTCTCGCTGGTGTCGATCCTTCAAATCTACAAATCAACCATTCACCCTTGCATGGAGTAATGCTGCCATATATGGTCAGGTGACCCTTCTGTTTGTCTAAAGGTCCTTGATAAGATCCAGAGACGGATATGCAACGTAATTGTCCCTGATCTGGCATCTCGTCTGCAGTCGCTCTCTCACAGACGTGCCGTCGTCTCCCTCCGTCTTTTTACAAATACTTTCACGGTAACTGCTTCGATGAGCTGCTTTCGCTGGTTCCCAAACTACATGAATTTAAGCGTTCAAATAAGCTGGCATCTCGCTCACACACTTTCACTATCGAAACTGTTAAATGTAGCCGTCTCTCCTACTCCAATAGCTTCATGTCTCGCACCTCTCGCCTGTGGAACTCCCTTCCCTTTTTCTGTTTCCCTGATAGCTATAATCTCCAACTATTCAAATGTAACATCAATCGATGTCTCCAGATGCCCTGATCTATCCCCTATCCTTCTTTTCATCCTTTCCTCTATCACCCCTATTTGCTCTCGCTCCAACTCTCTGTAACCCCTTGCGTCCTAGTGGCTTCCCGCCTTGCTTGGAGTGAAACGCTTTAAAAAAAATGACAGAATACCCAAGATCATAACGTACTTTCAGTCAAATGAGGTTTACAGGGATCTAGGACGCTAACGGCTTAGATACAAAGACAAGCTGAAGAGCAACTTGTCAAATTCAATATACCTCATAACACCTTAACGGCGCTTAAACTTGGAGCGGGTAGAATGGAGATCACCGTGTTTTAACGAACTCAGCGGTTTTCAACCGGCTAGTCTGAATACTCTTCAGGCAGCGAGAGCAAGATCTAAAAAGTCAGCCAATCTAACAGTGACCTCATCCCACAATCCCTACCCTTACTCGATATGCGGCCTTCTTTGTAAATCACTTGCAGGTCTTAAGTGCTACTTAATATTATCGCAGAAAATTCATAACTGAATAAATTGGTTAAGTTGTCAGATCCTCATATGTCGAAATCGACGGGAGATTCCATAATATATATATATATATATATATATATATATATATATATATATATATATATATAGTAAAGTTAACAACTCCGTTGGTTTATAATGTAAGTGGACCCTAGTAATATAAAATATTAAAACTGATCCACAAAAAGAGTTCAATGTATTTATTATGACAGAGCAAATAATTAAAACATAATAAATTCCAAAATCACCTCATATGGGGTATAACCATATTTTGACAGACGAACGTATAATCAGCCCCTGGTATAGAGGAGTCTCTGCCGGGGTTGGTAAGACAGACGAATGATATTTTCGTTTGTCGAAGTAAGATTATTGCCCATATGAGGTGATTCTGCAATTTATTATGTATTAGAAATATATATATATATATATATATATATATATATATATATATATATATATATATATATATTATAATAATAATATATATAATAATAATATATATAATAATAATATTAATAATATATATATATATATATATATATATATATATATATATATATATATTTATGTGTGTGTGTGTGTGTGTGAGAGAGAGAGAGAGTGTATATATGTGTGTTGATATTACTAAGAGTTGGCTTCTATTTTATTTTATTAACACTTCAATTATTTTAGCCGTTTTTCAGCCCGGTTATTTTTTACCGTTTGTCTGGTGTTTTAAATGTAACTCATATATATATATATATATATATATATATATATATATATATATATAAGGAAATGCATTTTTGTATAAGTATATTATTCCTACATTTTTGTCTTTGTAAGAAAACATTAACAGTGTTAAAGTGTGTGTGTGTGTTTGTGTGTGTGTGTGTTTGAGAGAGAGAGAGAGAGAGAGAGAGAGAGAAAAGACGAGAATGCAATAGTTCCCCTCCTGTTAATGACTAGAAACAGGCGGTATCCGAGAAGAATTCAATAGATTCCACTTCAAGTAGATCAGATAAACAACTAAGTAATTGCAAAGAAAGACTCAGGTACATTAAAACATTGGGTAAAACTATTACAATATATTTGTAAAATAAACCTATATATATATATATATATATATATATATAGAGAGAGAGAGAGAGAGAGAGAGAGAGAGAGAGTAGGAGAGAGAGAGGGACAGAAAGAGAGAGAGAGGGACAGAAAGAGAGAGAGATGGACACAAAGAGAGATACGTACATACATATAGATTTTTTTTTTTTTAAGCGTATCACCCGAAGCAAGGCTGGAGGCCACTATCACGCAAGGGGTTATAGAAGGTTTGGAGGAAGAGCAGATAGCAGTGGTAAAGGAGAGGATGTGGAGAAAGAGAAAGACAGTGGGTCGATCAAGGCAAGGGGGTTACAGAAGATTTTGAGCGAGAGCAGATAGGAATGAAAGATGAAAGGATGTGGAGAAGGGAAGTGGATAGATAAAGGCAACTGGAGATGTCGATTGACGCTACACTTAAACCGTTGGAGATTGTATTTGTCAGGGAAACAGTAATAGGGAAGGGAGTTCCATAGGCGAGATGTGCGAGACATGAAGCTATTGGAGTAAAAGAGACGTCTACATCTAACAGTTTCAACGGTGTAGGGGTGGGAACGGGATGCCAGCCTCGTAGGACGTTTAAATTCACGTGGCCTAGGGACAAGCGAAAGCAGCTCCTCGGAGAAATTACCGTGAAAGTACTTGTAAAAAAGGCAGAGCGAGGCGACATTGCGTCTGTGAGAGAGCGACTGCAGACGAGATGACAGATCAGGGCCAATCACATTGCATATCCGTCTCTGGATCTTATCAAGAACCCTGAGGCAAACAGCAGGGGTCCCAGACCATATATGGCAGCAATACTCCATGCAAAGGCGAAAGATCGATTTATAGACTTGGAGGATCGATTCCGGGGAGAAAAATTTCCTGGCTCGGCACAGAGAACCAACTTTTCTTGCGGTGGCTGATGCAACTGACTAGATGTATTTGTTCCATCTCAGATCAGCGGACAGTGTGAGACCGAGCAGCCGCAGAGAGGAGCTCTCGAGAAGTTGGTCTTCAGACATTCTAATGGGATGCAGGGATTGATCCTAGTGGTGGTTAATAGATAGCAATTCTGTTTTAGAGGCGTTAAAGTTAACCATCCAGTTCACAACCGATTGGAGGTCCTTTTCAATTTGAGCTGCCAGGTTAACTTTGTCAGCATCACTAGATTTGTGTTTGAGGCGGGAGTAAATTGTGGTGTCGTCAGCGTAGATGCCGACTTGGGAGTCTATGGCGTCAGAAAAGTTGTTTATAAATATGAGGAACAGAGTAAGGCCTAGGATGGAGCCTTGAGGAACACCTGCGTTAGTGGGATAGGAGCTGGAGATGAATCCACTGAGAACGACCTTCAATTCCCGGTTTGACAGGAATGATTGTATCAGGTCAAACAATCGACATGTGATACCATAACCCTGGAGCTTGCGAAGAAGGCCGGCATGCCAAACTCTATCAAATGCTTTGGAGATGTCAAGGGCCACGGCACGAGCTTCACCGTTATTATGGATAGCTTGGTAGACAAATTCTGCTTGTCTGAGAGCAGATCATGGGATATCAGATGATTAATCATTTCGGTGTTGATAATGGCCTCGAAGACTTTGCCGAAGAGGGGTAGAAGACTGATAGGACGGTAATTGGAAGGGTCGGAGGGGTCACCAGAGTTCTTAAAGACAGGAACAATGGTTGAGGACTTCCAGCAGTCAGGAAAACAGGACTTCTTGAGGCAGTGGTTGTATAATCTAGAGAGGGCAGGCGCCAGTTCAGGTGCGCATTTCTTCAGGACAATGGCTGGTATCCCGTCACCACCAGTAGCCTTGTGTTGATCTAAGTTAGAAATAATGCCCAATACCGACGACGGGGTTATGTGCAATCCGTCCAAGAGGGCCTCAGTTCTGGGAGGGAAATCGGGCAAGGGTACCCCGGAAGAGTCTAGCGTAGAATTGGAAGAAAACTTCCCAGCAAAGCATTCGGCCTTGTCGGCAGAGGTGGTCAGGACCTCAAACTGATTGAACAGGGGAGGAATGGAGGGTTTGTTATCGTTCAGAACGCTCTTGTAGAGGCGCCAATAATCTTTGGAGCCAAATTTGCGGGATGCAATACGTTCCTTCATCCGAGCAGCAAATAGTGACTTGGCATCGTCGAGAATACGCTTACACTCGTTACGGGCAGAGGTAAATAGACGTCTATTGGAGTCGGACACTACAAAAACGGTGGAAGAAGTGGTTCCTATGGGCAATGCCGGCTGAGCAAGCAGCTGTGAACCAGGGGGGGGGAGAGCGCGGTTTGACCTTGAATTTCCTGGAGGGGATGAAAGCGTCGATTCCAGCTTTAACCCAGGAAGAGAACTCTGAAGCACAATCTTGAATGGGGAGCTTAAATACAGCATCCCTGGGGACATCGCGGAGGAAGTCACGAAACGAGTCCCAGTCAGCCCGTTGTAACAGAATGTGGTTCTGGTGGTAGGAGGCTCCTTGCAGGGGGTGGGGCTGAAGGAGATGCTAACAGACACTACAGCATGATCGGAGTTACCGATAGGACAGAGCTGCCTGGCACTACAAGATTCAGGGATGGAGGTAAAACACAGGTCGAGGAGTGAGGCCTTACAGTCACGGTTGTAAGCAAAACGTGTGAGGAAATCGATTATCTGAGTGAGGGATTGAGAGACTGAAAAGTTGTGAGTATGAATGCCTGCGAGGTCGGTAGTAGCGTTCTTAAGCCATTGGTTGTGATGGGCGTTAAAATCGCCAAACACAAATATGTGAGCGTACGGATGGACAGAGAGGGCCCTATCTATGCTGTCAGAAATGACATCGAGTATGCCACAGTCCTGAGAGGATGGAGAGCGGTAGAGGAAGAAAAGATAGCTTACAGCATTGAGAAGAGATAGCCGGAGACACAAGTACGAATGATCCGGCGATTCGAGAGAGCACTCTCTAGCCAGAGGGAGATGGTCCTTGACGTAGACACCCAGGCCATGCATTTGGGTTAGAGAGTATTTTCTGAGGAGAGGAAGGTATCCAGGGATCGAGAGATCAGAGGAAGGGATAGAGGAGTCAAGATTGGTCTCACACAGGGCCAGTATATCCGGGCACTTAGCAATGAGGAAAGACTCAACGCTGCAGAAGTTGGTTCTACTAAGACATAGACAGATAGATATATATATATAAAAGGAATTACTAATGATATAGATCTCTATCTATTAAAGGCAAGATGTGTGTGTGTGTGTGTGTGTGTGTGTGTGTGTGTGTGTGTGTGTGTGTCAGTGTGTGCGCGCGCACGCGCGTGTAACGAATACACGGCCGCAATTTTCGACGGATTTGCACCAAAATTTACATGCCCATGCTCCAAATTAGTGAAAAGTCCAAGAACGACTTTGAATTTTCCAACCCCCCCATCGCTAGTGGAAATAATCGATTTTTCATGCTTCTACGGCAGTTTTCATGTAGTTTTGCGGCCAGTTTCTACTGTCCAGAGTGAGAGCCTATAGCTGGCTGTCACCAATAGGCAGGGAGATTCTATTGGCCAGCTTGAGAGCCAACGGCTGACTGAAACGAATGTTAACTACCATGCACAAAAAATTATAGCTGCATACGTCACAAGTTGGAAAAATTTAAATCTGCATGGCACTTTACTCCAATTGGCTCATTCGCTTGCTTAAAGTCAACATTGATTCTGATTCCGCAGAACTGTTTTGGGCGTGAAAAAGTATTTGTTGTTAATATTCTATTTTCATTCTGTTTTTCCAGTTACGAGTCCTTTTTTTTTATCTCTGATCGTTTTGTGTCCATTTCGTTTAGTTCTTTTTTCGTAACAGATTTAATGTTTAGTATAGAGCTTAGAAAAAAATCGCAGTGTGAGATAGGCAAGAAGTAAGGCATGTAGCAACATCAGCACGGCAAAGGGCACTCCTTTAAAGACAAGGAAGGGCAAAAATATTTTAAATCAAGTAATAGCGATTGTTGTATGTGTTGTACGATTTTTGAATCAAGTACGGGCAACGCCGGGCCATGTTGCTAGTAGATAGATAAAATGACAAATAAAGAAATTAATAAATGAATAAAGAAAGAAAGAAAGAAAGAAAGAAAGAAAGACAGAGATGTAATTATAAATAGAATAGATAGATTCTTAAAACGTTATGAATAGACGGAGATAGACAGATAGATAGATACGACACAGATAAATAGAATGAGATAGATAATGAAGAGACCGATATAGATAGATAGATAGATAGATTAGGAACAGATTGAAATTGATAGATGAATAATGTAGATATGAACAGATTAATATATATATATATATATATATATATATATATATATATATATAGAGAGAGAGAGAGAGAGAGAGAGAGAGATAGATAGATAGATAGATAGATTAGAAACAGACTTAAATGGATAGATAATATATATATATTTATATGAACAGACTGAGATAGATAGATAGATTATAAACAGATTGAAATTGATAGATAAATATAAAGATATAGATAGATAGAGAGACAGATAGATAGATAGATTATAAAAGATTGAAATTGATAGATAAATATAAAGATATAGATAGATAGATTAGAAACAGACTTAAATGGATAGATAATATATATATATATATATATATATATGAACAGACTGAGATACATATATATATATACATATATATATATATATATATATATATATATATATATATATATATATATATATATAGAGAGAGAGAGAGAGAGAGAGATAGATAGATAGATAGATAGATAGATAGATAGATAGATAGATAGATAGACTGGCAAAATGTATGTGCTTATTCCCACAAAAAACGTTGACAATTAATGTGAAGTATGTGGCCAGAGAGATTGACTTCTTGTTACCTCACGCAACTAATAGAACTTAACCATAGTTTCTGAATAATAACGATATTAACATATGACTTTTTCTCTATCACAGATATCACACGATATCACAATATATGCATCTGGAATTGCTTTGAGCCAAAACACCTAGCTTTATGTGGAGTCGCGTCTTCATTTGATGTCAGTTGTAGTTTTCAAAGTATGGCACAGGTGTTCGCCCCAGATGGTCTTCCGGCTTGCACGAGCGGTACAAACCGAATGACAGACACCCATAGTAGAATGAAAAGATATAAGTTTCTTTCATTCCAGCGATAATGTAGAATCCACGCTCGGGTAAGAAAAAAACAAAACCGCGCACCCATTCCTCATCAGTAGTTAATGAAGTCTAAATTTGATTAATGCTATCTATGAAAAATTTTATCTTGCTTTCATTTATAACATTAGATTAGTACGGCAAATGATATTGAAGCTAAGATGCTTAATCGGAAACAATTGAAAATTGAAAGTGACTTTAAATAAAACTAAAAATTTAAAGATATATCGAATTTAAATACAATTTGAAAAAATTAGTTTTTAAGAGTGATAAAATTGACTGAATGTAAAGGTACCTATTCTAATATATAAAATAAGAAAGTAATTTATTTTGTTGTTAAAATACTTAAATCTCGTGTTGAGGTTTTTGTGTTGGTAACTAAATAAATATTTGCTTAAACGCAGTGATATTTTCTGATTGTATAAATATCACCTAAATGTTGCTTAACTTTAAAATATTACCTTATAACTGTGTATGTGCTCCGTTTGCAATCGGTTACCCAGTCAGTACGACGATAATGAACGTTAGAAAAAAAATTACCAGAAACAAATGTTAAATTAAAAAATAACTTCCAGGAAATAAAAGCTTAACATGATTTAGTTGAAAAGTGAAGGAAACAAAACTGCAATACTAATTATAATAATGAAGGGAATATTTACCCTGTTAAAAATATAACTTTGTGGGCGAATTCAGAATTCTGGATTGCACTGAAGATTGAAACCGACAGTCACCATGTACTGTGAATTAATATATCCAATATATATATATATATATATATATATATATATATATATATATATTTATATCAGTCTGTAAGGACGATAATGAACGTTACTTAACATCAATGATTCTTCTATCACTTTCTATATCTATCTATCTATCTATCTATCTCAGTTTCTTCATTATGTATCTCTCAGTCTCTATC
>OZ038505.1:70201100-70206100 GCA_964036315.1 Acanthosepion esculentum
TGCACGCTTTTTAAATTTTCTATTCCCAGAAAAATAAAATTGATAAGTCCTGAGACGAAACCGGTAGTTTTTTTTTTTTTTTTTTAGCTTTTTCTTTTAAAAAATGCCTTATAAATTCTTACCACAAAAAACTTTATGAAGAAATATAGCTATATTTATGGGATAAAGTGCTCAATATCAGAGATAGAGCGTGTGTAAATATAAAAGTGAATATATATATATATATGTGTGTGTGTGTGTGTGTGTGTGTGTGTGTGTGTGTGCGTGTGCGTGTGCGTGTGTATATTTAGGCAGCATTCCTTCTTTCATGCACATTTCATTGAATACGAGAGACAAGGTGCTTTTATTAATTTTTTTATACAATTTCCCATGCGATCTAATAATTTGTTTCTTTTCGGATGATAAATTATATAAAAACTGTCCGAATGTTCCATTTTCAAGGATATATATTATATAATATTTTAACTATTAAATAAGAAACATTTCCTTGTATATATGTTTTATAAAATATTTTCGTTTTTCAAAACACGGTCAATATATTGTGTCCATGTTCAAATTTAATATTATTAAGTGCTGTTTTTTTTGTTTTTATTAAAAAGGCTTCTATTATTTCTAGCTTTTTTGCATGTAGATGATGCTATTATATTAGTGTTGTCAACAAGTATGTTCCGAATAGTTCCCGTAGGTCTCCATGGATATTTAAATAAGATCTAATTGAGCTATGGTCAGAAAAGTGCAGAGTGATATATTATTAGATCGCATGAGAAATTGTATGAAAAACTAAATAAAAGGACCTTTTCTGTCGTATTCAATGAAATGTGCATATATATATATATATATATATATATATATATATATATATATATATATATATATATATATATATATATATTCGAAGGTTTAAATAAGCAGCTCTAAGTAGAGTCTGCCCCAAATTAGTCTTCTGACCTAAAAGTGCTCAATGGCATAAAAACGATAGAGGTTTTCAATATTAATTCGATAACCAAGTAGGCAATGACTGTGTGTAACACACGAAACTTAAAGTTGTAGGCAGTAGTTGCTTCCCTGGTTATTGAATTACACACACACACACTCACACTCTCTCTCTCTCTCACACACACACATGTATATGTATATATATATATATATATATATATATATATATATATATGTATATATATATATATATATATATATATTGTGTGAGTGTGTGTGTATTTCGACAGAATTTTTTCATTGATGTATGTTTCATGGAATAATATAGACAAGTTTTGTCTATTTATTTTATGTAAATTCCTTTCATATCGTCTGATAAGCTTAATACCATTATCATAAAAAGATGAAAGAAAATCACCATATTGATACATAATTTTAATCCTATCTAAGCTTTCGGCTTACATAAGCCATTATCAAACATGACAATTACATTACAATATATTAACCAATACACGGACAAAACAATAATGATAGTCTGTTTTTGTTTGCATGAAAGATTTTCAAGCAACGAAAAAATTGTGCATAAGAGACGCTGGAAGCGAAAATCCCACCGCTGCTCATGACGTCACTCATGACCACGCGAGAGTGAAAACGAGAAGCATTAAGTATGGGAAGCCGTTGGTATATTAAGAATATTTGTGGAGATTTCAAAGTTTAATTTGTTCAGGTTATGTTTCAACTGTTCAATGAATATAGTTTCAAGAATTTTCAGTTTTTGTTAATTGTTTTCATGTTTAAGTATAGTCGTGTTTTCAACGAGGATTTTCCGGCCATGTATCTATTTTAAATGACTAAAAATGTTAGACTTATCATTCAAATGTAGTATCAAGCGTTGTGAAAGCGAATTTGTGGTGTGTCATATATATATATATATATATATATATATATATATATATATATATATATATATCAATTTGTGCAAATGAATTGAAAGCAAAAACGGATAATTCCGTTATTAATTTTTTTTTCGTATTTTTCCAATGAAACAGGACCCAGTGCACATGTTAATACTTCGTATGTCCATTCCACGAAGTCGGCCCTTGCAGATTGATTGCAGATTCTCGTTAGGATTTAAATCAAGATAGTTTCCGGGCCAGTCTATAGTACTTTGATTTACTCACTGGTATAGGTTGACAGTGTGTTCGTGCAGCGTTACAATATTTATACGCTTCCTTGGAGTAACGTCCATCGCAGGCAATGGCCTTAAGACAACTAATCGACAGTCGAGACAATGGTGTCTGATGCGATCGGGGATGATGCAATATTTTTGAAGGCCAAACAAATGCCATCACACATCCTGAAAGTAGATTCATATTACTGCACACCACTGCAAATGACCCAATCTGAGTGAAAAATAGAAATTGATGACACTCTGTCGAAAACTGAGCGTTTGGTGAAAGAAAGGAAACTAAAGCGGTTGTTTCAATTAATTTTTCTAATCGCAGCTTTTACTAATGTTAAGCTTTAAAAGTCTTATCATTAAAATGGTATAACTCTTTCATAGTTACTGTACTACCTGTGATATCGTGGATGGCATAAAAAGAAGTAATTTATTAAAGTAGAAACTATAAAAAGGGTGTCGTATATATGGAATGTTTAAGCTTTCACGACAAGCAGAATGCGTTAGATTTGTCAACGTCTCTTTTGCCGCGCATGCGTAGTAATAGCTTTTTAATGGCTTCTCACTCGAGTTTGTCTAATAGAGAGTGTTTCACGGAAGGCGGTTTTTGGTTTGTTTTGTTCCTGAAATGTCTTTTAAGAATTGCTTGTTGCTTTTGTTGTTTAAACATTTCAAAGTTATATACCTGTTTCCTTCTAATAAGATTAGAATTTCTCATCATTGTTCTAGCAGCGATATGACTTTTATATATATGAAAGATGTTTAATATATATATATATATATATATATATATATATATATATATCTATATATATATATATATATATATATATCTGAAAGATGTTTAATATATATATATATATACATACATACATACATATATATATATATATATATATATATATATATGTATGTATGTATGTATATATATATATTAAGCATCTTTCAGATATATATATATATCTGGAAGATGTTTAATATATATATATATACATACATACATACATATATATATATATATATATATATGTATGTATGTATGTGTGCGTGTTTGTTGTTTGTGTGAGAGTGTGTGTGCGTGCGTGTGTTTGGAGAGTGAGAGACAAAGATATATATATATATATATATATATATATATATATATATATAATCGGTAAAACAAGACATTAATATTTTATTCATACACAAACACATTGTCAACCATTGATCATTTTTTACTACCATTTCTTTCATCTTAATTTATTTGCTTTAATTCATCTCGTATTCTTCTTCTTAGTAATATTATCTTGAATTTTTATTAAATGAAGCATTGTCAAACATTATTAATTTTTGACTACTATTTCTTTCATCTTCATATAAATTGCTTTATTTTCACTAGTAGTAGCATTAGTAGTAATATGAACAGTAATTTTTATGAGATGAAGCATTGTCAGCTATTATTATTGACTAGGATTTATTTTATCTTCATTTCAATTACTTTATTTCTACTAGAAATATTAGTAGCAGTAATATTATCTGGAATTTTATTAGGTGAAGCATTGTCAATCATTATTTATTTTTGACTCGAATGAATGAAATATTTATAATATATAATAATATATTATATATATTATATATGATCTATGTATGTATGTATCTATGCATTTATGTATGTATGTATGTATATTTGTATATATATATATATATATATATATATATATATATATATATATATATAAGTGAACATTGAATTCAACACTTAGTTTGTTTCATAGGCTCTGAGTGTTGACTTCAATGTTCACTTTTATATTTAGACACGCTCTATCTCTGATATTGAGCACTTTATCCCATATATATAGCACACCTTAAGAGTATATTTCTTTATATATATATATATATATATATATATATATATATATATATATATATAAATATGTGTGTGTGTGTGTGTGTGTGTGTGTGGAGATTTAATAGGCCGTGTAATGTTATTTGAGAAATAAAGGCTCACAAAATAATGAGAATACTGACGATCAGATTGATGATGTGTAGCTGTTTTGAAGAGATTGAGACTCGAAGCGAACGATTTTAAAATTGGAATATATATATATATATATATGTATGTATATAGGTATGTATATATGTATGTATGTATGTATAGCCATACTCTGTGAATGACTTAAACAATTGACTGAAGAACACACGTTCCAGTGCAAGGGTATTTCATTTCGGCTTTTGGTTTGGGATAGGAAAGTTGATGGGGACTCTCTGGAACACATCATCATGGATGATAAGACCGAAGTGTGAAGTCTGATTATTATTTGAAAGTTTCATCGCCTATATTATATATATATATATATATATATATATATATATATATATATATATATATATATATATACAGTAATGTTCGATAAAAGTGACTCACCTGATTTTTTTTTTCACTTAAAGTTTTTCGCCTATTGTTTTTGGGGGTCAAACTAATTTTTAATCTTACTAATATAAAGACACCTTCACGACCACCTCGTAAAAAAAATTACTCACCCTAAGGTATTCTATTGATTATTATAATTTTGGATATAAATTAGATTACGGAAAAAATCTGTGCAAAAAAAGTGACTGACTTATTTCCTGCAACTAGTAATCAATAGAAACATAACCGAACAGCTTTAAATAAAGAATAATAGAGGTATAATTTATTTATAATAGGTAATATAGTTAAATTTTTAATAATCTATAGGTCCTCCTTTATTTTGAATAACCTTTTCAACCCTTTTTGGCATTGACTTGATTAGGTTCTGGCAAATCTCATGTCCAAGCATTGAATTCCATTCAGATATGAAATTCATAATCAAATCCTCTTTGTTGCTCAGCTGCTTTCTCGAGAGCCTCTACTTTATAATGCTCC
>OZ038505.1:70211100-70218600 GCA_964036315.1 Acanthosepion esculentum
ACCACTGTTCAACCGGTGGCTGAGTATTATGTTATATTTTCTACCACTGTTATGACCTGCTTTATTTTATTTTTAAACTACTTCTTTTGGGCACAGAAACTAAGTAATGCTTGTTTCAAAATATTTAAGTTAAGATTATAATTTCTAATTTTCTTAAAATAAGTTTTGAAAAAATTATAATTCATTTTTAAAAGAGTTCAAACTGAGATTTTCATTTTTTTTATAAAATGGAAAAAATGGTTGACATGATTGATTATCTGTCAATATTGCTGGGACACACAAAATAAACAAGATTTTTAACGGAAATTTCGGACGTGCTAGGAACGACTAACGATTAAAAATATATAAAAAAATACCCCCAAAATACTTTAACCTTTCCTCTTAATAATAACATAAATATTTAGACGATAAAACTTTGTTTTCGTCAAGTTTGGTGTCTTTTTCATCATGCTATGCTCTTTTTTAGCGATCTCATGGAGGTAGCTACAAAAGATGGATTTAAAAAAATTCCATAAAGTCGTCCTAACTCCATCAAACCAAAACCAAAAATATTATTTCTTCAAAATATCTGACATGGTGAAAATAAAAAATCTGAGAAAAATTTTGTGATTGTTCAAAAATTCGTTTCATAATTATTGTATTGTTTTTTTTCTGTTATTTGCATAAATAAATGTCAATCAGGAGGTCCGATGCTGTAAAATTTAGCTCAGTATGTCGTGCTAGACACTTTTCCGCAGCAGACTATCTTAAAAATGCATTGAATTTCATTATATCTGGTCGAGTACTTCTGCTATGTATTTAGAAATTCTTGATAAAATCCAGAAGTATTATATTGTCACTTGCTTTGACCTGGCATCTCGGCTTCAGTCACTTTCCCACCGCCATAATGTATGTTCCCTAGGTAATTTCTATAAAGAGCTTCAAGATAATTGGTCGTATGAGCTTTCCTCTTTGGTAGCTAGACTCTATGAAATTAAGCGTACAACTATATTGTCGGAAATTTATAATCATTTGAAATCAGTTGAAATTGATAGATTGAGACTTATGTAGTATTTAAGAATTTCTTCTGGAGAAATTCTCACTTGTGGTAGTCTTTTGCAGTGTCTTGCATTCCAGTCAACTTTGACATTCAAAAAATAAATGCCTCCTTAATTCCTCCTCTTGTATTGTTCTCTTTCCATAATAATGTTTCCTTTTTGAAATATTCACTCACACGTAGTAACGCATTGCATCTTAGTGACTTCGCGTTCTGGGTAAGAGGATAGACTACATCCGTATCCTAGTTAAGACAATAAACTACATCCAACAGAAAGGCCTTTGATCAGTAAGTTTTGAGGGGCGTGGAACCACTTTTTAATTGCTGGTGTTCCCAGGTCAGCTCTAACCTGGGGTGGTAGCACATGTTAGGGTCCCAAATATGTGCAAATAGTTAACCCCCAAAAAAGGGTCAAGGCATTTTGAAAGTGTAAAAATAGATTTTAATACAAGAAATTAATTTTTGAAGAAAATAATTATTATCATCAAGATATCTTTGGAAATAAATATTATCATCAATACATTGTTGGAAAAAGATATTAGCAGAAATAAAAATCTTGTCGGTATTAAATAAACAAATGAAGTTGATATATCGTAAAACAAACCAAAAAAAAATTACCAGCGATAAAAATCTTGCCGGCATTAAATAACACTTTGAGGACGATATGCCGTAAAACAATCCTTCCAAAATGATATTACCGGCAATAAAATCTCGTCGGCATTAAATAATCCATTGAAGTTGATATACCCTAAACAATCCTTCCAAAAAGATATTACCGGCAATAATAATCTTGTCGGCATTAAATAACCCATTGAGGACGATATGCCGTAAAACAATTATTCCAAAAGATATTACCGGCAATAAAAGTCTTGTCGGCATTAAATAACCAATTGAGGTCGATATGCCGTAAAACAATCCTCCCAAAAAGATTCTATAGGCAATAATATTCTTGTCGGCATTAAATAACCCATTGCGGTCGACATGCCGTAAAACAATCCTTCCAAAAAGATATTACCGGCAATAATAATCTTGTCGGCATTAAATAAACCTTTGAGGTCGATATGCCGTAAAACAATCCTCCCAAAAAGATTCTACCGGCAATTATAATCTTGTCGGCATTAAATAATCCATTGAGATTGATATACCGGAAACAATCCTTCCCAAAAGGTATTACCGGCAATAATGATCTTGTCGGCATTGAATAACCCACTGAGGTCGATATGCCGTAAAACAATCCTTCCAAAAAGATATTCCCGGCATAAAAGTCTTGTCGACATTAAATAACCCATTGAGGTCGATATGACGTAAAACAATCCTTCCAAAAAGATATTACCGGCAATAAAAGTCTTGTCGGCATTAAATAAGGTTGATATACCGTATTGACGTTGATATACCGTAAAACAAGTCACCCCAAACCAAACCTAGTGACTTCATCACCTTCCTTGGTGTGAAATTATTTCAAGAAATGATATTAAGCAATGAAGGAAACAGACACTTCGCGCAGTCATTACTATTAGGTTTTAACATTTAAATATACTTAAGAAATAATCATTGTCGATGCCTGCTCTGTCACGGAGTCGGTCTTTTTACCTCCTGGCTTCGTAAACATAGTTAAAGTGTCTGACATTACTTATATATAATTGTTATTTCAGATTTGACAGGATGACTTTTCAATTATCGACAGTTGATGCTGGGGGAAATGGTCTGCACTTTCTCTCTCTCTCTCTCATATATATATATATATATATATATATCACCTTTATTAATATTATTAGATGTGTTTTTTTTGTTACTGAAGAATTTGTTTACAGAAATATTCTCGCCTTTACACGCGGTAAACTCCAGTAATTTGCTGAAGCAAATATTGTCAGACGCTAACGATCTGTGTTACATATATATATATATATATATATATATATATATATATATATATATATATATATATAAAAAGAGAGAGGGACGCAGAGAGAGATTATATTAAATACTTTTTGATTTTCTTGCGAGGCCCAGTTTTGTATGTCATTCCTTTTTTTTTTTTTTTGCTGTTATTGAGTTTTCATTCATAGCTATACACTCATCGGATCATTGACTGGCGGACTCTTTCAAATAATCCCACACGGCGTCGAATGGTTTCCCAGGCCCCTATAACACGTTTATGAAGCGTAGATGCATTATTAATGCTTGCTGCATAAACGACATGTGTTAGGTGCCACGGAACCTGCATCTTCCACCAGACGCTAAACAGCAGAAAAGTGTGGATATACCTTGGCTGCCTTTGGTCTGGAACCGTAAATATTATACAGCAATGCATCTTCACGTCCATCAGCATTGGCGGAGCAGTATGTAAATATAATATCTGCCTACTCACGATAAGAATGGCCTGTAATAGTTAAACGAAACGCTTCTCAATCAAATCAATGCTACACACGTTAAATGTTGAAGAGAGATTAGTTACACGAATAACAAATGTAACTTAGTCTGCATGGCAACACAGCACTATCTACCGTAAACATTATTTGAATTTAATAACTCAAAAAAGTAAGATTTCGTACATATTTTTATATGGATTTTTATCCTTGTTTTGGCGTGAGGAACTGGTCCCCTAATCATGTAAATGTCTTCTTGATACACCCTGTATATACATACACACTCATATATATATATATATATATATATATATATATATTTAAAGGAGAGTGCGTTTTTTTACTAATATGGTACTTGGAGAATTCTTTTGTTGTAGTAGTTTTTTTTCGGTCGATGTGGCATCAACTAAATTGTTCAATAAATAGAGCAATGTCGCAGCTATTATCACGAAAGTTGCACGTCGGGTCAGTTCTTTTTAAATCAAATATGTGGTGCAATTCAATTTATACTACATGAATCATTTTATAGAAAAAACAGATTAGTTAAGTTAATGATATAAATGGCGAGAATACATCTTCGCACGCAAATTTATTAAAATTACATTAACCCACGAACTTTTAGATGAATATTATGATCCCTGTTTTTAATAAATTCAAGCTGTATAAAAAAATTAAATAATATGTTCAAAATATTCAACCTTAGCGTTGCGACCGCACGCTCCAAAATTTCTTCAATATTGTTTTTTGATTACCTTTTAGTTTTAAATCAATTCAGTCCAAGCAAGGTGATAAGGCAACTAAGGCGCAAGGGGCTACTGGCAGTGAAAGAGAATGAGAAGACTAATCCTAAATATGAAACAAGGGATAAACCTCTATTCCCATTCAAATTGAATAGGGATAAGTTTTAATCGGGCCATATACAAACCTATCTACACCTGAGTTTCTTTAAGTTTTCACATACAAGAATCCATGTTCCAGTTCGTACTGCGTTTGCCATGACTATAAACAAATTACAAGGCCAAACGGTTCAAATAATTCAAGTAATTTTTATGCATGGCTAATTTTATGTTGCATGCTCGAGTGTATGAAATCCTAAGAATTTATTCTCACCTACTAGAAAGAAAAAAAAATAATTTTCTTAAAAAATATTGTTAATCATGAAGTCCTATAAAAATAAATTAAATTAAAGGAATTATCAAACCGCAAAGTAGAGATTTTGTGAAAGTATTTTTCCAGATAAATTAGCTTATTGAAATGTCACTTGGTCTGGGAAATTGAACAAAATGTCGTGTTTGTAATGTTTTTACATGTCCTTACGAAGAGATCCCATGAAAATAAGATTAACAAAAATGTTTTTCAAAATTAAAATGTTTTTTAAAAGTAATAACATCAGAAAATGTTTCAAATATGCAGATATCAATAAGGTTAGCAGTTTCAAAGTTGACATTTGTAAATAACAAATGAGTCCAATAACACTGTAAAAGTCAGGGATTGATTAAACACCGTATCGATATTATAAACGAGACCCCATTCTAAATCAAAAAGAAATGAGGAAAATAGCCCGTATTTAAATATTGTAAATAATATTTAGAAACGTTCAATTCATCAGTCTCTTTAAATTCAAATTAGTCTCACTCTTATAAACTCATCTACACACACACACAAACACACGTACACACACACACTCTCTCTCCCTCTCTCTCTCTCTCTCTCTCTGACTCTCTATCTATCTATCTATCTATCTATCTATCTATCTATCTATCTATTTCCCTGTATCTATCTATCTATCTTTCTATTCCTGGATCATTGGATCGGCCAGTTGTATGTTACATGCGCAAGAGTAAGAAACCCTGAGAATTCATTCTTCGCTTTTAAAAAGAGAAAAGGAAAAAAGTAAATTTTCTTAAAAAATATTGTTTACCATGAAGTCCTATAAAATTAAATTAAATTAAAGAAATTATTAAACCGCGAAGTAGGGTTTTTGTGAAAGTATTTTTCCAGACAAATTAGCTTATTCAAATTTCGATTGGTTTGGAAAATTAAACAAAATGTCGAGTTTGCAAATCTGAACAAAAATGTTAGCGATAACATCAACAATACGAAATATTGGCGGGCCATCCACACTTTTTGGAGGGACGAATACAGGGACCTGGTGCAGTGAATACCACAAGGTCCCCAAACGACCCTCCGCAGGTTTTGAATTCAGAGTTGTCCTTCTCCTAGACCAGTTGCCATAGAACCCAGTCTGTCCATAGTTGGAGGGAGAACAAGAGGATTCACACCTTTCCCAAGGGTATTAGCACGTAAGTGAATGTAACGGATTCGACTGGAATTCGAACTCGGCTCTCCGATTCCTCAATCCAAGCCGTTATCCTTGGCACGGTGGTGTGTGTGTGTGTGTGTGTGTGTGTGTGTGTGTGTGTGTGTGTGTGTGTGTGTGCGTGCGTGCGTGTGCGTGTGTGTGTGTGTGTGTATATATATATATATATATATATATATATATATATATATATATATATATATATATATATATATATATATATATATATAAAGACATCATATCTTCATTCAAATATGTTTGGTTGCATAAACTAGACATATATTATGTCTATTTTTATTTTAATCCACTCAAATTTACGAATTAAATTATTACTGTTACTAAACTCATTATAGAAGGCATTGTATTTCTTTTCGCATTTCTTTTATTTTTCCAAAGTAATTTCAATCTTATCTAAGATCATGTAATTGATAGTTGTGAATTATATATATATATATATATATATATATATATGAAAGTTATATTTTTTGTTTTTCAACATGGTGCTAAGAAAAGTTCTCAGGCTTACAAACATCAGAATTTAATTGCTTATCTAGTTTTTAAACATTTCGTGGTACGACCAAGAACTTTAAGCATTGACCAGATATCATTGCTAAATACATGAGTGTTGCTCTGAAATATCTATATTTTTACGAGGAACTACTCTGTTTAAGTAGTTCTCATTTTATATACAACATTAGAATATATAAATAATTTATATAAAGTGTTATACATACATACATATATACATATATTTATATCTATATCTATATATATATATTAAGACATCATATCTTCTATGAAATTAAATTAAATAAATTATCAAACCGTGAAGTAGGGTTTTTGTCAAAGTATATTCCAAACAAATCAACTTATTCAAATTTCATCGATTGGTTCGTGAAATTGAACAAAATGTACAGTATATAAATCTGGACAAAAATTAATGTAGGATTTTAACAAGCGTTAGCGTGTTGCAAAAAATATTCTAGTTTAAATAAAAATCTATATTACCAGATTTTGAGACGAATCAGTAACTAAGAAAATTTGTGAGGCAAAACGAACTAAAAAAAAAAGAAGCGAAACAATGATAAGGAAAATAGTCGACATTGTTTATGAAATACCGAAAATGTAAATACCGCGTACACTCCTTTTAAATATGCGTTTTAAATGTTGCTGTAATATCCAATGACAGTTTTGACAGGTGTAAGCCATTGTTCGAATACACAAGTCTATAGATCTATGACCGGCAGATACTACATGTACGTTGTCGAAAAGAAAAATGCCACATCTACCATTTTATTTCACTTTGGCACCAACTCAATATTGGCTTATTATGAGTTGAAAGGTAGCCAAGGGCAAGAAATGAAACTCTTCTAATTATATCGTCGTGCAACGAGAAATGGGGGAAAATGAGGAAAAAAAGGCCGACACGTGCTTGTCCGCATAGAGGATACAAATTAATAAATAATGCCGACAGTGGCTCATTTAAAACTGCCGTACATACGTGTGTATACGTCGAGACTAAATGTAGATATTTAAGGGCCGAAAATACTGTTGACTAACACCTCCTTCAAACTTCCTTTACGTTGACTCCCCCCCCCCGGTGGGAGTTTGAAAGGACAAACCGCAAGCTTCCCCTTGTAGAACGCGACACAAATTTAACCATATGTAAACAGTGAAAAAAAGATTAAATACTATGACCCCAGGAAAGATAACAGCCTTCCATTAATCGTCTAAGAGATAGATTTCTGCTTTCAATCAGCATGGCTGGTGATGACCCC
>OZ038505.1:70223600-70236100 GCA_964036315.1 Acanthosepion esculentum
TGTTTCATGCTAGACGAAATCGCCAGGCCGCGAATGTTGGATTTTTCCTCGAGTATTTATCTATATGGGTCAGTGGTGCATTGTAGGTAATCTATTCTGACGTTTTTTTTTTTTTTGCAAGAGTGGCTTGATTGTTTATTTATTTATTTGTGTGTTTAGGTTGTTTTTGCAAGAGTGGCTTGTTGTTTTATTTATTTGTTTTTCATTTTGTAGTATTTATTCTTTTCGGTTTTTGATGTTTAATTACGTAGTAAAAAAATGTGGGATTTCCTTAGGTCGATTATTTAATAGTCTTTGTCTGGGAAGATAAGTAAGGCTATTTATTTGTTCAGTGTTTAGATTGCTTACCGTAGGCAATCCTGTTATTTTGGCGGGGGACAGTTTTTACTTTATGTATTTATTTATTTGGATTCATTATTTTTACTTGTTTTTGCTTATTTATATTAGGTCTAACGTTTATTTTAGCGGGTGCGATTTGTTAATTTGTTAATTCATTTATTTATTTGGATTAAATTTTATTTGATTTTATTTATTTACTTATTTTTTATTTTGTATATTTTTATTTACTCTATTTGGTTTTCGATTTTTGAGTAACGTATTAAAGTTTTTTATCATTATATAGTAGTTATAGCTGTTTTTACGTCGAATTTTTGGATTGGTAGTTGTAGTCTATTCTAACAGTTATTTTGGCGGGATTGGTTTGTTAATTTGTTTATTATTATTTACTTTATTTATTTATTTATTGTTTTTTATGTATTTTATTTTTATTTTTATTCTATTTCGTCTATTCTAACGGGAGTGGTTTGTTAATTTGTTTATTATTTGTTTGGGGTAATTTATTTTACTTGATTTTTTCATATTATTTTGTTTATTTTTATTTATTCATTTAAGTCTTCGATTAAATAACGTAGTAAAAATAGTTTTCATGAAATTGAGATGAGCTCAGATCGTTTATTTAGTAATTTATTTTGGTCTGTGAAAGTAATAATAGCTATATTTTCCTCCAAGCAAAATTTGCACGTTTTTGATTGACTGTTGTAGGTTGATGATCTTTTCCTTACAAAATTATAATGGGAAATAAGGAAAAGATCACCCGCCTACATCAATCTGCAAACTTTGTGATTTTAATTGGCCGATATTCTTTAATTAATACTATTTTTTCTCTGTCTTTTGACATAGAGCTCTTCCTGGAAATTCCATACGGATTACCAAATTGTAACATTACTATATATATATATATATATATATATATATATATATATATATATATATATATATATATGAGGCATGTCTGATTGAATAAATTACAGATATTATGTCTGGTAATTTTTAATAGAATCCGTTTATACTCACGAATAACTTTTCCATGTATTAATATTAAAGGTTGAGAGAAATGTGATTTAACTGTTTAAATTTATTTTCATTTACCAAGTACTTTCGATCTTCTTCCAACTTCATCTTCAGGGGTGCATGTAGTACAAAGCTATATATTGTTCAGGGGTACAAGTATTTACACAAAACTGCGCGTTGCTATTCATTGCCGTAACTTTTTATTATGCTTTTAAATGTGCGGTGCGTTCATTGGAACGTGAAAAAATATCCATTATGGAATAAATAAGTTATTCAGCCATAATGTCTGCAATTTATTAAATCAGACATGCCTAAAAGAGAATTTACTGGCTAAATACATACATATATATATATATATATATATATATATATATATATATATATATATATGCGTGTGTGTGCGCACGCGTGTATATGCGTGTGTGTGTGTGTGTGCGCACGTGTGTATATATATATATATATATATATATATATATATATATATATATATATATATATGGAATAATATTTAAGTCTATCAGAAGAAGCAGGTTTTGGTGAGTTGCTTATATTCAATATCTGTTCTTATTTTTTCGCTTTTGAGGAAGAAAGATGAAGAACTGATAAAATGTTTCTCTCAGCAGAACTTTCAGAGTCATTAACGCACAATGCATTTATCTATTCATCTGCCTCGACAAAAAAAAACATGAAAAATACCCGCCTTCCTATAATGAAAGAATCTTATCCCCAATATAGGCGACTTTCACAATAGTCATACCTCAGGGTAAATGAAAACTGATTTGATTGAGAATGGCTTTCAACAGATGAGTCTGCTTTTGGTAAAGGCATCTTTGTTTTCTAGTTTGATTTCGAAGGATGGGTCGCTTAGCATTAGCTTTACCATTAGCATTAAATGAGGTGTGTGGTCACGTTTCGCTTACGTTGGGCATTGTCCCTTCTTAGGGATTTACTACATTAAGCCGTGGTGAGCGGATCAATTGAAGATACATTTGGATCACTGGAAAATGCGAGGCTCTCCTTCCGAATTTTCATAGCCGTATTCTTATAGTTTTGTTTATCCATCATTTAAATGTTATCTTTGTTTCTCTTCTTCGTTTTCGACTATCATTTAACATGATATATATATATATATATGCATGTATTTGAATTATATATGTATATAATACATATACACACATATATTCATACACATTCATACACATAGAGACACACACGTATATAATGTATGTATATATATATATATATATATATATATATATATATACGACTATGTCTACTTTCACTTTCACTTTCTTGAACTCTCAGTTTCACATTCCTTGCAGCCTACTTTCACTTTCTTATTCATTTTCCCGCCTTTTAACTTAATCCCGATTCTTGACTTTTCACTAGTTTCATTACAATTATATCACTTTAGTTACTTCTCGTTCCACCTATTTCGACAGTTTCCAATCTCATCAATGACTCCGTGCTTTTAAATCAGACTTGAAACGATTCGACAGAACGCAGAACTCCATTCGAGCCCCGAGTCGGTCAAGCTCTTCAAACCCGGGAGATTAGGTGATGATCATTGCTTAAATTCACCCATCGTATCCATTATCCAATTAACCCCTATCGCTTTTGCTGGGGTAAATCTCCTTAAATTAAATTACATTCACTTGAGAAAGAAAAGCGTATGACGACATCAAATCCCAAAGATATTATTATGCATAAAAAGCAGACGTCTCTATTTATTGGGCTGAAGAAACATTCCTCTTCTTTAGTTAGTTTAGTGCAGAGCTTAAGAAAGAGTATTATTGTTTTCGTTTAATTTGTTAATGGTTTCACTTTTTGTCAGATTTCAATCAACGGTAAAGTAACATATCTTTAGTTTCTTATGACCTCCACAGAGTAGTGATTAACACTAAATGAATAACATTTACCTATGAATAATGAAACTACTTATTACCAGACCATAAAAGTACAAGTCTATTTTTGTATTAAAACTACTTGCAAATAATGATAAATCTTATATATAAAGTACAGTATGTGTGCGTGTGTTTGTGCGTGTGTTTGTCCAATTAACTCATCCGCTCCTACTCGTTCGATTTCAAAGATTCATAACTCATTCAAAGCCCTAGAAAATTAAGCACAGGAAGCGATTTTCGTTGAGCTCAGATTCAAGGTTTCCAGATTATACGAGGTTAAAAATATATATTAATATATTATACTAGCCATTATCGCTGCTTTCATGGTTCAGTGGGACTAACTGTTATTTTCTTTTTCTATCCAAAATTGCAGTGCACGTTTTATTATAAACTAGATTAAAAACCACCCTATCGGAGGACTCTTGGTTTGAACATCATCACAATAGCTAGGGATAAGTAGATGTGATAGGCATCAATAAACTATAGAAGAACTCAAAATTGATCGCTTCTTTTAAGTATTGAATTAATGTTTAAGCTTACCTTTTAAAAGTGAAGCGATAATTCTTCTGCTGCCACTTAATTTAAAGATGATTTGATGTACATAGATACTTATTTTCTGTACAAACGATTATTTTTATTTCATAAATGACAGAACAGGGGAGAATTTATAAAATATAATTAATATAGATGGGAAAATCTAAATTAGAATTAGTTATACATTCAACATTTGAAGAGTTTGAGAAATATAATAGCTAATAAAGTAAAACCTATATTATGCAATCTATACAAATAAATTTAAAATTGGAGCCCAATTCCACCACGAATTCAAAGATTTTAAGTAGTGAATATGTCTTAGTTTGCGAAGCGATAACGGGCGGGCGAAGCTTGTTAGTATATATATATATATATATATATATATATATATATATATATATATATATATATATATATATATATATATATATATATGTATGTACTAGCTGACAGCACCAATATACTACACCAGGAAAATAACAAACACAAACTTCTAATTCTCGACGCCCTCAATACCAAAAGTAACCAACACTCAACAAAATTTATTACGAGTGTAGTAGCAATATATTCAATGCATTTGACCAGTCTTTAATGTCCTTTTTTATTTCCAACAATATTTATCACACACACTTACATATATGTTGAATATATCTCTTCATATATATATATAAATATATATATATATATATATATATATATATATATATATATATATATATAAAATATAAAAGGCTCAAACACTAATATTCCATGGTTATAATTTATTTAAAACTTCTCTCTGTTAAATTTTAATCCCCACCTTCATCTTTAGGCTTTCCTGTTCTTCTTTCTTCTGTTACACCCTCTCCCTATATCTTTCATACATCTCCCTCTCACACTTGTTTCCCACTCCCACACATACACTCTTACTAAAATTTTATTTTTTATACCCGGAGTTATATTTTCAGATTTTTTTTTAGGTCTGATGAATTGAATCGGGATTACGATTACAATGTAATAAATTATAACCATGGAATATTAGTGTTTGAGCCTTTTATATTATATTCTTACTCTGTCCTGGACATCGAGTTCTACCTGTATTTTATCCTCTTGGAAATTTATATATATATATATATATATAAAAATCACCCGGACAAAAAAAAAAAATCGCAGAAAGACAAAAGAAAATTGTTTTGCTGCTAGCCAATCATTAGTAAACACTTAAAAATAAATAAAAACGCACAGAAGATGGTGAGAAAAGCGGAGTTCCTTTCGTTTTCTGGTAAATATTAACAGTAAAATGTAGTTTCGATCATCGTGAATACCTTTAGAATACTTTTGTCCTGTATTTGAATATAAATCATTGCTGCTGCTGCTCTGCTGCTATGATGATGATACATGATGTTGTATGATGATAACTCATAATATTAGAGACGTATATACAAAAAGTATTTGGGTGAACATACACACGCTTAAATAAACAAAAATCCGGAGCTTCTTTGTAAATTCATGAACGGAAATTAATTCCTACTACGCTATCTACAAGTCAATCATGCTTAGAACCAAAAACAAAAGAAAAATATCCGAAATGATACGAATCAAATAAAGAAATAATTGAAATATTGAAATGAATAAAATAATACATTTAGTCGATATTCTAAATAGCATTCCTATAAATAAGCCAGATCATTAACCGTAAACCAAAAAACAGAGAAAGACAGTTTTCTCCTCCATTTTACATAATCCCCAGTAGACACTACAAAATTATTATATGTGGTCTGAACGGGAGGTCACCATGAAATGCTGATTCCTATATCCATACAACCTATCTCTATATTATCAAATATAATATTATCTATAGAGGAATGAAAATCAAATTGTAGTTGTGTACAGACTTACGACCATAACACGTTGAAATCGAACTGGACGATCACGAAAGTTAATCAACGTTGAAGCTGTTTAGTACCTAGATAGGTGGACCGCTTGTGAATACCAGGGCTGGTTAGATTGAGTTTGCGGGTGGAGGTAATCGAGAACCGATTTCGAATTCCAGCCAGGTTCGTAATATTCGCTTGCGGGCAAAAACCATTGGGAAACGTATTAATCCACGTCTTTTCCTGCCAGCTAAACGTTAGCTAGTAAAATTTGTATCAGAAAATCATAACTATTCTTACAATCAAAAATATCTTAAATATTTTAAATATTTAAATTATTTTAAATATTTTAAATATTTAAATATTTTAAATATTTATATATTTTAAATATGTCGGTTTTAAATATCGTTAAAAGATTAAGCTGTAAAAAAAGCTAATCTATTAATCAGTCGATTATGTAGCACAGACACACACACGCAGGCCCATCCCCCATATATATATATATATATATATATATATATATATATATATTATATATATATATATATATATATATATATAAATAATAGAAAAGCCCAAAGCAGATAACACTAGAAGAATTTTAGAGTTCCATGAAAATAAGTGGATACGACGTTTACACACCCTGTTTCCAGCCGGACTAAACCACAAATTGAACAATATAGATAGTAGCAACACATAACCCTACAAATCAAAACCTACCCACATTCCATACCCATAGAAAAAAGACAGGCTTACGGAGGTGTTGAGGCCTCACACCTATACAGACACCCACACACAACATACTCACTCACTTTCCTAATGAGCCAAATGATAACACACACCCATAGCAATATACAAGCTAACACATATCATACTCACTCACTCCCTTAAAAACTAAATAACACACACACACATTTACCAGAGACTCAACAACTAGATAACACACACACTAAACTAAATAACACAAACACACACACACACACACAAACACACTTACCATCCCCTCCCCAAACACAAATAATTCTGCTGAACTGACCGGAGAAAAAAAAGGGAACATAGCTCTTATCTCAAATGACAACTTAAAAAAGACTGTTTGACCAACACAAGGAATGTTAAAAAGATAAATAAATAAATAATAAAAAAAGCAATGAAAACTACAGACAAACGTTCGTTTTCTTCATCAAGACATTCACTTCTGTAGTTTACTGCTACAGCAAGCAGAAACATTTTTTCTCTCCCGATGATGGCCATGTTGGTCGAAAATAGTCGAGGAATATAAATGAAATAATAATAATAAAAGCATAAGAATATTAATCTACAACCCAGTATGTCTGAAGATTTTAATTGATTTTTTTAATAATTTTTATCGTTCAATATATATATATATATATATATATATATATATATATATATATATATTTGTTGTGAACATTAAAAAAAATATTTTAAAAATTCAAATTTTAAGGCACATTGGGTTGTTTATTAATATTTTTGTTTTATTATTTCAATTAGGTTCCTGGCCATCATCAGGAGAAAAAATCCTAGCTTGTTAGTAGCAGTGAACTACCGGAGTGAATGACTGTTTCTGAAGAGCGTGTACTTTATCTGTAGTTTTAAATGGGTCTTCATCGTTAATTTTGGTCAATCCTTGTGTCGGTCAAACGGACTATTCCAAGTTGTTTTTAATATAGAGGGTGGGTTATTCCTGACTTTAAGAATTACCACCTTGGTCATTTTTGATAGTTTTAATGTTTACTGAGAATGGGCTATGTGTGTTAAGTCTATGTTACCTTTAATTCTTTGGCAGTGTGTATGATGTGCGTAAGTGTATATATTTGTATGAGTGTGTATGTAAGTGTGAGACCTCAACACGTTTTCATATATATATATATATATATATATATATATATATATACGCATCAACTCTGCAACTATGTGTATATGTACGTGTGTGTGTGCGCGCGCGTGCGTGTGTGTGTGTGTTCGATGTGTGTGTGCGCGCGCAATCATGTCGTGTCTATGCGTGTTTTGGCCCGATTATAGACGTGTTTCATTTTATATATTAACATATGTCAATCTGAATAGTAATCGTTTACTATGGCGCATATATATATATATATATATATATATATATATATATATATATATATATATATATATATATATATATATATATATATGTCTGTATGTAAGTCTGAGAGAGACAGAGAGAGATGGGGGAGTCAGTTTCGCGCGCATATGTCTGCCTTTGCCTAAAAAAAATTTTTTTTCCCGTCTATTCTTGATAAAAAAAAAAATCCGTCCGTTCCAAAGCTAACTCTTATTCTAATTGTGGACAAACGTCTTTTATTCCCCGCACCATATATATATATATATATATATATATATATATATATATATATATATATATATATATATATATATATATATATATATGTTGTAATTTTCCTCTTTTACCAATCGAAGTACTTTTTGTTATTCGTTCATTAATTTAGTTATTCCGTTGATGCTGCGTCCGTTCTTTAAATCCAATTAGTTTCATTGATGGACTTTCTTTACTTTGTTTAGTTTGCCATTTGTCGCTATTTTTTCTCTCCCCTCTTGTTTATATTTATGTTGTTTTTACATTGTTGTTTTGTTTCTTTTTCTTGTGTCCATCCTACCTTCCGTATTACGTGCTTATTGTCAACGTATGTACGCATGCGCGGAATTGGAAATCTTACAGGAAAATCTCTCAGTACGTTTTCCGCTGTGAGTTTGTTACATTAATGCCCTGTTATCTGCCGTCCAATTGTTGGGAAATAAGAGTCCCCGGAAGTGGTCGGCAGTTTATTTTTTATTTTTTTTTGTTTTGTTTTTTTCATTTAACATATGTATTCTTGATTAATGCGATTTTTCTATTTTTTATGTGTTTGGGTCGATCATTTGACATTTTTTTTTCCTTTTTTTACATGAGAATCAGCGAAAAATACACACATTTTGTATCTTTCTCATTTTCTTACTCATTCTTTCACTCACTTTCACTCCACACACACACATACATACACACGCACATACACACAAACACATATGGGATATCGACTAATAAAATTGATGGAAATAAAACGAATCTAAATGACAAAAAAAAATATATTAAAAAAATATATTAAATTTAAATTTCCCAGCATCCCTCGTTCGTGCGCATGCACAGACCACTTTCTCATAAAATTTCCACAATATTGTTCTTGATATATAAATATCTATATCTTTGTCTCATTCATTCATATATATACATATATATATATATATATATATATATATATATAGATATATATATATATATAGATATAGATATATATATAGATATATATATATATATGTGTGTGTGTGTGTTTGTGTGTGAGTGAGTGTATATGTATTTATATATATATATATAAGTATATATATATGAATGTACATATATATGTATGCATATATATGTATATATGTATATAAATGCATATATATATATATTATATATATATATAAATAAATGCATATAAATATATATGTATGTATGTATATGTATTTATATATATATATATAGTATATATATATGTATGTACATATATATGTATATATATGTATGCATATATATGTATATATATATAAATGCATATATATATATATTATATTATATATATATGTAAATAAATGCATATATATATATATATATATATATATATGTGTGTGTGTGTGTGTGTGTGTGTGTGTGTGTGTGTACACATGTTCTTGTTTATGAGACGCTGCGATGCATTAGAAAACCCCCAGTTTTTGAAGGAGATCGGAAATTTTTCTATGTAGTTCATAGCCTTCTCCACTCTCCCATATTTTTCTCTCTGAATAATATATTTCAGCATGAAATCCTGCCCAATCATGACAAATTCATCAAAGACTGAGAAATACTAAATTTATAGTAACTATTTAGAATGTAATAATTATGAGATAATTTAGGGTGCATAATACCACCAAAAACCGAAACTTATCGCTGCCTGGAATCTTCAGAATTCATTACAAACCATACTTGTCTTACTTTCAAATATAGGATATAATGGGGAGATAACGCTCACCTCATACCCCCATATTTTAACATCTGTCACCGCTTTCCAATTTATAAGACTATGTTTTAGATATTCTTTAAGAAAAAATGTGTTTTATAAGCAGCAAATTTTATAAGGAAAAATGCGTCTTATAAGCAGCAAATTTTATAAGGAAAATGCGTTTTATAAGCAGGAAATTTTATAAGAAAATATGCATCTTATAAGCAGCAAATACTATAAAGAAAATGCGTCTTATTTGCTACAAATTTTACGAGGAATAATTTATCTTATAAGCAGCAAATTTTATAAGAAAATATGCGTCTTATAAGCAGCAAATTTTATAAGAAAATAAGCGTCTTATAAGCAGCAAATTTTATATGGAAAAATGCGTCTTATAAGCAGCAAATTTTATAAGAAAATATGCGTCTCATAAGCAATAAATTCTATAAGGGAAATGCGTCTTATAAGCAGCAAATTCCATGAGGAAAATGCGTCTTATTTGCAAGAAATTTTACAAGGAAAAATGTGTCATATAAGAAGCAAATTCAATGTGGAAAAATTTGTTCATGTAAGCAGCAAATTCTATAAGCAAAAATCTGACTTATAAGCAGCAAATTATATAAGAAAATATGTGTTTTATAAGAAGCAAATTTTATAAGGGAAAATGCGTTTTATAAGCAGCAAAATCTATAAGGAAAAATGTATCTTGTAAGCAGCAATTTACGGTTCGTGTATTTAATCAATTTTCATAATAATACTTATTAAATATGTGCTAAAACAGATTTAAACCCATTGTAATTAGGACACGAGATAATGGCGAACAGATTGAAGAAGTTTTTTAAGCCGTTATAATCATGATCATTATCTATCCGATGACCAGATGTCGTTGTCGGGTCGCTGTGCAGATGAGGTCTTGTTCAGTCCACTGCACACATATGCGGCTTGAATATCTGCGCGATATACATTTATGTGCAGTGTGTCTTGGGTACGTAGACATGTTATAACCAATTCTTATCCAAGTTAAACTACGGACTATGTCCTTCAACCTGAAGCCACGCCTATGTCACGGACGCGTGGCTGTTGATTCCATCAACGGAATCCTCTGCCGTGGCTGTTGACTCTCGTAGCGGAAGACGTACACCCATCGACGGCGTGCGATCAAGGCATTGCATGCATACATCGCCATGTAGCCTAGTCTATTATATTGTGCTAGAAGGTCTTTGAGCCTACAAGAAGATTCCTCCATGTTCTGCCTTTAATCATATTAGACGTCCACCAATTCTCGAGACCAGAAAAGCCTGTTGGGGAAACCTGTTAATGCATATGACTCCATCAAATAGCAGAGTCTAAAAATTTAAAAAAATCTTTACAGTGAGTGTCTTCTGTTTAGAGTAAAGAATTTAAATCTGCCATCAGCTTTGATAACGGGGATAATCTTGTTATTTACTTTGTGGTGTATTCCTTTAGGATGTTGGCGTTGAAGTCTCCACAATCCCCGTCCTTTTTTTATTCCTAAATAAAGTTTTCCATTTTGTTATATCTCTTTAGAACTCTTTTGTCAGACATTTACACAGAGTCGTTAAACATAATGAACGTGATCGGTTTTCTATTGTAATTGCTTCTCAAAATTACACATTCTTCTTCTATGAGGCGTGTTGCTTGAGGACGTGTGCGATCACGACTCTCCACAATTTCGACTTCTTTTATAAATGTTGTTATATCTCCTAATCTTTTTCCAGCCAACCATTTTTAGAAGCACATTATGTAAGATATTCTTGGTTTTCCTCTGTCTCTCTTACCTTCAACATCTCCTGTGAGTGTTAATTTTTTCAAGTCCTTATTATGTGCCTTAGAAATATCAACTGTCTCTCTCTGATTCTACAAAGAAGTGTCTTTTTTTCCCATTTTCTGTAAAACTTCGTCGTTGATATTCTTATGATATTTATGTAGAAAGACATTATAGCGTCACGTTTCTTCTTCATCTCTGACGAGATTGTGCATATATTAAGATAATAATGTGCATATATTAAGATAATAATGTAAAAAAACATTTATGTGAAGTTTCACATTAAATAATATTGTAATCGTAATGAATTTAAAAATATAACATGGCGCCCTTTTCACCGTATGGATAATAATACTATTTGATTATACTGGATATAAAGAAGATGGAGTAGTTTTCTATAGTTAATGAGTGGGTCTACTTGACATTCTTACAATAATTGTATACATATACCTAGTCCTGGGTATGACGATAAACTACATCTGGCAGCAAGGTCTCTTATCGGGTAGCGAGGAACCACCTCAAAATTGATGTTGTTCCCAGGTCCACCCTGATCAATGGTGGTATTACCTGTTAGTGTTCCCGCTATCGGCAAACAGTGAACCCACAAACAAAAGATTATGGAAGAATAAACAAACATATTTATATTAAAATAACAAATATTCATTTTTTATCTGTAGTTGGAAACATGCAGTTGCGTTCAGAACTATTTAGATTTCGCTGTTGGTATCTCGCTAAGTAAATCAACGAAACACCTAATATGGATGATATTAATGACGAAATAAAACTTCGCCGTATCCCTTGTAGCTCTCAATAAGTTTCATGCCTCTACTAATGTTGAGATGTTGAGTATTTCCACGTGAGTATATGGTAATAACAAACAAACACAGTCGTAGGGAAAAATACTGGTATATTCAGAGAGGTATTTACATCAGAGAGATTAGTAGTAGAACGAACGTAGGTTAGTAGTAACAATAAGTAATTGTAATAAAGTCAAAACGGTATCTTCCGGTCGAGA
>OZ038505.1:70241100-70266100 GCA_964036315.1 Acanthosepion esculentum
AACGTTCCGGCCGCTGTGCTCTCCAGCATTCCTCAGGTGTACATAGGTAACCTTCATGGAATTCTGAACTGAAATCTTTATTTAATCTAAGTGGGTAGATTCTTCTCGTTCCACCAATCATGTTCCTATTTTATTCAATTACTCTTCCGTAACTGCTCACCAGTTTCCACTGACCGCGAGTACACACTTCCCCGGCTCACAACCACTATTCAAATTCACAAACCAACGCTTTTATACACTAGGCCATTGGTTTCTTAAGTTAAATTACTGTAGGAAAAAAGAGAGTAGAATCTTAAAGCTTTAAATTTAACCAGGCGGCTGATTAGGTTCCAACTGAAGTTGCTGCTTCTGTTGTCTGACATATTTTGACTGATGCTACTACCTATGTTTTGGTTGCTGGTCCTGCTGCTATGGTTGAAGACATACTGTTATTTCTATTTCTTTATTAGCCTGGCAGATGCATTTATTCATTGAAATTGAAGAAAACCCCAAATTGTCCAAAATATCTGCTTAGTATTTTTCCTGCTTGACCTTAGTAGGAGGTGAAGTTAGCGGTTGTATCGTAAGATGATTTATCACTTATTAAAGACGCGAATCTGCGAAGAAGCGGCCGTCAAAAATCTTTGGCCAGGTCGTATTTGTTAATTAAATTCACAAACACACACACAATTCCCCAAATGGAAAAAAGTAAGCCAAGATAGTAACAAGCAGTGATAAAAAACCCCCACAAAACTACACAACTATGCATGCAAAGTAGTTTTAATAAGAAAAATACCTAGTAACTACATATATTCCATGGTATTTGCAACATTTGTATACAAATTTCTTACATGGAATGGAACAACAGTTTTGGGACAGAGGTTGAGTTATTTTTAGCTGAAAATTTGCATGAGATTAACAGATCAAAGTAACAATGTATCAAAAAAAGATATTAACGTCTGATTTTTTAAAAATCAAAATTCGATTGATGGCATGCGCGCGCATACTTCGAATCAGGCGCGATCAAACGCGCATGCGCGTCATATAAAACAAATGAAGAACGCATACATTTGAAGATTAAAGTTTTTACAAAGAACCAAGATGAAGCTGAAAAGAAAAAAATAATCTAGACATTTTCACACAGACTCAAAATACAAAAACAAAAATTATATATTTCATTTGAAACATTATTTAGACCATGATTCAAGCACGCACCCACAGACGTTAACTGAAAAAGAAACATTTGAAAAAAAAATCGTTCTATCATGTTTGTCAAGATATGTGGTCGCATCTACAGATGTTTAGAATAAAAAGAAAACAAATAGTTTTCCAAAACATCAAGACACACGCAAGTGCACGCGTACAATTATATATATATATATATATATATATATATATATATATATATATATATATATATATATATATATATATACATATATGAAAATGAAGAATAAATTTCATATATATTAAAATGAAGTATAAATTACATTTATGTATGTATAATCTTTTGTTTCGTTTCATTTTTAAGTACTACATTTACCGATTCTACAATGGAGTGATCACTTATATGTAAAGTTAATTTTAATTTGCAGTACGCCCTACGCTTGCGGTCAAATCACTTGGGGAAACACCGGTTCTCGTTTAATAAACGAAATTATACGAGTCCAGCTCGGTCAATAGCTTCATAGAGGACCATTTGGGAACACAGGTTACTGTAAGCAAACTTCTTCAGTCTGTAATGTGTTTCGGTTTTAAATAAGTCCCACACACAAACCCTCGTTTAATTACTTTCTCATTTCTTTTAATAATCTATCTATCTATCTATCTATCTATCTATCTATCTCAATCCGTTTATGGCTATCTATTTCAACCCGTTTATGGCTTTCCATTTATCTATCTATCTATCTATCTATCTATCTATCTATCTATCTATCTATCTCAACCCGTTTATGTCTTTCTATCTATCTATCTATCTATCTATCTTTCTCAACCCGTTTATGCCTTTTGATCTATCTATCTATCTTTCTCAACCCGTTTATGTCTTTTGATCTATCTATCTATCTATCTATCTTTCTCAACCCGTTTATGTCTTTTGATCTATCTATCTATCTATCTATCTTTCTCAACCCGTTTATGTCTTTTGATCTATCTATCTATCTATCTATCTATCTATCTATCTATCTATCTATCTATCTATCTCAACCCGTTTATGCCTTTCGATCTATCGCTCTATCTATCTATCTATCTCAACCCGTTTACGTCTTTCGATCTATCTATCTATCTATCTCAACCCGTTTATGTCTTTCGATCTATCTATCTATCTATCTATCTATCTCAATCCGTTTATGGCTATCTATCTCAACCCGTTTATGGCTTTCCATTTATCTATCTATCTATCTATCTATCTATCTATCTATCTATCTATCTATCTATCTATCTCAACCCGTTTATGGCTTTCCATCTATCTATCTATCTATCTATCTATCTATCTATCTCTCTATCTATCTATCTCAATCCGTTTATGGCTGTCTATCTCAACCCGTTTATGGCTTTCCATTTATCTATCTATCTATCTATCTATCTAAATTCGTTTATGTCTTTCGATCTATCTACCTATCTATCTATTTTACTCTGACACATAGATAGCACACACAAACATACACACAGGATGGGGGGATTTCTTGGACCAACCATCTAGCTCGCCAAAAGCGTCTCCCCGTCCTCCAAACTCTCTCTCAGAAACGGGACGAGGCAAGCCTTTCACTGCTCTACCGCCACTTCCATGGTGAGTGTTCGGACGAACTACATCGTTCCACGAGTTCTAACCTTCAGAGCTAGAGCTTCCCATTGTTGCGAAGTACCCTCATTCTCACCATATTCCATTGGTGGAAAGTCCAACTCGGGAAGCTTCTTCCACTGCACAATGGAACCGACTCCCACGAGGATGTTTCTGCGATCACCATAATGTAAACCTGTCCAAGTCTAGTGTTAACCGTTATTTTCCCCACTTATCCGGTGTATCGCCATTAAGTATTTTATTGCATTTTCTTGTATCCGTACAGGAGATTTCTTTTGGATATAGAGTGTTTAAGAATTGCTAAAATGATCTTTGGATTTGAACACTTTTCGCTGATCTATTTGGCATTGCCAATGACGTTTATGCTTGTCTTAATATGTAGATATATTTTTAGCAATAGAAATTTGTGTTTATAATAAATTTTCTTAAAAGTGTATATATATATATACATGTATATATATATATATATATATTTGTCACCCACAGACAGACTGTTTCGCAGCTCATCAGTGTGACTAGACGTCCGGTTGCCTCTAGCTAGGATCGAAACCCGACTGAATTTGCGTCAGTCCGAACTTCTCCCACTAAGCCGTCAGCGTACGGTACGGGATGAGGGTGAGTTTTAGCGTGTTTATTTTTAGATTCAAATAAACACACAGTGACTGACAGTGACTCAATTCTGCCGAAGAGTCGTGCAGTATATTACGCACTGTTACATTGGAACATGTGCATACGCACTACAAAACTGATGAAACTTTTGTATTGAGCCTTGTATTCAATTAATGTTTTGAACGCTGTAATCTTACTCTTCGTTCTTTATATTTGAAGATATATATATATATATATATATATATATATATATATATATATATATATATATATATATATATATATATATATATATACTATACGGATCGCTATTTCTACTCTATCCTCTATTACTGTACGGCCCGCTATTCTCCACTCGATTCTCTAGACCATTTATCTATTCGGATCAATATACGGATTATTATTCGAGCGAGTATTATCGAGCAAGTACTATTAGCACACAGATTTTACCCAGCATTCCTGAAACCCCTTTTATGGTATAGCTAGCAACTGCCTCTTTGCATTCTCTTGGATTGTCTCGACCTCTTGAAATCGTGATCCTTTCACGTTGGGATTTGATTTTTGAAGAGAAAAACATTACAATGGGTGAGATCTAGGCAGTATAACAATTGTGCTTGGTCAAGAACTACTGCACAATCCCCAGTCACTGATGAAAATTCTGTGGTGAGCAAGACAACCATAATCTACGTACTTTCCTTCCAAGGACTCCCACAAACAACAGAAGGGGACGATAACGTTATAACTCCTCGTATAATTTTATTTACCAATATTCTCATAATACAATGCTCAAAAGCCAGTCAGGGGAGAGGGTTACTCTCTGGGCTTAGATTAGCCAAGGAAATAACAAGCGATAGGGGTATGAAGCTGAAGCAGACTTTAGAAGGAACCGAAAAGACAATCCTAAACAGGAAACAAGAGATAAACCTATACTCCTGTTCGAAAGACCGTGGAAGAGTATGAACCGGTATATTCCTATTGCTGGAGGATGAACAAATGAATAATATACATAGACATTTGAATAAATTTTCAGACGCAGACGTTAGGAGTACAGATCTGAAGTAGACTTTAAAAGAAACCGGAATCCCAATCCTAAACAAGAAACAAGGGATAAACTTCTACTCCTGTTCAAAAGATCGGCGAAGTGTGTGAACAAAGACAAAATGGCTAACTGATATATCGCTTTGTTTTTCGGAGAAGGTTTTGGCAAATGACGATGACGAAAGATAAAAGTGGAGCATATTTACATTTCATGTTGTTGCGTTCAGTGTTGAGAGGAAAAATCATCTTACCTGCAAAGAAAATGGAGAAAAATTATAAAACGTGAGTAAATCCAATTTATATGACAGTTTTGATTAAATAAAATAAGTGTATAAACATTTTCTATTTCTGATACAACATATAATCCTGAATCCATCAAATAGCACATGTATGGAAAAGACAACAAATAAAAAAGAAAGAAAGAAAAAAGAAAACACTGACACGTACAGAGCTGTTCGATAAAAGTGATTCACCTGATTTTTTTTTTGCCTATTGTTTTTGGGGTCAGACTAATTTTTAATCTTACTATTATAAAGACCCCTTCCCGGCCACCTAGTAAAAAAAGTTTACTCACTCTAAAAAATTCTATTGATAATTATACTTTTGGATATAAATGAGATTTAGGGAAAAACTCTGTGCAAAAAAAAAGTGACTCACTTATTTCCTGCAACTAGTAATCAATAGAAACATAACTGAACAGCTTTAAATAAAGAATAAAAGAGGTATAATTTATTTATAATAGGTAATATAGTTCGAAATATTTAATAATCTATGGGTCCTCCTTTATTTTGAATAACCTTTTCAACCCTTTTTGACATTGACTTGATTAGGTTCTGGCAAATCTCATCTCCAAGCATTGAATTCCATTCGGATATGAAATTCACAATCAAATCCTCTTTGTTGCTCAACTGCTTTCTCCAGAGCCTGTACCTTATAATGCTACATAGGTTTTCTATGGGGTTGAGGTCAGGAGATTGGGGCGGCCATGTTATAACACTCACCTGCTTCTCATCAAAGTATTCCTTCATCAATTTTGATTTGTGACAGGGAGCATTATCCTGCATAAAAATGTGCTTGGTGGGGTCGATTTGCACCCTTTCAGCAGAAGGGAACAGAAAAGACTCTAAAATTCTCTTGTACTGCTCGCTCCTGAGGGTCTTTTCAATAGGTTTTAAGAAACCAGTTCCATGAAAAGAAAAGCATCCCCAGAACATTATACTGAACGGATGCTTGACAGTACTTACTGCTAAATTCAAAGAGCTTTCAAAGCTTCTTCTTCGGATTTTAGATCGCTTATCCTTTGAATTTAGCTCAACTTTCGTTTCATCAGAGAAGAGAACATTTAGTAAAAAAAAAAAAAAATCATGTGAGTTACTTTTATCGAACAGCTCTGTATAACAAACTGATAAACAAAAGTTATAGCTTTTTTTTTCGGGCTACGTGCAGCGGATAAACTGCATATTATCTCTCAATTGTGTTTGTCTTTTCGGACAAAACACAACAAACAAATGAGGGATACCTGACCCCGGTGATTGAAAGCCTGCAGCGCCACCTTCCCTATTACGCCAAATGGAGAGGGTCGGTGAAATATCAACGCCACTGTGACGTTTTTTTCTCTCAGTTGTGTTTCTGTCTTCGGACAATGCGTAACGAGAAATAATAAGGTGCCTGGATCCGAGGAACAGATGCTAGCGACAGTAGCCCCCTCATTTCCCTGAAGAGGGGGTCAGTGACAATACCGATGCCAGCGCAACCAACCTGGCCCGAGTGCACGCGTTTGGCTCCCCACATTAAGCTGATTTTATGTCACATCCTACCAGCGGCAAGTAAATGCAATACGCCTTCGGGCGGACAAATTGAACTTTATCTCTCAATATTGTTTTTGTCTTCTGAGATAACGCAATGAGAGATATCTGCTCCCGGGGTTTCCAACATTGCGGCAGCACCTCCCTCATTGCACCATAGATGGGGTGTCTTTGAAATATCGACGCCAGTGGGACGTATGTTGGGGTGAACCGGACAATTTTTTTGCTTTAACCCAGTTGCAAGCACTTGGGTTACCTAAAACTGGCCTTCTGCCATATCCCGTCAATGCTTTGGGACGATAAAAAAAATGTAGTGCCTGCCTTTGGATAAGCAAACTACATTTTATCTCTCACGTGTGTTTCTCTCCTCGGAGAGATCGCAACACAGAAATGAAGGATGCCCGGTCCCGGTGATTTCAACCCTGCGACAGCATCTCCCCAATTGCACCAATTTTGGAAGCACGGTGAAATATTGAGGCGAGCGCGACGTTGGTAGCGGGGTGGGGGAAAGTAAATAATAGGTTTAGAATTTGTTTTCCTCTATTAAGCGATTTCGGCTATTACACTCCTGAGGGAGCTTTTTCCTCATTGCACTAAAGATGGTGGTGTATGTCGACACCTGCCAGAGAGTGGCCATGGGTACTGAACAATTTTTCGTCTTTGCTCCATATGTATTACAATGTGCCCCATTCAACAACTGCAGAGAGGGGAGTAAATACCGATAAATGCTTGACCCGACCTTCGAGCTTAGTTCAAAAAATGGAATTTGTTCATTCTTTTTTTTTTTTTTAACTAGGTGAAACATGGTCCCAGATATCCTAACCCTGAGTCAACAGATCGAAGTTACTTATAAAAAAATGAATTCCCTATGTTTCTTCGGTTTTAGATCCGGTTCCAGAATTTTTCGAGATTGGTTTTCTGTTTCGGATTCTATCGTGAGGATTATTGAAGACTGGTTTTGTTGAGTTTAGCGTTGCATTTGATTTTTCCCCTTTTTTTTTGCATTTCGGGCCATTATTATTTTTGTTAGGTGGGTTTGTTTCGATTAATTTCTTTCTTTCTCGCTCTCTCTTTCTCATATATATATATATATATATATATATATATATATATATATATATACGTGTGTGCAAATATTGTGTACACTCTTTGGGTATCCAAGTATCGCAAATTGAAGTATACGTGAGCGTCTTTTGCTAAACTAGTTCACCTTTTTGCCAAAACGGCTTTCTCTGCCTGAAGTGTTTTATCATATATTATTCATCATCATCATCATTATCTTCATCAACAACAACAACAACAACAACAATAATAATAATAATACTAATAATAATAATAATAACGAAAATAACCGTTTGCTGCATAAATTTTTCTTAATAATTTAGGTCTGTTTGCCTAATCTACCTTACCGGTTGATTTAAAATTTAATCTCTAAAAAATTGCATGTCATGAATTAGAACTTCAGTCATTCTGTTATGTGCCATGCGTGATACACGCTTAGGCGGTCATCTTTTTTGAGGCAGATTTTATCCCGCAGTAGGTTGCCGTTTTTTTCTGCGGTATTCCATTAGAACCCGGTCTGTTCTGCTATTTACCCATGGCGAGTGGTGGGGGAGACAAGAAGAGTATTCTCACCCTTTCCAAAGGTATTAGTGCATAAGTAAATGTAATATATGCAACTGGAATTAGAACTCGGCTCTCTGATTCCTCAATCCGAGCCGCTATCCAGTACTCCTCCATTCGAGCTTAGTAGAAGTTAATTAAACCAAAGAAGGTATACAATTTTCAAATTCCTAAATTCATTAAATCCTTCAAAATTTATTTCACTGAAACCGAAGCTTTCAGTTTAGGTCTGAAATTCAACATTGGATTGAAGAAAGAATGCACTGTCACAAACTTAACCAAAAACCACAAATGCAACGACACTGAATTCGAAAAAGGTTTCGTAGAATGTATATTGGCAGCAATGCTCACAAACACCGGTGAAACTATGCTACCCAAGAGATAAATACGAGGACTCTATAACTAATCCACGAACAAAGAAATCATTATAACAGCTGACAAGTTGATATTCAGCTTGTCTTTGTATCTTAAAAATAGGCGTCCTATATTCTTGCCTAACAGATCCCTGATCTAACTGGCTGTACATTAGGATCTTGGGTATATATATATATATATATATATATATATATATATATATATATATATATATATATATTGAAGCCCTTGAAGAAAAGCCTGCTTTATCAGTTGAGGAATTGTCAGTGGTTCTCAGTTCAAACCATACAACTGTTCATCGTCATCTTCAACAACTTGGAAAAGTTCCTAAACTTGGAAAATGGGTGCCTCATGAATTGTCTGAAAACAACCTCAAATCCCGAGTTGACATCTGCTATTCTCTCCATTCTCGCCAACTTGTTTCACCTTTTTTGGATAGACTTGTGACTGGCGAGGAAAAATGGATATTTTATCGAAATATTAAGCGTCGTAGACAGTGGTTTGGTAAAGAGGAAGGACCCCAGCCACAGCCGAGAAGGGAACTTCATGGGCAAAAGATTCTTCTTTCAATCTGGTGAGATTGCCAAGGAATAATCCCCTTTGAATTCTTACCACCTAATGCATAAATTAATGCTCAAATATACTGTCAGCAATTAAAGCGTTTGAACCAAGCTTTGAGAAAAAAAGACCTGCTCTAGTGAATCGAAAACAGGTGATGTTTCATCAGGACAATGCACGACCACACACAGCAAGAATCACGTCACAAAAGATCAAAGAACTTGGTTGGGAGAAAATTCCTCATCCACCTTATTCTCCCGACCTTGCTCCTTCAGACTACCATTTGTTTCGTAGCTTGCAGAATCATTTGTAAGAAACAGTTTTGTAACACAGGAACAGGTTAAAACTGACATTTGTGAGTTCTTCGAATCAAAGCCAAAAGAGTTTTACAGTAATGGAATTAGTAAGCTTGTTAATAGATGGAAAGAAGTCATAGATAATCAGGAAAAACATTGTTGATTGAATCTGTAATTAAATGTAACATTTGGTCACTTGTTTCAAAATTCAAAATTCGGACAGAACTTATGGGATGACCTGATATATCTACGTCAACTTTGGGATAAACAATTATGAAAATTTCTCAGAGTTAAACTGTAGAAAAGACAATATTTATAAATATTTATTTCATCAGTTTCTCGATCGGTCTATCTTTCGTAGGCTAGTTTTACGGAGGACAATTACATTGTCATCTCTGTAGAGTCTGGTACCTTTGATGTTGAAAATAAATCTAAGTCGCCATAATAATAGAAGTCCAATTAATTCACATGCCTCCACTGAATCATATGCTTCCATAGCAACACTAAATTTCGCGTTACTGTTTTTACACACACACACACACACACACACACATATATATATATATATATATATATATATATATAAATCCCGCTTATTTTCATCGCCAAATATAATTTAAAAATTTTAAATTAAAAAAATAAACTTGTAATCCCAATATAATCAATATCTACGTCAACATTGGGATAACCAATTATATTACATTTAAAATTGCGTATCGGTCAGTTCATACTCAGCATCTGAAGAGTGCGTCGTGCATGAAACTCAAAGCTGTGCTAGCGGTGAGGGATAATATATATATATATATATATATATATATATGTACTAAATAGGTCGTTATATAACATTGAGTATTGTTTTAGTAACAATATATATATATATATATATATATATATATATATATATATATATATATATATATATATATATATGAATACAGGGCTGCTATAGATGGAATAACATTTTGAAAAAGGCACTATATTTTAAAAAGCGCTCAATATGAAGTAGACGTGTTGAAACAAAATGGGTGTAGTGATGTTATGATATGCTTATGTTATAAATGTAAACATTATATACATATATATATATATATATACATATATATATATATATATATATATATATATATATATACATATATATATATATATATATATATATATATACGTGTGTGTCAAAATTAATGTATAAATGTAAATATTATATATATATATATATATATATATATATATATATATATATGAAGAAATATAGTCTTAAAGTGTGCTATATTTATGGGATAAAGTGCTCAATATCAGAGATAGAGCGGGTGTAAATATAAAAGTGGACATGGAAGTCAGCACGTAGAGGCGACACTCTGTTTCATGCTAGTGCAATCGTCAGGCTAGTGCAATCGCCTGACGATTGCACTAGCATGAAACAGACTGTCGCCTCTAAGTGCTGACTTCCATGTCCACTTTTATATATATATATATATATATATATATATACGTGTGTATCAAAATTAAGGTATAACTAAAATATATCTGTAAAAGGAACATATAAATAATGACAAAAGGAAAACTTGTCTTAACCGACGATTTCCATTCTATGATGAACTTTACCCCGGCTATAATGTTGCAACATGTATTTATGAGTAAAAGTAAGGATGCTATTTTTCCAACATTTTCAAATGGAAGAGACGCTCATGAATATTCATCAGGTTAACTGAAATGATTAGGTAAATTATGGAAGCTACTAAGTGACGTAATTTAATGTATAGTAAACGAAAGTGAATAAATATTGATTTCATTTTGCTTGATAAAATCTAACAAGGGACGATAATTTTACATTTTGTATTTATTCACATATATATATTGCACACATGAGAATGTATATATTTTTAAGTTTATAAAAAATAAAAATTTACTGAATCAGAGAAGTGAAATAGCTATTTTTTGCCGTCATTGTCAAAAGTACACCTTAAATAATATTTAAAAATAAAATTAAAAAATGCGCGCTGATAATATACAGAGGTTGGACAAAATAATTGAAACACTTGTTAAATTCAAAGAAAAATTATTTAATATGGCGTTTGTCCTCTTTTAGCCTCACATATAGCTTTAATATGTCTAGGAATGGAATCATACAGCTTCCTGACTTCAACCTGAGGAATTTTCAGCCATTCTTCCATTAAAAAATGCTCCAGCTCTTTAATAAACGACGGGGGAGGATAGCGGCTCCTAACTTGTCGCTCCAAAATGCACCACAAATGTTTAATAATATTGATATCTGGAGATTGGGGAGGCCACTCCATATGTTCTAGCTCACTTTCATGCTCATCATATCAATTCCTCACCATCAGGGAATAAAGTCTGCGCCATTTGATGAACGTGATCTCCCAAAATGTTCAGGTAATCTTTGCTGTTGATCCTACTATTCAGGGCAACTATTGAACCGAGACATTTCCATGATATGGCGGCCCAAACTATCACTGATCCACCTCCATACTTCACTGTTGGAAGAAGGCAGCCAGGGTTGTAAGCTTCTTTGGACTGTCTCTAAACGTAAACTCGCCCTGAAGTGGAGTAAAAAAGGACAACTGGACCCGGCTGAGAATAAGATTTGCTTCCATTGGTCTACAGACCAGGCATTGTGATCTCTGCACCATTTCAACCTCTTCTGAATGTTGAGAGTGGAGAGAAGAGGTTTCCTTACCGTGGCTCTTCCATGATATCCAGCCTTATGGAGCTCACGACGAACAATTTTCGTAGAAACTGGTCTATTCACGTGATTATTCAACTCAGCAGTCACTTTTTTGCTACATTGCATTTCAATGCCCGTCGGTTTGCAATTCCGGCCCAAATTAGTACGGTTGCTTCAGCTTTTGCCCTGTTTCTCGAATTGCGTCATAGTTCTTGATATAGTAGTTCTTGAAAAACCAAACATTTCAGCAACCTTACTGATCAAGGCTCCTGCCATGCGAGCTCCAACAATTTGCCCTTTTTCGAACTCGGAGAGGTCACGCATTTAGCTTAAATTTTACTAAATTCTAAAAATAAATAAGCCAAAGACAGTAAATTAGATAAATAAATGTATTCACAATAGATATAACCTGAAATTATGAAGTTTTAGTTAAAGTTAATATAATAAGTCTTTGAAACATAAGAGTAGATTTTGCACCGGTTCCAATTTTGTCCAGTCCCAGTACATATTTATATTTGATATGAAAAAATAATTTTATATAATTTAAGTAATTCTATTACACTTACTAGTTTTAAAAAGAAATATACAGGGTGTTCCAAAAAAGTACAAATATTTGTTGGTTCTATGGCAGATTTTCATAAATGTTCAATATGAGCGACGCCTGTGACTCTGCACACGTCGAGTCGGTAATCGAGTTCGTGCCAAACTCGCTGTAGCATGTCTTCGGTAACAGTTTCCAGTGCAGCTGTAATTCTCTGTTTCAGTTCTTCAATGTTAGCTGGAATAGGAGGTACGAAGACTAGTCCTTTCACATAACCCCAGAGGAAAAAATCACACGGAGAAAGGTCGGGTGATCGTGGTGGCCATTTCAGAAGCAAATCGTCTTCTGCACTACCTCGACCGATCCATCTCTCTGGCAGAACCTCATTGAGGTAGGCTCGTACAGTGAGCTTCCAGTGAGGTGGAGCCCCATCCTGCTGAAAAATGAAACTTTTCGTCTTCATTTTCTATGAGTTGATCAATTAGCCAATTTTGAAGCATTTGAAGATAAACTGGATGGTATTTCAAAACACAGAGAAAGGACTACATTCAACAGAAGAATCATGAGCGAAGACGAAAGGTACAAATGCCCAATCCCCCGGAAACAATTGCTTGTCCTCCCTGCCGAATCCAAGCAAGAATCGTCCTTACAATACATCTTCGGACTACCTGACCGGTCACCTGCGGAGACAGGTAATCTTCCCTATACAATTATGACAGCGAGGGTCTGCCGCCAATGAAGACGGTCCATATTTCTGTCTGTACCGTTTGGATTTAGGTGTTATAATAACGAATACAAGAATTGAAATTCTTGTAATTTTTCAGGAATTCTGGCTTTGGAAGCTGAAACGCTACTCATAGAATTCGAGAAAACGGAAAAACAGATAATGTCGAACTGTATTGCACAAAACTAGTTTAAGCGTAACAACAACAAAAAAAATCCTGTGTCAAAAGGACGGTTTTCCCCTTGACACTGCTATTATTTTAACTAAATTAACTCCTCCTCAAATGTTAATGTTTATTTTTTTTAAAAAGCAGAGATTAGAAATGTAATAAATCCTAAACATGATGACAGTTACCCATATTTTTTTGTTCTTGTGAATTTACGACAAAAAATATTTCACTCTCTAGTTTTTGGCTAACACGAACATCCATACTTTCCTTACTATTATCAAAATGAACTATGTCTTGCGTATTATATAAACTTAAATGAATACATAAAGGACTGTTTAAAAAGCGACAACATCATTGACTCACGTCATTAGTTGGAAGTATAACTACTGCCAAAGATCTGCAAACACTACTGATTCAAAGATAAGCTATAAGGATTCCATGATTTAAAAATGTTATGACATGTCAGATTTTTCAGACATTGTATTTCTTTCTTGTTTCAAGATTTAGAGTAGCATGAACAGCTTTCGATTATATAATGTTGAAATTCCAGTTCGGATATGAGTTAATTAGAAAGTCTTGTATCAGTAAATCATTATTATCGACAAAAATAAATTCTTAACATCTCAAAGAAATGATGGCTTTCGATAACTTGTAAAGGGTTAATAACCATTAAAAGCAAATAAATAACATCAAGTTAACACGAGGAAATTATCCATGGAAAGAAATTCCCAACTGAACAAAGAAGCAAAATCGTGGAATTGTATTTTAGATTTAACTAATCTATCATTCACAAGCGACACTGCCAAAAAAAAAATCGGATTTTATGATTCTTCGATTGCTTCGATATTTTAGACAATATGGTTTAGTAAGTGACTTTTCTTCATCATTATATGTCCCAGGAACTTCAGCTGCCTCTTCCTGATGTTAAGTATACGCTCAGTCCATGATATCCTTAGCATCCTTCTGTAGAACCACATCTCCGTAGCCTCGAGTCTCTTTTTAGTCTTTGAGGAAAACGTCCAACATTCGCTGCCGTAAAGAAGGACAGATGTCACGTAACAGCTCAGTATTCTTTTCTTCGTTACCAAAGAAATCCTCCTGTCTCGCAATACTCTGGCCAGCTTTTGGAATGCGTCCTTGGTCAACCCAATACGTCTACGGATATCAGTGTCGCATTTGCCGTCCTCTGTAAGAACGCTTCCCAGTTATCTAAACTTCTGTGTCTGCTTGATTCTAGTGTTCCCGACCTGTAAATCGCGTTTCGGTCTCATCCTTTTACTGTTAACCATATTCTTAAATAATCTCATCACATCAAGACATTCACATGGATGCCATGCATGGCGCCAAGCTGTTCAGAAATATTTATAATGTCAACTGTATAGATCTGCTTCCTAAGATCAATGGTTCAAAAAGGCTTTGAGCCAGTAAAGTCTGAGGGTCTTAACAAAGATAATCTTTCTTTGAACATTGTGGACTGGCGCTGCAGAATTGTAAACAAAGAACTCTACCAAACAAGAGAAAACACATCACTTGAGGAGTAACAACAGCAGCAACAAAAATGGATGGCTTATATAACTTGAAGAGAAAATAATAACATGATCACGATGTTAACATTCCACACAAGTTCAAATAAAAGAATCGGAATGAAACCCCCATTTATACTGGAAAGAGCAATAAAGAGCCACCGGACTTGAGAAACCTGTTTTCCTAAAGAAAATAATTCAAGAGGAAAATATTATAAATTTCAACCGAAAACAGTACTGGCGGCTCGATCAATGAATACCAAATGTTTCCTTATAAGGAAACAATAATGCCATTACCACTACAGAATGAAGCCCCCATGTATATTGGAAAGAGCAAGAAAAAACCACTGGACTTGAGAAAACGGTTTCCTTAAAAAAAAGTAATTTAAGATAAAAAAAAATTATATATTTCAACCGAAAACAGTACTGGCTGCTCGAACAATAAATGCCAAATGTTTCCTTATAAGGAGACAAGTATTAATACTGATACCACTACAGAATGGATCCCCCATGTATATTGGAAAAAGCAAGAAAAACCACTGGACTTAAGGATCCTGTTTTCCTAAAAAGTAATTCAAGAGAAATTTTTTTATAAATTTCAACCGAAAACAGTACTGGCCGCTCGATCAATGAATGCCAAATGTTTCCTTATAAGGAAACCAGTAATATTACCATTATCATTACAGAAAAGACTCTTAATGCTATGCCCATCGAGCCTAATCACACAGTAGACTTCATATTTCATTTGGAAGTTGGAAGTTCCACTCAGCTTAGAACCTCTACTTTGTGCACCAAGCTCTCTCTTAGATTTCATGGCCTCATTGTTGTTTTTCACGGGTTTCTGTGTTAAGCAAAACCGAAACATATATTTTTGGTGGGAGGGATTTAAGAATAATTCTTCTTTTTACGAGTGAATATTGCATTAACAATTTTTCGAAATTTTTTTATGAATATGGCAATAATGATGAGTACAACAGTCCGAACAATGTAAAAAATGTAAATAATTACAATACCTCATCTCAGAAATATAGACAGACCCTGATAATGGCTGGAGTATACAACGGTCGAAACGTAATGAATATGGCAACAAAGATAGATGAGGACAACAGTCCATACATCTAAATAATGTAAATAATTACATTACCTCATCTCAGAAATATAGACAGACCCTGATAATGGCTGGAGTATACAACGGTCGAAACGTAATGAATATGGCAACAAAGATAGATGAGGACAACAGTCCATACATCTAAATAATGTAAATAATTACATTACCTCATCTCAGAAATATAGACAGACCCTGATAATGGCTGGAGTATACAACGGTCGAAACGTAATGAATATGGCAACAAAGATAGATGAGGACAACAGTCCATACATCTAAATAATGTAAATAATTACATTACCTCATCTCAGAAATATAGACAGACCCTGATAATGGCTGGAGTATACAACGGTCGAAACGTAATGAATATGGCAACAAAGATAGATGAGGACAACAGTCCATACATCTAAATAATGTAAATAATTACATTACCTCATCTCAGAAATATAGACAAACCCTGATAATGGCTGGAGTATACAACGGTCGAAACGTAATGAATATGGCAACAAAGATAGATGAGGACAACAGTCCATACATCTAAATAATGTAAATAATTACATTACCTCATCTCAGAAATATAGACAGACCCTGATAATGGCTGGAGTATACAACGGTCGAAACGTAATGAATATGGCAACAAAGATAGATGAGGACAACAGTCCATACATCTAAATAATGTAAATAATTACATTACCTCATCTCAGAAATATAGACAGACCCTGATAATGGCTGGAGTATACAACGGTCGAAACGTAATGAATATGGCAACAAAGATAGATGAGGACAACAGTCCATACATCTAAATAATGTAAATAATTACATTACCTCATCTCAGAAATATAGACAGACCCTGATAATGGCTGGAGTATACAACGGTCGAAACGTAATGAATATGGCAACAAAGATAGATGAGGACAACAGTCCATACATCTAAATAATGTAAATAATTACATTACCTCATCTCAGAAATATAGACAGACCCTGATAATGGCTGTAGTATACAACGGTCGAAACGTAATGAATATGGCAACAAAGATAGATGAGGACAACAGTCCATACATCTAAATAATGTAAATAATTACATTACCTCATCTCAGAAATATAGACAGACCCTGATAATGGCTGGAGTATACAACGGTCGAAACGTAATGAATATGGCAACAAAGATAGATGAGGACAACAGTCCATACATCTAAATAATGTAAATAATTACATTACCTCATCTCAGAAATATAGACAGACCCTGATAATGGCTGGAGTATACAACGGTCGAAACGTAATGAATATGGCAACAAAGATAGATGAGGACAACAGTCCATACATCTAAATAATGTAAATAATTACATTACCTCATCTCAGAAATATAGACAGACCCTGATAATGGCTGGAGTATACAACGGTCGAAACGTAATGAATATGGCAACAAAGATAGATGAGGACAACAGTCCATACATCTAAATAATGTAAATAATTACATTACCTCATCTCAGAAATATAGACAAACCCTGATAATGGCTGGAGTATACAACGGTCGAAACGTAATGAATATGGCAACAAAGATAGATGAGGACAACAGTCCATACATCTAAATAATGTAAATAATTACATTACCTCATCTCAGAAATATAGACAGACCCTGATAATGGCTGGAGTATACAACGGTCGAAACGTAATGAATATGGCAACAAAGATAGATGAGGACAACAGTCCATACATCTAAATAATGTAAATAATTACATTACCTCATCTCAGAAATATAGACAGACCCTGATAATGGCTGGAGTATACAACGGTCGAAACGTAATGAATATGGCAACAAAGATAGATGAGGACAACAGTCCATACATCTAAATAATGTAAATAATTACATTACCTCATCTCAGAAATATAGACAGACCCTGATAATGGCTGGAGTATACAACGGTCGAAACGTAATGAATATGGCAACAAAGATAGATGAGGACAACAGTCCATACATCTAAATAATGTAAATAATTACATTACCTCATCTCAGAAATATAGACAGACCCTGATAATGGCTGTAGTATACAACGGTCGAAACGTAATGAATATGGCAACAAAGATAGATGAGGACAACAGTCCATACATCTAAATAATGTAAATAATTACATTACCTCATCTCAGAAATATAGACAGACCCTGATAATGGCTGGAGTATACAACGGTCGAAACGTAATGAATATGGCAACAAAGATAGATGAGGACAACAGTCCATACATCTAAATAATGTAAATAATTACATTACCTCATCTCAGAAATATAGACAGACCCTGATAATGGCTGGAGTATACAACGGTCGAAACGTAATGAATATGGCAACAAAGATAGATGAGGACAACAGTCCATACATCTAAATAATGTAAATAATTACATTACCTCATCTCAGAAATATAGACAGACCCTGATAATGGCTGGAGTATACAACGGTCGAAACGTAATGAATATGGCAACAAAGATAGATGAGGAAAACAGTCCATACATCTAAATAATGTAAATAATTACATTACCTCATCTCAGAAATATAGACAAACCCTGATAATGGCTGGAGTATACAACGGTCGAAACGTAATGAATATGGCAACAAAGATAGATGAGGACAACAGTCCATACATCTAAATAATGTAAATAATTACATTACCTCATCTCAGAAATATAGACAGACCCTCATAATGGCTGGAGTATACAACGGTCGAAACGTAATGAATATGGCAACAAAGATAGATGAGGACAACAGTCCATACATCTAAATAATGTAAATAATTACATTACCTCATCTCAGAAATATAGACAGACCCTGATAATGGCTGGAGTATACAACGGTCGAAACGTAATGAATATGGCAACAAAGATAGATGAGGACAACAGTCCATACATCTAAATAATGTAAATAATTACATTACCTCATCTCAGAAATATAGACAGACCCTGATAATGGCTGGAGTATACAACGGTCGAAACGTAATGAATATGGCAACAAAGATAGATGAGGACAACAGTCCATACATCTAAATAATGTAAATAATTACATTACCTCATCTCAGAAATATAGACAGACCCTGATAATGGCTGTAGTATACAACGGTCGAAACGTAATGAATATGGCAACAAAGATAGATGAGGACAACAGTCCATACATCTAAATAATGTAAATAATTACATTACCTCATCTCAGAAATATAGACAGACCCTGATAATGACTGGAGTATACAACGGTCGAAGCGTAGTGAATATGGCAACAAAGATAGATTAAGACAACAGTCCATACATCTAAATAATGTAAATAATTACATTACCTCATCTCAGAAATATAGACAGATTTTTTTTCGAAATAACAATGATTTTTCCAGGTAGGCCTTTAGTATTTAACCCACAGCGGGAGGAAGAAGGTATGGATTCATACATTTCGCAACATTATTTGCCGGGACCGACTGAAATTCGATCTCGGCTCAGCGATTTCTAATTCCGAGCTGCTATCTATTACACTACACGTGCATTCTCCCGCTAGGATGCTTTCCTGAAAATTACAATATTAACCTCTTCAAGTCATGATTCAACATTTTTATTCTCTTCTTGTTCCCATAATATTCCTTTACTTTTATCTCCACTTACATTCATATCACAACCGTCTAACTCGAGTGGCCCTTGAGCCTTTTATTTGGTGAACTTTACTTTTAAAACAAGGTTTGAGATGAACATGTGCACAAGAAGAAACGTCATCCTCATCTGGTTCCTTAATAAATCATGTCAAATTAGATACATTTTTCTCAACTTCACCCACAGGAAATGTTATCTTGCTTCTTGTTTTTAATAGATATTCCATTGCCAAGCTATTTTTTATATATTTTATTTCTTTCATATTAATGGTTGCTGCTTTTCATCACAAATATACAAGTCGTCATCCTAAACAACACGGATATAAACAAAAGTTTAGCCCACGGCAGGCCTGAAATAAGCATCTGTTTTTCTTCAAGAAGCTTACCTTCTCTATTGTTCTCCTTCAATAGGTGGAATTTTAGCGAGGCGAGCAATTTTTACCGAGGAGAGCAGTGATTTTTTAGTGAAGGGAGCAATTTTTAGTGAGAGATAATTTTTAGCGAGGGGATATATTTTTAGCGAGCGTAGCAGTTTTCAGCGAGGGGAGGAATTTTTTTTTTAGCGAGGAAGAGCAATTTAGCGTTGGCTGATAATTTTTAGTTAGGGAGGAATTTTTAGTGAAGGGAGTAAATTTTAGTGAGACGGCAGCAATTTTTTTAGTGAAGGAATACATTTTTAGCGATGGGAGCAGTTTTCAACTAGGGTAGCAATTTTTTCGGGCGGGGAGCAATTTTTAGCAAGCGGGAAGCAATTTTTTGCGAGGCGGCAATGAACGTCTGACCAGCTGCGATAAGAAGCAACTGAGATTAAGATTAAAAACAAAACACCAATCAGTTATGACAAAGAACATTTACTTAAAACGCAAGACAATATGTATATATATATATATGTCATATATAAATGGTTAAGATATGTCTACCTACGACTGCTAATATTACAACCGGTGTTACGTAAAAACACCCCCAAATTTACACGCGGACACCCACCACCAAACACAAATAAATGCCTACTACAGACACACACACACACACTCCCTCTCTCTCTCTCCCCACACACAAACGAATATAGATTATCATTCGAATCCTGCATAGACAAAATAGAATTATGATACATTTACAGACATAAATTATAAACGCGAACGCTGCTTGACAAGACAAATGCAAGTGAAGTCTACTTAACCATTAAAAAAAACAAAAACACATTTCATTCTCTGATGAAGCTTTAATAATAGCGAAACATTTTAGATTTATAAACGTCTCTTATTCGTTTCTATCAATCTATCGGATTCCGAGCCATATTTTATCTGAGTCCAATTCATACATTTACATATACTAAAATTCAGAAGTTAATTGGGAATCCTCAGCTGTTTTTTTTATGTCAGGTCCTTCCAAACATACCGATTATGGCCCTCTACATCTTCCAAACTTGAATATTTTATAGAAAAAAAAAATAATGGAGTGGTTGCCCGTTACCTTATGCACCATTTTGTTTTTTGTTGGTGTTCTACTAATCCGGTGATGGTTACACCCTAGAGAACTCAGTCTTGGCGGAGATTTAAATTCGGCTCACCTATTCAGCATTTTGCATTAATCTCACTATTTTCAAGTTCATATCCGCCGTATCCCTCTATCGATGTCATTTACAAAATTTAGTCTACTTTGGCAAAATGCTGCAAATATAGAGCACCTTGTCGGAGTCGAACTCATTATTCAATTGTAATGGTCAAACAGATTACTTTGTTAAGTATTTGTTCATGTCGAGGTGCCCGTCCTAGATCTACAGTTGCCCATTTCAGAACAATTTTACGATTTGCTTGATTTCGTTTACCAGTATATCAACACCTCTATGGGTTATTTAATGCCGATATCTAAATATTTTGTACACAATTTTATTTTACTTTTTGGAGATAACAATGTTTTTATTGATACAAGTTATACTAATTAATCCGCCGTTGGGTGGTGAAGATTTGAATTCATACTTTCCCCAAGTGTATACGCACGTAAGTGAATATAACGAAACCAACTGGAATTGGAACAATTCTGAGCCATTATACATTACACCACCAGCAGCTCCAAGCTTACACACCTGGTATTTCCAAACAGCTCCAAGCTTACACACCTGGTATTTCCAAACAGCTCCAAGCTTACACACCTGGTATTTCCAAACAGCTCCAAGCTTACACACCTGGTATTTCCAAGCGGTCAGCCATGTTGACTGGCTTTGTTCAAAGTTGCTTAACGGGATCATATGGGAACCGGTGTTTCAACGTGATGCGGCCATAAAGGACTATTATACTACGTTTTATTTCATAATTGTACGTAAAATATCGAAAAATGTTTGCAACTATTTTTTAAAAATTGCGATGAAAGCAAACACACGTTGCCACTTTTGCGGATATCAACGAATACTCGTTGTCACTTTCGTAATGCTTATTGTAGTACAGGCTGTATAATCGCAGATATAACTGTAGGTATCACTGAGAAAATAAACATGTCATCTTAATACAATTTCCCATAACTCTTTAAAGTATACGAGTGTACTTAGTAAAGCATATGCTAGCATAGATAGATAGATAGATAAATAGATAGATATAAATAGAGGTGGATAGATAGATAGATAGATAGATAGATAGATAGATATGAATAGACGTGGATAGATAGATAGATAGATAGATAGATAGATAGATAGATAGATAGATAGATATGAATAGCCGTGGATAGATAGATAGATAGATAGATATGAATAGACGTGGATAGATAGATAGATAGATAGATAGATAGATAGATAGATAGATAGATAGATAGATATGAATAGACGTGGATAGATAGATAGATAGATAGATAGATAGATAGATAGATAGATAGATAGATAGATATGAATAGACGTGGATAGATAGATAGATAGATAGATAGATAGATAGATAGATAGATAGATAAATTGATAGTTTTGGTGACTCAACGAACACTCGTTGCCACTTTTGTAATGTCAACGAATATTTGTTGTCACTTTCGTAAATCTCGTTGTAATCGCAGATACAACTATAGTAACGCCGTTGAACAATGCTGGCGTGAGAAGCCTTCGAATATCACTCGCACTAATAGTAATCCGTATAGTGATCCGAATAGAGAAATAGTATAGTAAATAGAGTAGAGAATAGCGGTCCATATAGTAATAGAGGATAGAAGAGAAATGGTGACCCGAATAGTAATATAGGAGAGAGTAGAAATGGTGATCCGAATAGTAATAGAGGATAGAATAGAAATGCAATCATTTAGACATCACGCGACTTCCTATATATGCGAAACGCATATATAGGAAGTCGCGTGATGTCTATGGTCACGTTGTTCACTTAATTCAATAACGGGATCGCCTTTGTCTGCTCACTGGCGATCAATGTTCAAACTCAATTGTCGGTAGTGACACTTTATTCCTATATAACAAAAAAGTGTTAAGGATAAATAAAAATTGATGTAAAGAAAGGAAAGAATCCTCAAATGTTATTTAAAGCCGTTCTTATATGTCGGTGAATGCTGGACAATTTCGTCACAGATGAAGTGGTGACTTCAGCTAACAGAAGTGCTGTTATACAGAAGGGTGCAGAGAATTACCTGGACGTAAGCGACGATGAAGTTTTAGAGAATATAGAAAAGCAAAAGTACAAGATCAGCAAGAGAGTGATGAAAATTCTCGGACACACGATGAGGAAAGAGGGTTTAGAAACTTTGATACTCGCAGGGTATATTTGAGGAAAGGGGGACTGAAGAAAACAGAGTAGCAAGCCTCACCGGTTTATTTCAACGGATCAGAGGCTAGAATTGGAAAAGAATGCTTAGAGCTAAAAGGGATAGGAAGATGTGAAGACCAATGATCCTCTATGTCCTGAACTGATGCGCCATATAAAAAAATAGATACACACTAATATGTGCAAACAAAAAAAAATAGAATTTCAAACTGCAACCTGCCCTAAAGGGCATATGTTGAATTTTTTTTTCCTATCTTATTAATAACCAGAATGTCCGTATATTTTAAAGAAATTTTTGTATTTGAATGTATTTCTTTTCGAAGCAACCAATGGGTGAACAGCAACCTAATCTTATTTGAACCATTGAATAGATTTACATGTATTATTGAATCTCTGCTTTATATATACGTCTATTTGTTTGATTGTTTATTTGTGCACTTGTGTGTTAATGATAATTGATTTTGGTCGTATATTAGATGCCAAATATCCATTGTTCTTTGTTACACAGATTTTATATTCAGTGTACGACCTGCGTCTGTCGGCTTTTAGTTGCAGACGTTCATTGCCGTTAACAGAAAATGTCAGTCCTGCGCGATCATCCTTCTGTGGAGCGAATCTAAAACGAGGCACTGCCTGTACACAGTGACCTTACGGGTCTGCTGATGGAAAAGAAATTGAAAGATCGGCCAGTGTAAGCAAGTGGACGTGAATGTTAATATTGTACCAGTTGCTGGACGTGGCGGGTAGAGTGTTTATTAAGAGAGGCGTCTGTTTTGACAAGGAACACGAAAAAAGAACTTCAATGTCTGTGTAAGGTAAAATAATTCCGTGCGTATTTTATGACGAGGAAGTCGGCAGAAACTGCACCCCGGCTATCTTTTCGGCAATTTGACGGTCACTATTCTTGGACGACAGAGCAAGTGTCATGGCATTATGACTTAAAGAAATGATAGACAATTTGCATCGGCGTCTTGAACCACTGAAAAGATATATTTATAAAAGCTGACACGCATATCTACGTATAGTGGAGAAGAGGATATATAATTTTTATATCTCAGAACAATGGAAAATGAATAACAAATGAATGCACATCAATAATAATAATAATAATAATAATAATAATGAGGGAAGCTGTTTGTACTGAAATGTATACTGCAATTCAGAGTGAATTGTGATTTCCAGAAACAATGTAAATAAAAGTTAGTCCCCTCCAAATATCCCTGTCATTTGGGAACTGCTGAAAGTGCTGAACATCTTGCAAGATCTCTAAAGTTTTTTTACGAAGAATTATGGAATTTTGTTGATAGTTTATTAATGTCGTTTTTCAATGTGTACACGATAGTTTTTCGTCCAGTGTCTGTGGATAACGCTCTTGCATCTGGGGTTGATTACAAAAACATTTCCATAATATTTACTATCTGTATATGCCTATAAATATAACAGATGTTAAGCAATACATATATATATATATATATATATATATATATATATATATATATATATATATATATATATATACATGTTTCATTAAATAATATAGACAAGTGTTGTCTATTTATTTTATGTAAGTTCTTTTCATATTGTCTGATAAGCTTAATAATATTATCATTAAACAATGAAAGAAAATCACAATATTGATACATATTTTTTAATCCAATCTAAGCTTTCGGCTTACATAAGCCATTATCAAAGATGACAATTACACAATATATTAAGCAATACACGAACAAGAAATTGATGATAGTCTGTTTTTGTTTACATGAATGATTTCCAAGCAACGATAAACACGTGCATATAAGACGCTGAAAGCGAAAA
>OZ038505.1:70271100-70301100 GCA_964036315.1 Acanthosepion esculentum
AGATAGATAAGGAACAGAATGAGATAGATTGATAGATAGATAGATAAGGAACAGAATGAGATAGATTGATAGATAGACAGACAGACAGATAGATAGATAGATAGATAGATAGATAGATAGATAATGAACAAAATGAGATAGATAGATAGATAGATAGATAGATAGATAATGAACAAAATGAGATAGATAGATAGATAGATAGATAATGAACAAAATGAGATAGATAGATAGATAGATAGATAATGAACAAAATGAGATAGATAGATAGATAGATAGATAGATAATGAACAAAATGAGATAGATAGATAGATAGATAGATAATGAACAAAATGAGATAGATAGATAGATAGATAGATAGATAGATAGATAGATAATGAACAGAATGAGATAGATAGATAGATAAATAGATAGATAGATAGATAGATAAGGAACAGAATGAAATAGATATCTATCTATTTCATTCTGTTCCTTATCTAAATAGATAGATAGATAAGGAACAGAATGAGATAGATAGATAGATAGACAGACAGATAGATAGATAGATAGATAGATAGATAGATAGATAGATAGATAGATATATAATGAACAAAATGAGATAGATAGATAGATAGATAAGGAAGAGAATGAGATAGATAGATAGATAGATAGACAGACAGATAGATAGATAGATAGATAGATAGATATACAGACAGATAGATAGATAGATAGATAGATAGATAGATAGATAGATAGATAGATAGACAGATAGACAGAATAACGAGAAAGAAATATCAACAGCCAAAATGGAAATCTATCTTTATTTATGTATTTATTTATTTGTTTACTAATGTCTCTTTGTCTTTCTGATATCCCTTCTTTCTTTCTTTCTTTCTTTCTATTTATTTCTTTTTCCTGTTTTCTATTTGTCTTTGCTTTCTTTCTTTCATTCTTCCTTTTTCATTTCTTTCTTTTTTTCATTCTTTCTTTCATGCTTTTCATTTTTTCTGTCTGTGTCTATCACCCTCTCTCATACTCTCTTTTTCTCTTTTCATATTTTTTACTTTCTGTCTGTCTCTCTCTCTCTCTCTCTCTCTCTCTGTTTTCTTTCTTTCTAGTTCTTTTTCCATTTTGTCTATACTGTTTCTTTTTTTCACTCACACACACACACACACACACACACACACACACACACACACATATATATATATATATATATATATATATATATATATATATATATATACATATATATATATATATATATATATATATATATATATATATATATATATATATGTATGTATATTTTCATTCCGCCATATGCTAATTATCTATCTATCCATCTAAAATCCTCTCGGGGATATCGGCAGGGTATCAAGAAAACAAAGATTGAGCGGAAGTGTCAAAATCGACCCTCCACCTTAAAAGATTCATCTCTCATATTTGTCATTCTGCAGTGTCGAAGATCCTGTCAGATTTAGTTTGTATAATAAACATCAATTATTTGCGGACCTTTGTGTGAGTGAGTGAGAAAGAAAGGTGAGAGAGAGAGGGTGAGAGAGAAACAGCGACAGAAAGAGAGAAAGAAAGAAAGAATGACAATACTTAGAATGCTCAACATGATGCATCAGTTTAGGTTTTAATATTTCTTTTATAATTCCTTTGAATTCTTTGCAGCCTCCTCTTCATTTTAAAAGTTATTTTTTCTTTTTTTCTTTCTTTTTTCTTTCTATTCTTTGCTCACTCCCATTGTTTATTCGGCGGATGTTCATTTATTCAGTTTCTTCTTTCTTTCTTTCTTTCTTTCTTTCTTTCTTTCTTTCCCACTGTTTATTTTTCAGTAACGTTGATGTTTCATTTATTCATTTTCTTCATTCATTCTTTCTTTCTTTCTTTTTTTTTCTCTTTCTTTTTCTTTGCTTGTTTGTTTCTTTCTTTCTTTCACTCCAATTCTTTATTCTGTATTAACTTTGTTGTTTCATTTATTCATTTTCTTTCTTCCTTTCTTTCTTTCTTTCTTTCTTTCATTCTTTCTTTCTTTCTTTCTTTCTTTCTTTCACTTACATTGTTTATTCTGCATTAATCGGATGCTTCATTTATTCATTTTCTTCTTTCTTTCTTCCCTTCTTTTTCTTTCTTTCTTTCTCTTTCTTTCTTTTTTTATTTCACTCCCATTGTTTATTTTGCATTAACTTCGATGTTTCATTTATTTATTTTCTTCTTTCTTTCTTTCTTTTTTCTATCGTACTTTCTTTTTTTGTTTGTTTGTTTGTTTGTTTCTTTCTTTCTTTCTTTCTTTCACTCCAATTCCTTATTCTGTATTAACTTTGTTGTTTCATTTATTCATTTTCTTTCTTTCTTTCTTTCTTTCTTTCTTTCTTATTTTTTTTAGCATTTTTCTTTTATATTTCTTCTTTTATCCCCATCCCTTTACTTTGCTTTCTTTCCGTTCCTCATCTCTGTCTCACAACACGACGTTATTATTCTGATCCCCGGCATCAGATACGGTTGTTGGTAGCATCCCAATAGAGAGTGGACCTTTCAATCAGTAACCCGCACTGTTCTTTACCCTGTTACTGTTAGAAATCAAATAAAATCAAGCCTGACTCATAAACGCGTACCAATCATATGGTTCCAATAAGCAGAGAAAAATCGTCACATTTTCATACGTTTATGAAAATGACACAGTCTATGGAAGCTTTGTTCTGTTGCATGCAATACTTCTCATCAGTGTCAACAAAGATGAGTACGACAATCTATGTTCCACAGCGGCGATGTTGTAGCTATAACCCCACTAAATAAACCATTTGCCCTTGCATGGAGTATTGCGATCATATATGGTGCGGTTCCCCTTCTGTTTGTCTCAGGTTTCTTGATAAGATCAAGAGACGGATATGCAACGTTATTGGCCCTGATCTGTCATCTCGTCTGCATTCGCTCTCTCACAGACATGCTGTCGCCTCCCTCTGTCTTTTTTACAAATACTTTCATAGTAACTGCTCTGATGGGCTGCTTTCGCTGGTTCCCAGACTTCGTGAATTTAAGCGTTCTAGTAGGTTGTCATCTCGCTCACATGCTTCCACTGTCGAAACTGTTAAATGTAGCCGTCTCTTCTACTCCAATAGTTTCATGTCTCGCACCTCTCGCCTGTGGAACTCCCTCTCCTTTTCCTGTTTCCCTGATAGCTATAATCTCCAACTATTCAAATGTAATGTCAATCGACGTCTCCAAATGTCTTGATCTTTCCCCTATCCTTCTCTCCATCCTTTCCTCACTCCTCTTTGCTCTCGCTGCAACACCCTGTAACCCCCTGTGTGCTAGTGACTTCCCGCCTTGCTTGGGGTGAAACGCTGAGAAAAAAATGATTGTACGGAAAAATAGTGTTTTGTATTTTGAACTTTCATATTGAGGGCACTAAATTCATTGTCTTTTCGGTGGAGTTATGTCACAGCCATTTCTTATGCAACGACGCTTGTATTTTGTTTTTTCTAATATTAACCCTATATAATACCCAAGAGACACTCGAGGTAGAGGTTTATTGCAGACACCCGCAGGCAGCCCGATCTAACATGTACAAATTATGGTAGAGTGATTTTTCAATAGCTGGTCTAAGGAGTCACTTGAGAGCGCACCAGCGGAAGGTCGCAATTGACTATAAATCCGTAGACGTCCAGCAAATGAAATATGATATTAGTGGTAAGACATGTGCATCCAGAAGCGGTTTCATGCGACAGTTTAAATTGCATGATAATGTATCACCCGCTGTTGGACCTCTTAAGTGCACTGTTTGTGACAGAGTATGTAGGTTTCTTGCTGGGTTAAAGAGACACATTTGTTTAGCACATCGGTAGATTTTCTCCAAAAAGATATCTAGTAATGGCCATACTCGGACACGAGCTGGCAACCACAATTTCGTTTTTCTAATGTTAACCTTATATAATACAAAAGAGCCACTCAAAGTAGAGTTTTATTAAAGGAGGGCTTTATGCACGGTAGAAGTAAGAAGTAACAAAGTTTATCAGGGCATGTGGGATAGATAAAGAGTAAACTTACAATTGAACAGGTTAATGTAGTAGTGATCTGGAAATCAACCTCTTGAGAGTCGCTTCGATGAAATAGCTTTTGTTAGGAAGAATGGTTCGAGTGGAAGTTCCTCCTCACTAATCGATTACGAAGTGCTAAAATAAGGCTAAGGAATTTAACTCGTCAGACCATTTCCCATGGAAATAGGAAATTGTGTAGCAGGAGGCTTGCAACATTTCGTCTGTTGGAAAGCGGTTATAGCTTACCAAATAATTAATCAGACTCGAAGCGTCGGAAGGATGCCATAGATATCATTGAGCGAGCGTGTGAGCAACGATGAGGTTTTGAAGAGGATGCAAACAAGGCAGGAAGCTTATACTTAACATTAGGAAGAGGCAGATGAAATTTCTGGGACACGTAATGAGAGAGGAGGGCCTGGAGAATCTGACACTCACAGGTCGAATAGAAAGAAAAAGAGACAAGGGAAAGCAAAGCATGACATACCTGGCGGTGCTATGATTCTACAGAAGGATGCTAAGGATACCATGCGTGCAAAGATGAGGTTTTGGAGTGGATGCAAAGAAGGAGGAAGCTTATACTTAACATCAGGAAGAGGCAGATGAAATTTCTGGGACACGTAATGAGAAAAGAAGAGAGTCAAGGGAACGGAGGTATGGTTCTACAGAAGGATACTAAGGATGTGGACCGAGCGTGCGAGCAACGATGAGGTTTTGAAGAGGATGCAAACAAGGAGGAAGCTTATACTTAACATTAGGAAGAGGCAGATGAAATTTCTGGGACACGTAATGAGAGAGGAGGGCCTGGAGAATCTGACACTCACAGGTCGAATAGAAAGAAAAAGAGACAAGGGAAAGCAAAGCATGACATACCTGGCGGTGCTATGATTCTACAGAAGGATGCTAAGGATACCATGCGTGCAAAGATGAGGTTTTGGAGTGGATGCAAAGAAGGAGGAAGCTTATACTTAACATCAGGAAGAGGCAGATGAAATTTATGAGACACGTAATGAGAAAAGAAGAGAGTCAAGGGAACGGAGGTATGGTTCTACAGAAGGATACTAAGGATGTGGACCGAGCGTGCGAGCAACGATGAGGTTTTGGAGAGGATGCAAACAAGGAGGAAGCTTATACTTAACATCAGGAAGAGGCAACTGAAATTTCTGAGACACGTAATGAGAAAAGAAGAGACTCAAGGGAACGGAGGTATGGTTCTACAGAAGGATACTAAGGATATGGACCGATCGTGTGAGCAAAGATGAGGTTTTGGGTTGAATGAAAACAGGGGGGAAGCTTATATTTAACATCAGGAAGAGGCAGATGAAATTTCTGGAACATGTAATGAGAAAGGACGGCTTGAAGAATCTGATAGAGGTCGAATAGGGGGGAAGAGAGACAAAGGAAAGCAATGACATACTTGGCGGGCTTAAGCAAGTAGATAAACAGAACGTGGTCTGGGGTAGGAAGCAGAGGGAATGAACTTGTTGAGAGCTGCAAGGGATAGATGGAGGGGAGAGCCATGATCGCCTACGTCCTGAAAGAACACGGCACATAAAAAGAAAGAAAGCTTAAACTTTATACTCGGTAGTTTTTTTATAGCCCCGCTTTGCATGCCATAACTAGGAATATGAATAGAAGGAAAGAGAGACAAGGGAAAGCAACGCATTACATACTTGGCAGGCTTAAGCAAGTGGATGACAGAACGGGACCCGGGGGAATAGCAAAGGGGTAAAACTTATTGAGAGCTACAAGTGATAGGGAGAAGTAGAGAGCAATGGTCGCCTTACTACCTGAAAGGGACACGGCACATGAAAAGAAAATAATTTTTGGAACTGTCCACCCTATTCACCTGATATAGCACCAAATCGATTACTATCTTTTTCAATCTTTGCAAATAGATTTGAAAAGTAAAGGTTTCTCTAATTAAAATCAAATTGAAGAATTAGTCTAAAATCTTTTTCAACCTATGGAATTTTACTCAAAAATTCTCAAAGAGCTGCCTGATGATTTGCAACAAGTCATCGACGGTTATAATGAATATACAGGTATCACTCTAATAATGCATTTTCGATTAGAGCGCTAAAATTTTTATATACCAGAGTTCGATTAGTGCATACATAATACTCAATTAGTGTGGTAATACATTCTTCATTTTAACCACAATAAATGAAAACTGATTTTTTAGTCATGCTTCTCCCGTCGAACTCGACGTATGAGGGTCAGACAGATCATCTCCCAGAAACCGAAAGCCCGACAGCCACACAGGACTTGATTATAGTGGTGAAGGCTTTGTGCAGGGCCATCCACACTTTTTGGAGGGACGAATACAGGGACCTGGTGCAACGGATGCCACTAGGTCCCCAAACGACCCTCCGCAGGTTTTGAATTCAGAGTTGTCCTTCTCCTAGACCAGTTGCCATCCAAGGCTATAGAACCCAGTCTGTCCTACTAATACCCTTGGGAAAGGTGTGAATCCTCTTCTCCCTCCAACTATGGGTAAATAGTAGGATTTTTTAGTACTTACCAATTAACTAAAAATTTTCTAAAATGGAAAAATAGAAAGTAGGAAAGTTTTGTTTATCAAGTATAACTTTATCTAAGTAATTACAATGTGTTAAAAAAATGAAAGTTATAAAGAGACATTTTATATTATAAGCTGATAATAAAAATACATATTTGTATATTTGTTTCTATTCAAATTTTTTCATGTTTATTTTGAAGGTCCTAATTGGAAATTTTTGATTTTTGTTAAAAAAAAATGGACGATTTAATTAGGTACAGAAATTACATTTATAAAAAAAATATAAAAATATAAAAGATGCATGCATTTAATATAGAAACATTACAAATAAAACGACTATCTACAGAAATTCCTGGATTAATATGCATATGGCTGATGTTATTAGGTCAAAAGGGGAATTTTGAGAATTATCTTGCTATTGTGCAAAGTAGATGTTTCTTGATGCAATATTAAGCTAGAAACGTTAGATTCAGCTACCAAGATTTGTTCCGCGGAAAACAATGACTTATTTGTTGCGCAGGAAATCTTTCTGTGGTTTTCGAAAATGGCGTTATTTACACCTTTAATCAAAATACAACAATTTTGAAATATAAATTTCGAAACAAATACGCCCAAGAAATAATCGCCGAAATATTTACGATTAATTCTTTGCAAAATCCTGAAAAATTAATCTGGTCCGAAAATTCGTTTTGTTGTTTACATGATTGTACAATATCGTTTATTTTGCTCGACATTTTTACAAGTTTGGCCAATAACTACCTTCTTCCGGTTGTAGTTAACCTTGAGCTGTTCTAAATCAAATTGCAATATCTACGCGAGTCTGTTCATATGTTTTGTTAGTAAGCGTAAACATAATTTCTCAGCGGTCCACACTGAACATACAAACCTCAAGAAGACATCAGCCGCCATTTTGTCGATTTGTCTTCGTTGTCTAATGCGGGGACAAAGAAAAAGAGAAATTGAGAATGATTTTATAACAAATCAATCCATCTGTTGTGACAAATCGGAACATCAGTCACAATACAAACTTGCACATTCACATTCTGTCTTTCTTGCAAAGTAACAAGACTTTTTATTTTCTCATGCGCCATCTTTCTTTTTTCATTTAATTATACCATTTATCATTCGTTCAGTGAATCTTCTCTTTTATTCTTTCGTTCGTCTTGGACATGCTTCAACGATTTCGTTTCCCTCCTATCAATGCAAAACTTTCACTCATTCGTTCTTTCTTTCTTTAGCGTTGTTTTATGCTTACATATGGAAAATGACTTGGACGAACAGAAACGAGGTTCTACAGATAGATACTGAGAATAACATGGACCAATTATGTGAGTATCGACGAAGAGGTAGATGGAATTGAAACTGTTGTGGAGCTCTTCCCTTTTACATTTGATGGACTCGTCTGACAGAATGAGAGATACGTGAGATACGTTGAGACAAGGTTGAGATACGTAGAGTCCAGAGAGAGAGAGAGAGAGAGAGAGAGAGAGAGAGAGAATTACGGCTTCACTTACAGAGACTTGTACATATACTTTCTACTAACCCGCATTCCTGGACTAATAATCTTCATTTCAAGTTTGTATTCTTACGTTCAATACACTTATTTTCCTATTTCAATTACTGGCGTTGTTTATTTATTTGTGCAGGATTCCATCCACGGAATCCACAACAGAAACAAAAATAGAAATTATACTTCTTGTTTTTTTTTAATCGAAATCAACCCTAACATGACAGTAAATCCACGAACATACAAGGAGGTACTTGGAGTGAAATAATTACAAAACAGTAGCAATTTGAGTAGCGAGAACACACATATATATATATATATATATATATATATATATATATATATGTATGTGTGTGTGTGTGTGTGTGTGTGTGTGTGTGTGTCCTGAGTATGACGATAAACTACATCAGGAAGCAAGTCTTCTCATCGGGAGATTGGATGATTTGAGGAGCGTGAAAACACCTTTTAATTGCTGTTGTTCCCAGGTCCGCCCTGACCCGGGGTGGTAGCAACTGTTAGGCTCCCATCTATGGGAAAATAGTGCTTACCAGTGCAGGCCAAGCTCCTTAGTGTTATAGAACAAGTCAGGTCAAGGAGATGGAAAGCTCTTACGCAAAAAGCCTGAGGTCAGTTGTCTGCTTCGTCTCTGGCATTTATTTGTACCGACAGAGTGTATCAGTAGTTCCGGAAAGTGTGGATGGTTCTGTACAAGCCCTCACCATTTTAATCTAATCACTTGTGTGGGTTCTTTTGGCGGCTCACCCTGATTCATCCATTCTTATCCAAACAGTTCACTTTCAAGTTCCCCTGGCGAGGGAGTGAAGGCGACGTGTTCAGGTAAAAGAATATTACTGGATGGCTCAAGCTGGAGATCTACACAGTGGCCAACCGATGGGTGATGGCCGTACTTTCACAAACCCATTACCAGTTATGATATCCGTGTCCTCCATTGGTGACAAAGCAGCCCTATTAGCGACTGCACTGCTTTTCCAATTATGGGGAGGGGAAGAAAAAGAGCCCTAAACATTGCTGGCTCACAGAGAGACTTGGCAGCTCGCTGCAGGCTGTCTTGTTATCCAATAAAGCAATCGAAACAGCAAGAAAGATCAAGAGAAATATAAGAAGAATTTTCATTTTGGATCCTGGAATATTCGCACTCTCCTGGACAATGATTCTGCACAAGAGCTTAAAACAGGTCTTATGTCTCTCGAGTTGAAGAAGTATAACATCGACATAGCGGCCATTAGTGAAACAGGTCTGGCTGGCAATTCTCAGTTTAGGGAAGAAAAAGGTGGATACGTGGTTTTATCAGCTGGCAAGACTGAGAAAGAGCCATGCCAATCCGGTGTTGGCTTCACCATCAAGTCAGAACTTGCTAGCTGACTGCCTTCCTTACCTAAAGGTGTATCAGATCGTATAATGATATTAACCCTCTGGAGTGCAACACCCGTGTGACGATGCTGAGCAGCTACGCGCCAACCTGAGGTAGTTCAAATCAAGAAATGATGATTTTTGCAATCTCCTTCGGGATGTCATCTCCGAAGTACAACATAAGGATAAATTAATCCTTACAGGTGACTTCAATGCTCGTGTTGGCAATGATTATCATTCGTGGAAGGGCGTTTTAGGTCACTATGTTATTGGTCGTTTGAATTCGAATGGATTCCGCCTTCTCACTATCTGCAAGCAATTTTACCTTAGTATTACTAATACCTTCTACAAGCAACCCAACTGTGGTATGACCACGTTGATGCATCCTCGCTCGATAGACTGGCATCTGATCGACTACGTCATCACAAAAAGACGGGACATAAAAGATTTTAAGATAACGCGTTTCATTACACACAGCATGCAATCTGTCATATCACGATCTACTTCGGAGTAAAGCTACACTGCATCTGCTCAAGCGAAGGATTATAAAATCTACAGTGCCCAAACACATAATCGTACTGCCTCTTAAATAGACTGAAACGAAAATTGAGCTCTCTGACAAACTTGATACTGCACTTGATTCTGTAAACATTACCAATGATATCGAATCATCTTGGAAGGCACTGCGTGATGCAACATATTCTACATCCTTGGAGGTTCTCGGCCTGCCACATCATAAACATCAAGACTGGTTTGATGACAATAATACAGAGGTTCAGAAGCTTATAGATCAAATGGACTCTTTTCATAAAGCATGGACTGAGGACAAGAACTCGTCCGATAAGAAGATCGCTTACAGGAAGTGCAAAAGTCAGGTTCAACGATCTCTCAAAGCCATGAAAGAGCGTTGGTGGTCTGAAAAGGCCACTGAAGTCCAAGAAGCTTCAGACAGAAAGGATTTAAAGGCTTTCTATGTTGGCGTCAAGAGTGTTTTCGGTCCTCAGAAAAGTGGTGTTGCTCTAATCTCCACAGCAGATGGTGAAACTCTCTTGACGGATTAGTCAGACATTTTAAATCACTGGAAAGAGCATTTCAAAACTCTGTTAAACACCGCTTCGGTTACTCTTGAGGAAGCAATCACATCAATTGAGCAAAATCTAGAAATGTCGGAGTTGTTTTTTAACCTAATTATCAAGAGGTAAATGACTCCATCAAGCAAATCTCATCTGGAAAATCACCTACTCCTAAGGATCCGATTCCACAAGAAGTGTATAAGTCCGGTGGCTTAAAGTTCGTAGAAAAGTTTCATCTCCTTTTCGAGGTGATACGGAAGGCAGGCTGTATCCCGCAGGATTATAAAGACTCCTCTATCAAACACCTCTACAAAAACATGGGTTTCAGGTGTGTCTGTGATAATCATCGGGTGATATCACTCCTTTCAATTGCAGGCAAAATCCTAGCTAGACTGATTCTAAACGAAATTATTATACACCTTGTTGACGACATCTATCCTGAATCGTAATATGTTTTCGGTCGGGGGGTGGCACCATTGACATGATATGTTCCCTTCGTTAAGTTGCAGAGAAGGTTCGCGAGAAAAACCAGGAGTTGTACGTGGTGTTTGTGGGCTTGACGAAGGCCTTTGACGCTGTGAATGGAGAGGCTCTTTGGCAAGTCTTGAGGAAACTCGACATCTCAGAAAACATGCTAAAGGTCATCATCTCCTTACATAAAGGAATGAAAGCTAATATCGTGTCTGATAGTATGATGTCAGAATCCTTTGAACGGCAACAAGAAAGGGTGTGTCATGTTCCCTCTTCTTTTTTGCTCTTTTCTTCTCGGTGATGATGAAACATGCATTCGCAGACACAGAGAGCGAGGTCAAGTTTCAGTTTCGAATAACCGGTGGACCCTTCAATCATCAGCACTTCAAAGCCAAGACCCACCTACGTACAAAAATTATTCGTGATCTGTTGTTTGCTGATGATGCTGCTCGTGGACATGGAAGTTAGCACTTAGAGGCGACAGTCTGTTTCATGCTAGTGCAATCGTCAGGCGATATATATATATATATATATATGTACATATTGCGAGTATAAGGCGACCTTTAAATATAAAGAAATGCCCGTAAAATAGGGTGTCGTCTAATACAACAGTTACAAAAAGTTAAACTGAATTCCTGTGGTATATCGGCACTGTTAAGTAGGCGAGCATGCTTGCGCAAGAGATCGATTTAGGCAAACAACAGTCTCAATATGGTAAAAACCGATGTAAATGTTTCTTGTTGGAACAACTGACAATTTGATGCAGTACTACAGTTGTAAACGTAATAAAACTACTTTTACTTGTTGATTTCACATTCAAATACAATGTACAAAAGAAGATTACACAACATTTGGCAAATTTCCGCTGAGCAAAACTCACAAGTAATAAATAACGTAGAAAAGGCTATCTTTCTTGATTTGTCGAGATTTGGGTGCGTTCAAGTCAATCAATGTTTCTCATAGTAGTGTTAAATAACACCGTATGGGATGACATACAATCTATCTTTCTCATTAAAATTCATTATCGTTGTAAACATTATTGTTCAATAATATACATTATACAGGGTCATTCGGCGCTGTTAAGCAACAAATCATTTAAAACGCCATAAAATCTTTATTTTTCAATTACAGAATAAAAAAAACTTGAAACACCCACATACATAATTAAAACCATTCAAAACTACTATAATCATCATCATCTGATGCAAAGCGATCATCATAAATATCGTCATTTATAGTTTCACAGCCGGTCGTCTTATACTACAGATATCAAAATAATTTTTTTAAAAATTAAGAGATATTGAATCTCACTATTTACATTGTTCGGACTATCATCTTTGTCGCCATATTTATTACAACGTTTCGGCCGTTGCACGCTCCGGCCTTCTCCAGGAGGTTGGAATGTCGAACTGAACCCTTTATTTCGCTCGCTGGAGTAGACTGTTCTAGTTCCACGTGACAGGTCTAATGGATGTCAGTTATCAGTTATCTCCTGTTAATTCTCCTCTCCAAGTTCTCCATCGACTTAACCAGGTATTGAACTCACACTCTTTGGGTCCTATGACTGAATCTAACTAACGCTTGAGGACACATGGCACATTGGATATTTTACAGATATATTGAGTCTCATCTCATCTCTAGGTCACGTTGAAATATATATATATATATATATATATATATATATGTATGTATATATATATATATATATATATATATACATAATATATATATATATATATATATATATATATATATATATATATATATATATATATATATATATATATATATATATAAGAGAGAGAGGGGAATATAGACGTAAAAGTCTGTCATAATTATCCATCGAAGAGAAACGCTGTAGTTGAAAAAACGCTGAATTTTAAATTAAAAAATTTCTAGCGTCCAATTTGTTTCAGATTCCCAACACTTTTTCTCTCTGTGTTTTTCGCTGTTGATATTAAGTATCCCACATTGGGGGAACCATAACACCTGTTAAGAAAAGAGGTATCTTCTAAGGAACTGTATGACAATTTACGGTATTGGTTTCAGAAGTTAGTGCGCTTTCACTACTTTTTCCCTATCTATTTTAATTAAAGTAGGCGTTTTTGAAAACAAAAACAAATTAAAAAAACTTTTGATATAAGAAATCCCGCATTAATTATAATACAGGGTAACCCGGATATAAGAGACCCGGATATAAGAAAAACCCGGGTATAAGAGTGATTTTATCTGGTTCCAAATTAGAGCCTGTGTTAATGCATATATAATAGACCAAACCCGGATATAAGAGAGACCCGCATATAAGATACTTCTTCTCCGCTTCTGACAACTCTCTTATATTCGGGTTACACTGTAGAAATAACACCTCATAGTTATTGTCATATTTGGTAATACTTATTTAATTTAAATGATATATATATATATATATATATATATATATATATATATATATATATATATATATATATATGTATATATATATATATATATGTATATATATATAAATATATTCAATTTCAGGAAAGAAAGAAATGTATGGAATACAAAGGAGAGGAATTGAAAAGAGAAGGAAAGAAAGAAAGAAATGTCAAGAATTAAAACGGAGTGAAAGAAAGAAAGAAAGAAAGAAAGAAAGACAGAAAGGAAGAAAGAAATTTCTCCAGTAGAAACGAGAGGAATTAAAGTGAGAGGAAGAGAGAGAAAGAAACGTGAAGAATAGAAAAGGGGTCGAAAAGAAATAATGAATGAGTGAATGAATGAGTGAATGAATGAAAGAAAGAATGAAAGAATGAATGACTGAAGCGTGAAGAATAGAAACGTGGAGAACAGAAAGAAAGAAAGAAAGAAAGAAAGAAAGCAAGGAAGGAAGAAGGAAGGAAGGAAGAAAGAAAGAAAGAAAGAAAGCAAGGAAGGAAGTAAAGAAGAAAGAAAGGAAGAGAGAAAGAACCTGATGTCTGGAATAGAAAGGGGAGATATAAAAAAGAGAGAAATAGAAACAAAGAAGTGTCAATTATCGAAAGAAAGAAAGAAACAAAGCAACAAAGAAAAAAACAATAAACAAGCTATCCACAAATTAAGTCTCGTGGAGAAAAAGACATTATACGAACGAAAGTAAATCTAGAAAAGAAAGAAAGGAAGAAATAGAAACTAGAAAATAAGTAAAAAAAGAAAGAGAGAAAGGAATGTAAAAAAAGAAAGAGTGAAGCAGTAAGAAAGAAAGTCACAAAAGACAGAAAAACAAAAAGAAAGAGAGTGAATAAATGACTGAATGAAGACCAACGAAATAAAGATTACGTTAATAACCATGAGTAAGTCGATAGAAACGGAAACTACGAATGTTACAATCTGAAAGAAATAGTAGAAAAGAAGAAGAAAAAAGAAAAACCTTCCGAAGAAGTACAATAAACAATGGTCAGAAAGAAAAACGATGTAAACAGTTGAACAACGAAATAGAGAAGAAGAGAAAAAAAATGTAAAAAGCAATATGGCCACGCAATATAAAAAAAAGACAGAGATAATATATAAATAAAAATTGAAAACAAAAAAGGAGAGAAAAAAACAGAGGAAGATAAAGAAACAAACTAAACAACCGCATCATATCAATGGTTTCTGTCGAAGGGCCAAGTCGAATTCTCAGTCATGTTTCATTTTTCAATCCTTGTCTCCAGACGGAACGAAGAAGAGGAAATTCCTTCAATCAATTATGCTTTGTTGGGGTATCTTTCTTTTTGTGTTTCTTCTGTGTCTTTCTTACTGGCAGAGATTCTCACGTGATACCAACGCAAGCGGCTCCTTCATCGGCGACCTTCGCTGTCGCTGGTTATTTGGGCGATCAAGATCATATTTTAGCATGATTTATTTTGTCAGGCGATATATGGCCTCTTTCTTATACTGTTTGTTTAATTCCAGTTTTGCATGGATTTCGTTGCATCACATTTTTCTCTTCTGTACTTAGGTAATAATTTGCAGGGGTCTCACTCGCACACACGCACATACACACACAAAGATATATATATATATATAATATATAATATATATAAAATATGTATATATAATATATATATGTATATAAATATATATAAAATATAGATATATAAATAAATATATATATATATAAAATACATATATATATGTTGTATTGAATGTCAAAGACAACATAGTCTTGCATATTCTCTTTTGAATTTTCTCATATTTTCTAATGAGACTTTTTATTTGAAAATTATATTGAAATAAATATTGTCAGTAGGATAACCGCCTTCACATGATTAAAAATCTTCGCCATGTAAGTGATAACATCATCACGTCTTTTGAAATTAAAATGATTTTGTAACGTTTATTTAGTTTATTTAGTAAAATGTAGCAACATAATTCCGCTACAAGACAATTTGCAAATGTTTTAAAAAATTTGACTCTACATATATATATATATATATATATATATATATATATATATATATATATATATGACCCTGAAGATGAACAAGGATGTTCGAAAGTACTCGGTTATCAAATCTTTGTATCGCAACATATCTACAAAGGCAATCAAGGCAAATTTAAAATTATGCCAATATAATAAATAGACAACTAATCTTTCTTCCAAATTGAAGACAAATTTAAAGAAGCACTGAACAGATCATAACTCCACACACATGGACACATGGGATGGACACATGATGGCCAGATACAGTGGTCGGACCGCATACATGCATACACGGACGCCCATCCAAACAGGTATACACGGAGAACAAAAATATATATATACATACACTGGTAAAAACAGATAGTCTACTCACGGGCACACACGTGAGCCCTATGCAACACAGGAAGACAGTGTGTGGGTATGTATGCATATATATACATGAAAAATGTCTTACATAAAAGTCGGACTTTGTTCATTTCATAATGCGTGAGGTCATTTGTTTATATTTGGATACACGTCGAGTAGATATGAATGTATGAAGAAAATCATGGAGAATTGTGGATTAAAAACAGCAAAATCGACCTTGCTAACCGAAACGCTCCTCTGTGGCTGAATAGGTAAAAGCACGTCAGGCTATATGACACATCCGTATAGGATACAGGTTCGATTCCTCTTCGGAGAACGCATAGCTTCTATGAAAATTTCTCGAACATTCAGGCCGGTAAATGGTGTTTATACTGTTTATTATAAACAGAGCATTTACTTAAATATTTGTATGTATAAAAAGAATGTTAAACATAAAAAATGTCTTAAAAATAATTGTCGGACTTTGTCCATTTCATAATATATATATATATATATATATATATATATATATATATATATATATATATATATATATATATATATAAATTGCTGAGATAATAATTAGTAAGATTGAAATCAAAATACCCCACCAACTGATGCACCCAATGCATTAATCCATACTGCCTGGGCACCGTGATAAATGACGTCACAGAAGATAGATGCCATGGAGTGCCGTAATTGCTGCATGGTGCACAGATCGAGCGAAAACATATTCCAAAGATACCTAGTGTATCATTTCGCACTGTTGGTTATGAAAACAAGCTCTTAGACACGGGTGGTGGCATTTAAACGAAGACTGGAAGCGGCTGGCTTAGACCAGAAATGCAATGAGGACTTCATTAACACTCCCAAGACCAACAGTGCAGACAACTAAACAACAATTATATGTAAGGTGGCAGTTGAAGAAAAGTATTCATCAAATCGGTAGAAAAGTCAACCATGACAACTTGATAATTAAATATAACATCAGTAGGCCAAGACAAATTCTCATGGGGAGCGCGAATGCCAGGAGGACTGAAATGTGCAAGAAAATATCAGGACATCACAGACCCACTATTAAAATATACCCTCACAAGAAAATATGCAGCGTGAATGCTTTTTTGACCCAGCGATTCAAACGCTGCTTAGTAATGCCAGCAGTTGATTACATGCGAACATTGAGGAATAGACAGCAGGCACCTTTTATGATTTTAGGAACTGTTATTTCCAGCGGCAAAACAAAGTCGTTGACAAATTTCTAGAAAAGGTGTGTGTTGCTGTGTACTACAGTATCCTGTGGTACAATACTTTGCAGTGGCTTAGAGCCAATTATAGAATAAAACACTCAATATCGAACCAAAAACTCTCCCATCTATAAAATAGAGATGAATTCCTACAAAGCGATTGATTGCAGAGTCCTGGCCATCCTCCAGCTCCTAGCTGAACTCACAAAGACAGGCTTCTCACAAACATTCATCTCAACATTAACATATATATATATATATATATATATATATATATATATATATATATATATATATATCCTCAGGACGCTATTAAAGAGGAAGGTACAAAGATTAGCAAGCACTTTGTGGTTCAGTGTTACGCTCCTTTTCTTCAGGTACTTTGAGAATTGCGAAGCATGTGAATTACATTGACGAAATTATTTAATTTGATTTGAGTAAATTCTATTAATAATTTGTTTGCATTAATAGGATGTGCAGGTGGTTTGGTTTAAGTTTGGTTTGGTTTACGTTTGGTTTGGTTTATTTTGTTTTAAGACATATCAACCTCAATGGGTTATTTAATGCCGACAAAAAAAATTATTGCTGGTAATATTTTGTTTTGTCAGAAATCTGTTTCTGGTAATATATTTCCTTCAAAATTGTATTACTGGCAATAATTTTTCAAAATGTATTGCCGGTAACAATTAACTGTTTGTCCATATCTGGCACCCTAACAGGTGCTACCACCCCGGGTCAGGGTGAACCAGGGAACACCAGCAATTAATAGGTGGTTCCACGCTCCTCAAAACCTCCTGATCAGAGGCCTTGCTGCTGGACGTAGTTTAACGTTTACCCACGACACGGATGTAGTTTAACGTCTTACCCAGGACGCAGATGTAGTTAATCGTCTTACCCAAGACGCGGATGTAGTTTAACGTCTTACCCTGGACGCGGATGTACTTTAACGTCTTACCCTGGACGCGGATTTAGTTTAACGTCTTACCCTGGACGCGGATGTAGTTTAACGTCTTACCCTGGACGCTGATGTAGTTTAACGTCATATCCAGGACTCGGATGTGAAGGCGGTGGTATGGTTAACAACTCGAAACGCGATGTCAACGAACCGTGTTCGAAATCCAGTAAAGTTAGTTCCGTTGACTTCCGATCGGATAATATTGAAACTGTATGAATCCATTCTTTCTCTAAAAGCTATGATTTAAATAATAGAGCTGTCTGTGAAATTCAGCTTTGAGTGTCAACAAGTCTAGGAGAAGGACGAATAAAGACCATACTGCCTGGGTACCGTGATAAATGATGTCATAGTAGATAAATGCCAAGGAGTGTTATAATTATTGCATAGTGAACAGATCGACCGAAAACATTCCACAAATACCTAGTGTATCATTTAGCACTGTTTTGTTATGTCAACAAGCTCTTAAACGCAGGTTGGGGCATTCAAACGAGGACTTAAAAAAGAAGGATTAAAAACCGTACGGACATGGCATTATTCCCTAAAATATACATGCTGCTGTAAACCACACCGGAAATAACTATCGTCTTGAAACCTGTGACCCCATATTCCTTGTATATATATATAAGGGACTTCCTTCAGTGTTTGTATAAATTTTACATTAAATTAACAAATTTAAAATGTCACATATATTTTCAAAAGTTTTCTTCCACGCCATATATATATAGTTACCATGACAACATTTGCGATACGAATGAATCTAGCGTTCCGACTTCAGGAGCTGAGGCACCCGGAGTTGCTCGAGTGTATATGGCAGTAATTGTATATCCGAACTCTCCTGTATACCCGCAACTCCCTGTATAGCAGCACCTCCTGTCTAGATATGTCGGCCTGCGTCCCTTCTTGCATCCGTTGGTATACTAAGCTATCCGATCATTTTTACGGCATGTCCTTCGCACGTGTTTGGTTGTTCTTAATAAGGGAATTTTATGGATAAAACCTTCTTGTGCCGTCGTTGATCGGGGTTAATTTGTTTCAATGTTTTAGATATTCAGTAAATTTCCCATGGCCGTAATACCTTACAAATAGTATGGCATTGTTCACAAATCTAATAATCAAACAAAATCAGGGATGAAGCATCAGAACTTGATTCAATTGCAAGTGCATAAGCCTGCTTCTTCGTATGTTTACTGCAAATCTGAGGTTAATAAGAGGTTCTTCGGGATTTTTTCCCTTTTAACGCTTCAATAGTCCTTCTCAAACAATATTTGCAGCAACGGTTGTGAGAATGCTAATTTAGGATTGAATCATATGAAGGAATTATTGGCTAAATAGCAAAAAACGATTTTGAACCTAGTTAGTCGCAGATTTCGTCTACTCAACTGAAATAATCTAAACCAAACATTCATGCATGACAATTTATGTCTCATATATAATTTACATGGCAAATTGTGAAAGCATCGAATGAAAACCAGGGAGTTATAGCCGAATAACGTGATATTTAAACAGTTTTTCTTTTTTTTCTTTATAGGCGGCAAAGCGAGCAGGAGTAAAACCATATATAAAAACCACAATATCTTATTTCTTACAAGATGGCAAATATATTTAAAGAAAATCGGATGAAAACTGAAGTTACTCAAGTTTTTATTTTAAATAGTACGAAAAACCCGATTTTTTTTCACATATTTTTGTAATTTGTTGTATGAAGCCAATGTCACGGGAAAACTATAAAGCACTCTATATAAACCTCGTAACATGAGCTACGATTTGCATTAAAAGCAAAGAACATCGGCTCATCCAGTTAAAATTGTGTTCGTGTGTATCTTTGCCTGGGCTTTTGCAAAAAGTCGTTACCACCTTCAGTTTTATTGATTTTTCTGTCAAAACTGAGGTGGGGTGCCTGGAGATTGGAAACTTGGTCTTGACCTAGCTTGATAAACTTGCAACTTGTGTGAAAATAAAATTTTATAGAAATCGATGGAAAAATATTGACATGCATAAATATCATATCCACACAGACACCTGTTATATATATATATATATATATATATATATATATATATATATATATATATATATATATATATATATATCACTATATATTTTGCCATACTTAAGAGGCACTAGAATAATTGTAATGTATGTCTCAATATGCCCATTGCTGTCTCCGGCCGATATTTCATTATTTCTATACAACTGTCATGTCTATCCATACTGCCTGTGAGTCTATCTATCTCAATCATTTCATATCTACATCCATCTGATCATATCTATCTCAATATCCTCATTTCTCAATATTTTTATATCGATCTTTCTATCACAATCTTTGCATCTCTCAAACATTTTTTTATATGTCTACTTTTCATATCTACATTACATATCTATCACACTCTTTGCATATTTTTATATCTATCTCCTTTCATATCTATCTATGACAACGTTTACACATCTCAAACATTTTATATCTATCTGTCTATCTATCTATCTATCTACTTTCATATGTATCTAAATTCCATATCTATCATAATGTCTGCAGACCTCAAACAATTTTTCTATCTATCTATCTATCTATCTATCTATCTATCTATCTGTGAAAATCTTTGCATATCTCAAACATTTTATATCTACCTATCTACTTTCATATGTATCTACATTTCATATCAATCACAATGTTTGCACATCTCAAACAATTTTTCTGCTTATCTATCTATCTATCAATCTATAACAATCTTTGCATATCACAAATATTTTATATCTATCTATCTACCTATCACAATCTTTGTATATCTCAAATATTTTATATCTATCTATCTATCACAATCTTTGTGTATATCAAATATTTTATATCTATCTATCTATCTATCACAATCTTTGTATATCTCAAATATTTTATATCTATCTATCTATCTATCACAATCTTTGTGTATCTCAAATATTTTATATCTATCTATCTATCTATCACAATCTTTGTGTATCTCAAATATTTTATATCTATCTATCTATCACAATCTTTGTTTTATCAAATATTTTATATCTATCTATCTATCTATCACAATCTTTGTGTATCTCAAATATTTTCTATCTATCTATCTATCTATCACAATCTTTGTGTATCTCAAATATTTTATATCTATCTGTCTATCTATCACAATCTTTGTGTATCTCAAATATTTTATATCTATCTATCTATCTATCACAATCTTTGTATATCTCAAATATTTTATATCTATCTATCTATCTATCACAATCTTTGTATATCTCAAATATTTTATATCCATCTATCTATCACAATCTTTGTGTATCTCAAATATTTTATATCTATCTATCTATCTATCTATCACAATCTTTGTATATCTCAAATATTTTATATCTATCTATCTATCTATCACAATCTTTGTATATCTCAAATATTTTATATCCATCTATCTATCACAATCTTTGTGTATCTCAAATATTTTATATCTATCTATCTATCTATCACAATCTTTGTGTATCTCAAATATTTTATATCTATCTATCTATCTATCACAATCTTTGTATATCTCAAATATTTTATATCTATCTATCTATCTATCACAATCTTTGTATATCTCAAATATTTTATATCTATCTATCTATCTATCACAATCTTTGTGTATCTCAAATATTTTATATCTATCTATCTATATATCACAATCTTTGTATATCTCAAATATTTTATATCTATCTATCTATCTATCACAATCTTTGTGTATCTCAAATATTTTATATCTATCTATCTATCTATCACAATCTTTGTATATCTCAAATATTTTATATCTATCTATCTATCTATCTATCACAATCTTTGTATATCTCAAATATTTTATATCTATCTATCTATCTATCACAATCTTTGTATATCTCAAATATTTTATATCTATCTATCTATCTATCACAATCTTTGTATATCTCAAATATTTTATATCTATCTATCACAATCTTTGTATATCTCAAACATTGTATATCTATGTATATTTCTTTCTATCTATCTATCTATCTATCACAATCTTTGTATATCTCAAACATTGTATATCTATGTATATTTCTATCTATCTATCTATCTATCTATCTATCTATCTATCTATATATATATATATATATATATATATATATATATATATATATATATCAGTACTTTTCCATATCTGCGCATACATCGCCCTGTCTAATTACCCACATAAATGCTGTAACAAATTTTATTTATATCTCTGCCTCTCATAATTTATTCTGTCTCTCTCTTTTCACTTCCCCTTTCGCACACATTTTCCCCTTTTTCCTTGTCCAATCGCCTCACCCGGCTGGTCTTCTTTCCGTAACTCAATTCAAGGAAGACAACGCCTGACAGTGAAGTATGATTCATGACATCATCGCCCTGACCAAGCTTGCGTGTCGCATTTTAATTGGCTGAAAACAGGCAGGGTCTCAGTTCTAATATCCAATGCATGTACCACTCAAGAACGATTAATCCAATTTTCTTCGAGATCTTGTATCGTTCTTGAGAAGCCATAGAAGAATAGAAGAATCTGGAATGAGAATGTTCGAAGTGGCCAGGTAGTCTTCGTGACAGTAAGCGCAAAGATCAGGAAGAAAGAATACACAAATATTCAAAGATTTTAGATCGAATATCCTAGAAAGGAATAAAAGTGTTTTTCAGTACAGACAATCACAATATAAAATACAAAACTTATTCGTTACTATTCTCACTAAATTTAGTCACATTCAAAAAGCTGTGATCAGTGTGTATTCATTGACCATATATGCTGACCAACATATAACATCAAATTAAAGAGAAAAACCCGGCAAATATTCTGTACTGATTACCAGTTTGTGGAAAATTCCGGGGAAAGATGTAAAAGTTATGCCTGTCGTGGTTGGACCACACGGCACCTTCACATTGAAGTTTAAAGAATATGTCTATAAAAAATTGTGTAAAATTCACTTTTCAAATGCAAGCAACTCGTTGTTCTATCGCTATTTCCCTGGGACGTTCTAAGACGAATTTCAGTTCTTAGTTCCACCAGTTCTACCCTGCAGGACTAAGACTAGCCATGCTGCACAAATTGTAGCGAAACACACTTCTTCCCTTCGTATACCATTGGTGAGATGTAAGTTCCACTCGAGCAGATTCTTCCCACGTATCCGCTGCTTTGTGTAATCGACTCCCAAGTGGATGCTTTCGCGATCACTACTATCTTGACCTGTTCAAGTCTAGAGTTAGCGATTATCTTCCTCACATATTGCTAAACATTGATAATCTCTGAGTCTTTTTTTTTGTTAAATCGCGCTTTTCTCTAAGGACTGCAAAATAATCGAATAGTTACGTCAATCATTTTACTTAATAATAATAATAATAATAATAATAATAATAATAATCTGAAACTCAAGATTTAGCCTTCCTGCACAGAACAAATGCTTGCTAACTAGAAATTATCAAGCACACATACTGAAAAATTTTGTTATTCGAAAATGCAGATTCTGTGATAAATACCCAGAAACAATTGACCATCTTGAATCGGTTTGCGCGTTATTAGCACCCACTGAATACAAAATTCGTCATGACACATTGGGCAAAAATCTGCATTGGAAAATCTGCAACTTTTACGGAAAGGAAACTCCAAGAAATTGGTATGAACACCACCGAGACCCGGTTAAGGAGATATGACCTTTAACAATTTTGTAGGACTTCACAATACACACAGACAGATAATCAAAGCTAACCGCTAAGACATCGTGATTACAGGCCGCAAAGACAAAATGTGCCTTCTTATTAGCATGGCAGTCCCTGCTGACTGTGATGTACCATTGAAGATCTTCAAAAAACTATTAAAATACAAGGACCTTGAAATCGAAATCTCAAAAATGTGGCACATGAGAACATTAACAATTTCAGTTGTAGTTGGAGCCCTTGGATTGATTAGAAAATATTCCTATAGACACATTGAAGAGATTCCCATGCCTTAAAGAAATACAAAAATTGTTCTCACGAGTACAGCCCACAGATTACGAAGAGCTTTATCTATGTAAAATATGTTATGATGTCATCTCTGACCTTAGGTCTCTAGGAGGGACACGAAAAGAAATGAATATACACCAGAAATCAAAGGAAATAATAATAATAATAATAAGAAGAAGAATTGATAAAGTTTAGCTTTATTATTCACCGATATGCCATTCGCAAAATAACGACTGCTAGGAGCCTGGTTCTCATTTCACTTGTCGGCCCTTCAGAGATTCTTTCAACGTACTCGTGGCCAAGATATTTCGTTGTCTCTTTATTCACTCTCATCATTGCAGGAATGAGTTCGCTGATATACTGTTATTCCTTTCTTTGCGTTTCTTGTCTGTGACACTATCACTAGATGCACTTTCAGACAAGGTTAAGTTAGGCAAAAAAGGGTTTCTCTGACACCCGGCAGATTTACTGCACAGCTGGGCACTAACCCAGTTATTCATACGTCCCGGACGTTCACATCACTATTGTCCTACCATAAATCGCAGCGTACAAGTCAATCTGGCGTACAAGTCGACTTCACAATTTTTAGCTCATAACTCTGAGTTAGACCTATACTTATAGTATAGGTCGACCCCAAAACATACAGTAGGCTATCAGAGGCTAAAAAAATGAAATTAGGCTAAGGTGTGCAATAAACTGTGCCAAAACTACAAAAGGTCACACCACGTACCGGTATATTTAGACAGCGAACGTAATATCTGTCTACATGCATTGTATAGCAAACCCCCAACAACATACAGGTAAGTACCGCATATTGTATCGGTATAACATAGCGAACACTGACAATTTGTCAGGTCTAATGATAAACACAGCAAAGTCAACTTTAACTCCTATAAAATCTTTGGTAACAAAGAAAAGAAATGAATACTGAGCTGTTTGATAATATCTGTCATTCTTTACGGCAGCAAATGTTGGACGATTTCCTCAAAGATGAAGAAGAAACACGAGGCGACAGAGATGTGATCCTACATAGAATGCTTCGGATATCATGGACCGATCGTGTGAGCAACAATGAGATCTTAGAGAGGTTGCAAAAAAGGAGGAGGCTTATTCTTAACATCAGGAAGAGGCAGCTGAAGTTTCTGGGACACATAATGAGGAATGAGGGCCTAGAGAATCTGATACTCAGGAGTCGAATAGAGGAAAAGTGAGACAAGGGAAAACAACGCATGGCATACCTAGCGTGCTTAAGTAAGTGGATGAAAGTATGTGGTCTGAGGGAGAAAGCAGGGGGAAGGAAATTGTTAAGAGCTGTAAGGGATAGATGGAGGGGGAGAGCCATGTTCGTCTACGTCCTGAAAGGACATGGCACATAAAAATTAAGGAAGGACGGCTTGGAGAATCTGATAATCACGGGCCAAATAGAGGGAAAGATAAAACAACGCGATATACCTGGCGGACTTAAGCAAGTAGATGACAGAACGTGGTCTGAGGGAGGAAGCAGAGGGAAGGAACTTGTTGAGAGCTGCAAGGGATAGATGGAGGCGGAGATTGCCTACACCCTGAAAGGATATGGCACATAAAAATTAAAATAATGAGGAAGGACGGTCTGGAGAATCTGATACTCATGGGTCGAATAGAGGAAAAGAGAGACAAGGGAAAACAACGCGTGATATACGTGGCGGACTTAAGCAAGTGAATGACAGAACGTGGTCTGAAGGATGGAAGCAAATGGAAGGAACTTGTTGAGAGCTGCACGGGATATATCCGGGTCTTTTATATCCGGGTTACACTGTAATAATTTTCTATTACTATTTTATTCTTTTATATTATTTTTTGTCTTAATATGTCATATGTTTTTACCAAATATTTTCACCTCAGGAAGTTCGTTAAGTACAGTAATTGTTAGGAGTGATGTGCCCTCTTTTTATAACTCGATGGTGAAGGTTTGCAATTTATACCCGCCATATAAGTCGATCCCCAGTTTTGGAAAGATGTTTCTTGGTTTGAGAACTCTACTTTTGCACTCTGCAATTTACGGCGGTCATGTTTTAGGCGTTGGGGTCTATATCAGTGAAATGACTGTCCACGAAAAACAAAACAAAACCAAACAAACAAAAAAGAAAAAACTGTATTATCCCATTCGCTTCAGAAGTCTACATTGCTTTGCATCAGAAATATTTAGAGAAAGATGCTCGCTGTCTAAGAAAGTAAGAGTTGATCGAGAAAACCTATAAAAATTCCGGCTGAAAACCAAAACCTCGGGAAAGCATATAATAACGGAAAGTATGAAATCAACAGAAATTTAAAAAAAAAACAAAACCAAAAAAATCAATAAAAAACAATAAAAAAACACTACTGCCGCAACAGGTAGGGAGATTTGATCTTTGATTTCAAGCTGATCATTTAAAATAAGCTCATATCTTCCTTACTTTTCTCAGTTTGCCTTGCCGCCACTTCTCAATCCTGATTGACATCACACGCTTAGCAAATTGAATTCACGTTTCTAAGCTTTCTTTCTAACTTAATTAGAGAGCAATGCTTCTCCGGGCGATATTCTATTAAGATCGACCCGATTGAAAAGACCTTGGATGGATTCTGTCTACCGCTGGTCCATAATGATTCTTCTCTCTCCCCGCGGAAAATATTCTCAGAAGGAATTCAGTGCCACCAAAATTACGCTCTAAATGAAATGTAATATATTGGCTGATATATACATTTTAAGTGGAGACACACAAAAGGAAAATTGTATATACAATATATTCCAAAGTCCATTATTTAGATTCCGACGACTGTGGGCACGTGGCCGAACGTTCGCATTCGGACCATGATACCCTGGTTCGAATTTCACCATGGTCGATTCGTCAGGAAGGAGACTTCCTGATGTTATCGGACCGGATTTGTCGATCCCAGTGTGCGACATCTTTGGAAAATGCCCGAAGACCATACCCAAGCCTTGTAAATGAAATTGGGTAGACGGTACCCTTGCATGCCGTCGATAGCTGTGCTAGCACGAAGTCACAAGTCATTGTGGGCGAGCGTACAAATTGTGCAATTTGTTGATAACGCCAGAAACTGTAGCTGGTGGGCTTTGTGTGTGTAGAATAAACACAGATGAGATGAGCAAGTATGTTACGAATATATATATATATATATATATATATATATATATATATATATATATATATATATATATATCAAATATGTGCTGCAGTTCAATTTATATTACAATGAAACATTCATACTAAAAGTTTATAAATCATCGAGTGATTTGTAGGTTAATGCACCTTTAAAATTTTGCTTACGAAGGGAAGTCGCCATTTTATATCATTAACTTTACTAATCTAATTTTTGCATGAATGATTCATTGTAATATAAATTGAACTGGATCACATATTTGATTTAAAAGAACTGATCCGACGTGCAAATTTTCGGGATAACAGCTGAGACATTACTCCATTTATTGAACAATTTAGTTCATACATCATTAACGGATAAACTCCTACAAGAACAACAAAAAAAATTCTTTAATTGCCATATTAGTAAAAAAAAAAATGCAGTCTTAAATTTTCAAAAAATTCAACCCTAGCTTAGCGACTGCACTCTCCAAAAGTTTGTATCCGTTAACAATAACACATTTAAAAACAATATATTTCGATTCGCATTTAATTTTTTCGTCTCGGATGCTACCTGAATTTTACCTAAAACAAAATAATTTCCATGCCTGAAGATGACTGAATGTACAGTGCAAAGTACTTGCGTATTAAAGAAAGACCTTATACAGCTTATAAGTTATAAAAAAACAAGGATCATAACTTTCATCGAGTGATTTGTAGGTTAAAGCACCTTTAAAATTTTGTTCCGGCAGGGATATCGCCATTTTATATCATTAACTTTACTAATCTACCTTTTGTATGAATGATTCATTGTAATATATATATATATATATATATATATATATATATATATATATATATATATATATATATAAGTGAACATAGAAGTCGACACTTCGAGGTGACAGTCTGTTTCATGATAGATGCAATCGTCAGGCTACGAGTGGTGTTATTTTTCTCGGCTATGTATATATACGGGTCAGTGGTGCATTATGGGTAGTCTATTTTGGCGGTTATTTTACCGGAAGTCGTTTACTTGTTTATTTGGGCTAAATTATTTGGCTTGTTTTTATTTATTTTTATTTTTATTTTTTTCATTTTTATTTCTTATCATATATTCATTTTTTTTAATCGTTTTTTTTATTAACGTAAAAAAAAATGTTTATATCGCTTATTTAATAGTTTTGTTTTGGTTTGGGAAGATAATTAAAGCTATTTATTCAATTTTGGTGTTGATTGTTGTAGTTTATTCTAACTATTGTTTTGGCCAGAACAGTTTTTTAATTTGTTTATTACTTCATGTATTTATTTGGATTGATTACCTTTATTTGTTTTTTCTAACGGTTAGTTTATCGGTATCGGTTTGTTAGTTTATTTATTTGGATGAATTTAGATTAATTTGTTTTTTATTATTTATTTGTTATACTGTATATTTTTATTTATTTATTTTGGTTTTCGATTTTTAAGTAACGTAGTATTTTTTCTTTTATCGTTATATAACATTTATAGCTATTTTTTCGCCCGATTTTTGGTTTGATTTTTAGAGTCTAACTAAAATTTTGGGCATAATCGTTTGCTAATTTGTTTATTATTTACTTTATTTATTTGGGTTCATTGATTTTGTTTGTTTATTTTTTATTCTGTTTCGTTGACTTCTGTGTTCACTTTTATATTTACACAAGCTCTATCTCAGACATTGAACATTTTATCCCTTAAATATAGCACATCTTAAGACTATATTTCTTCATATATATATATATATATATATATATATATATATATATATATATATATACAGTGTAACCCGGATATAAGAGAGTTGTCGGGACCGGAGAAGAAGTATCTTATATGCGGGTTTCTCTTATATCCGGGTTTGGTCTATTTTATATACATTAACACAGGCTCTAATTTGGGACCAGATAAAATCTCTCTTATATCCGAGTTTCTCTAATAGCCGGGTATCTTATATCCGGGTTACACTGTATATATATATATATATATATATATATATATATATATATATATATATATATATGTATGTATGTATAGCGTCAATCGACATCTCCAGTTGCCTTGATCTATACACTTCCCTTCTCCACATTCTTTCATTTTTCATTCCTATCTGCTCTCGCTCCGGATCTTTTGTGGCCCCATTGCCTTGATCGACCCACTGTCTTTCTCTTTCTCCACATCCCCTCCCTTGCCACTCCAATCTGCTCTTCCTCCAACCCTTCTTTAACCCCTTGCGTGATAGTGGTCTCCGGCCTTGCTTGGGGTGATATGATTAAAAAATATATATATATATACAAATGAATGGAATAAAAAAGAAAGAAAAAGGAAATAAGAACCCACAAAACGCATAAAACAAAAATAATAAAAAGAAAAGCCTGAGCTAATAGGACATTTATAAAGAAAGGAAGGAATGAAGAAAGTTGGTATATTAGCTGACGTGGAAAGAATATGAGAATAAGGAAAGGATGAATGAAAAGAAGGGGGAAGAATAAAAATGACCAAAGGAAGTAAGGATTGAGAGAATCAGTTTAAAAGAAAGAAGAAAAAAAAGAAGAATGCGCAGAAGAAAAATCTACAAACGGGAAAAGATGGCGGTAAATGAAAGATAACTGAAGCACACACGTTGAAAGATAGAAAACGAGAAAGGGTACGAGCGACATTTATATTAGGGAAAGAAAACAGATACGCAAAGAAGCAAGACAAAAAGAAAACAGATTTTTTTTAAATCACTGAAAGTATGACTAAACGGACGAAAGCAAAATATCACATATCTGAATATAAAAAAATACGAGTGAATATATTTCCTCAACTGAATTTATGACAAGAGTTTAAGCGTCGGCAACACTATGCTGAACGAACAAATACAAAAAGAAGCGAGTGACCAAATCGATATCTATTTGAAGTAAGAATCTCACGCGTACATGTTGTTTCCCCCCAGCAATTTCCTGTTAGAATGCCTCAGGCATCAGGGAACG